>JAHLSL010000012.1:7516807-7588640 GCA_025920805.1 Petroica traversi
CCCTAAATCTCCTCTTCTTCATGCATATGAAAGGGGGAGGACATGGAGAGATTAACCTCCCAGGGCATGAAAGGGGTACAAAAGTTTACACCGCCGGGCAGCCATTTAGACCTTTTGGGGGGGATGCGCTCGCGCTCCTGGGCTTTTTACCGTCATCTCCGCTCCATGCTCAGACTCTCTCTGAGGTAATTAAGAGGCCAAATTACCCCAGATGTAGCATCACTGATATCAGGAGAGGCAATTAAGATATTTAGAGGACACCACTTCTTTCTATTTCTCTGCCATGAAGGCAGACTGGTGTCTTAACATCAGCTATAACATTTAGAGGTCTCCAAAGACATCTGGTTTAAAGGCAGAAGAAGGAGTTAGGAGCCACTTTCCTGACAGTGGCTACCAGCAGACTTTTGAAATCACACTCGGAAAAAGGATATATTACTGCAAATGCATCCAGGTAGTTTTTTTTCTCAACTTCTCGCTGTAGAAAATATCTTCTTGATACATGAAAAAGGGTTTCTCAGTATCCAAAGTGACTGACAGCTGGCAAGAGGGTTGTATCTTTCAGATAAACTTGTTGAAACAATAAGTGTGTCCCAAGAATCTAAAATTTAATTTAAAAACAACATTAAAGTGTAAAACAGCCTAAAAAAATCTTGACTGTTTGAAAACCCCCTTCCCTTTGTATTTTTGTTTTGTTTTGTTTTGTTTTGTTTGTTTGTTTGTTTTCTTTGCACCCTAAGCCCACAGAAACTATACTTTGGATACGATTTCAGGTCATTAATGTCACTTAAAAATACTCAGGGTAAGTACTTTCTCAGTACAACCAGCAAGCCCATCTCTAGGACGCCTCAGAAGAGACTGAAGCTTGCTGTTCTTAGTTCTACATAAAGTGCACTTGATGTTATCAGTGATGTCAGTGTACATGGAAGGTGTATAATGGATATTAATTATGACTGTTATCACTTATGACTTGTGTAGTGCAGCCAGGTATGCCTGAATACTTGCAAACACAGCGGCTTTTACACGTGGCAACTCATGAAATGGAAAATGGTCACTCTGCACAACTCTAATGAGGGCAAGGGTGATTTAAGCTAGCAGAAAGAATCATAATTACTGTAGGTTCAAAGTGATCTTGAAGGAGAGGAAGTTAAAACGGGGTTGGGATTGATCTACTTTCATGCTTTACTCGGCCCATTGTTTTTAATGCCTCATTTTGAACTATAAACAAATGGCTTCAGGTGATTTGCACAGTTTTCTGCAAATAATTCCTGAATTTGTTCTGGGCAACGGTGGAAAAAGTGCACTGTGTGAAAATAAATTGCAGGGGAAACTGCGACAACAGCCCCCAACTTCTTTAGCCTGTCTAGAAAAAGTCCAAATGAAATCATGGATTCAAAGCCATGTCAGAGCACAGGGAAGGGCTCCAAGGTTTCCAGAGGACCACTTGCTTACAGGGAATCTGGTGCCGAGGCCCAGCCCCAGCAAGGCAGCTGGGATGCTGAGAGCCTTCCCTCCTGGGGAAGGGCTGGCTCTGGGCTCCTCTCCTGGATCCCGGGCAGAGGGGACCACCAGCCTTCTCACCCCTACAGATCTCTCCAGCAGGGCTGCCTTGGTCTCCAGCTCACATGGTCTCCTCTGCACTGCAGTTCCTTGGCCACCAGCACCTGGGCTGAGACCAAGCACAGCAAGAGTTAAACAAAGGCAAAACCCAGGGACTCTTGGGGGACACAGGGTAAGTCCTCAGCCTGGGAAGCCTCTTTTTCTCCCTCTCCTTCATGACAGTGCAGTTTCTGAGCCCACAATGCAGGACCACTTATATTAATATTGCTGACAGAAGGAGAGGACAACAGAGGCAGCCACATCCCCATGCATCCATCCAGGAAATAATTCACTGCCTCAGACTCCTCTTTTTTCAATAACATTGGATAATAATTTGCAGTGATATAGAGGAAAAATAAAAGGAAATTTTAAAAGTCCCTAAAAAACACCCAGTCTTTTCCAAAATCTAATAGAGAGATAAGGGGTGAAATCTAGCTTTGCTGATTTCTGTGTGTTTTGCTTATAAGTTCGGCATGGAAAGGCTTTTATCCCTCCTGCATCATTGTTAAAGGGGTTTTTTTTGTTTGTTTGGGTTTGTTGTTTTGTTTTGTTTTTTTTTTACCTGGGGTGTGTTTGGTTAATTTGTGTGTTTAAAAATATCTCATTGTGGAAGGCATTCCTGACCCAGGTGTTAAGTGTCTGAGATCTGCCCAGCTGCCTCATGATGGGTCCTTTTCTTCCTTCAAACATCCTGCTAACTCCCTGACCCTCAGCCAGCACCATGCTCAGCAGCAGAGCCAACACATCATGTTTGTCTTGGCAAAATGAGACAGTCTGCATTGAAATGAGGGTCAATGGAAAACAAAAAGAAACAACAAAAGTCCCTTCCTTTCTTTATTTTTGTCTGAAAGGTAAACATGATTTGCATGTTTTGATGCTTTCTGCCAGTCCACCAACTATAGAAAGCACCTAAACATCCCCACAACAGGTGGTGAGATGCTTCAGGAACATTTCCTTTAGAAGTTATGATGATAATAAGCTTTCTGCAACCAATCATTTCAACATGATTCTATTTTGATTGGGTGAATGACGGTCAATTCCCATAAACTCTCCCCTACCAGAAGCTAGGTTTTTCATCATCCCGCAGAGGCTTGGATTTCTTCAGATTTCTTGATCTAAAAAATGACTTTTCATAGAGGAACCTACAAAATTATAAATCCCCTAAACTGTCCCTGTGGCAACATAGTACATTTTCCTCATTTAAGGGTGGAAAGAATGACAGTGTGCAAAGACATCTGTTTGTTCTGGGAAGGCTTCTCTTGTGAGACCTGTCCTGCCCTCTTTTATAAACCAGCTGATGTCTAGAATTAGTAACTGAAAGTGCTATTTTATTTTGCCCCATCACTGCTAAGTCAGAGGCATCTTGGCCTCCAGCAGGTCTGATTATGGCACAAACCCGTGATGGCACATGAAGGCATCAAGGTTATACCACAGTCTCCTCGGCTTGGGTGCTCACTCTTGAGGTGCATGTGGGTAGGGCAGTGGCAGATGATGACAGTTTTTGCTGGTGGTCATGATCAATAATGAACCTCAAGCTGTGGAGCCACAAGAGCATGGCAGACCTGTTCCTCCAACCAACCCCCTCCCCTCCTGATCTAAGCTGGCATCCCTGTGTAAGCAATGACTGGAAGGGAAGACAACCAGGTCCAAGCTCAACCTCTAGGATGCTGACGTTGAGACTGGCCTCTGTAAAATCTGGAGTTAGTTGCCCACAAAATCCCAAGTTTGATTATTTCCTTTTTTTTTTCATTTTTACATTTTTTACAGTTTTACATTTACACTTTTACAAATGGGACTTCTGAAAACGTTTTTATTTTCCTCCTTGACTGAGGCCCACGGAGCTGGATGTGGATTTGTGTGTACAAAGTTCCTTTTTTCTAGACTGGAAATGGGATTTTCACTGTATCCTTTCCCTCTGGAGCTCAGCCTTTTAGTACCAATCTCAAATAACATCTCTTGACCATGGTCAGCTCAGTCCTGCGAGCAAACTCATCAATTATCTGCAGGAAAACAAAATATTGGCCTGTATTTCTCTCAAGACTGCCATGGGTGGACAGGTATTGCAGCACCAGATCACTCTGTGTTCCAGCATGCAAGAAACCAAAACACAAATATTTTAATAGGGTGAGGGGACTACTCTGCATATATTTTTAAACCAATGCAAATGCATAATCAATTAAGCAAGCCTGGGCACTGCTGTGGACATCACCTCAAAATCTAGCCCTTCAGGCAGCTATACTTCTGTACCCTCTTGCTCATGTGAAGCAACACTGTCTCTGGCAAGACAGAGAGCTCCCCTCTGGCAAATTTCTTCATGCAACAGAGGCCAAAGATTTTATGTGTTTTCTGAAAGCAGCTATGCAAACAGTCAATTCAGCTAAACAGTCTTGGCCACAATACATCTGTGCTTAGTTTTGCCTTAGCAGAGCAGAGTAACACATGTACTTCTTTCTGTGTCCCACTCCTAACCTAAGATGGTGAGAAAAATAGCTGAATTACAGAAGTACCTTCTGTACAGAAGTGTCCTGTGACAGTGCAAAATCTGCATGACTGGGTACTCCAGTCAAAATGAACTCACAGACCCACATGATTTCCTCGTGAGACAACTTTGTGGGGAGGGTTTTTTGGCTTAGTTTTCGTTACTGTTGTTTTGTTGGCTTCATCAAATCAATAAATTTACTGATCTCACTTCAGACATTTTTATAATCAAAAATATGAGAATAAACAGAAGTGAGGAAATTTCTTGCAGGTCTCTGCCATATTTGTAATCAGGTTTTCCTCTTCTGACTCTTGTTGTCCTGCTTCTGGACGAGGCACCAGGACCCAGTGAAACAGCTTTGCAGCCAGTGTCACTGCCACCATTGCTGACAGCAGTAATGGGGACATTCCTTCAGGTGTCTCAGTGCCTTAAGAGCTGAGACTGTGTTTTCCAATGGGATTTAAAGGCCAGCAGCATCGCTTTTTGTAGGCATGTATCACTTGCTCCTTAGTGCACCATGATCAAAAACTGCATGCCTGTATTAGCTTGAGTTTTAACCAGGTTAGGCTGCCCAGGTCCCTAAGCCAGGCCCTGCAGCTCCTTAGCACAGTCACATGAAAGGCCACAGAGAGGTGCCCAGCAGACCCTGTACACCTCTGCAAGGTGGTGACTCTTGCAAAGAAGAGCAGAACTGCAATCCCCAAAGAAACATGGCCAGTCAAGGTTTCAAAGCACAGCAGAAACACTCTGACAGGGCACTCTGCCCCAGCTGCTCAGCCTTGTCACACTGACCCAGCACCCACAGAGCCACCCCTGATGTCTGCAGCACTGCAAAGCCGTGATCAAGGCTACAAACTCTCAGAGAGTTCACAAAATGCACTCAGCGTCTTTCAATACTTCAGTTACCTCCTTTGACATCAGTTATCCCAAATTCGCCAAATTTTCCATCCCTGACTATACAGACCACAGTAAAGAAATATTGATTCGCTTGCACTGCATTCTTCATTTAATTCAAATAATTAATGCACATCTCCATCACTTCCTCTCCTGTTTTATAAGCACTTGTTAATAATATTTAGCCTTGTAGCAAAAAGACTAATTTTTCACAGAAACATTTTAATTTTAGAAAACGTCTGAATTTTGATGGAAGCTCCTCATTCAATAAACTCTTTAAGTCTTGGTTTCCAATTAAGATTTTCCAGCATTTGTTTTTACTCTTGGTTTAACGGACTTTTCTCTCCTGCACTTATATTGATTGGTTTGTCTTTGCCACTCCAGACAGCTTTTTAGAATTAAATATTTCTGACACTAAAATGGCTTCCTTTCCAAGTATGAAAAGGGGTCAGAAACAAATTTAGGCAGAAAATTTAATTTCATCACCCAGACAAAAGAAGTCACCTTCCAAGTTGCAAAGGCTCAGGCAATTTTAATCACCATTTACTGGACCAGCACTGGCTGAGAGACGATCACATTTGACCCCAGAATTTACATCTGCAGCCTGGATTTCAAAGAAGAGTTTGCTTCAATTCCCTACACTGACATAGACTTTCGGCATGATTGTGGGTGAAGTCCTTAAAGCATTTAAGGTATTTGCCTTTAAAAAACAAGGATCCAAACAGCATTGTGTATCCAAATTTCTGAATGCCAGCAATACAGTGAAAATCTTCGAAGTCAAAGGGATAATTAGTCCAAGCAAATTGCAAGTTGCCCAAACATGCAGCAATGCTTGGCAACCCCAGCTGACTGCCATGCTGAGCCACACGCACACACCAGTGTTGGGAGAGAGCTGGTCATCTCCAGTCCAGAGCCACCTAATGCCATGGGCCAGCTCTGAAGTACCCAAAAGCAGCTGCTCCCTGACTGTCAACCTGCTCAAGCTCCTGAGTATCTGCAAGTTTATGTCCCAGAGAATGTTTGCAAGTAATCAAGATTTACTGTTCATTTCTTAATCTAACAGGGTGAAGCTGGATGCATTTTCTTTTTCCTGTCTTTAGTCATCTGTTTTTTGAGAGATTTTTACTGTTTCTCAGCTAATCCTAGTGCCAGTGACATAATTTCACTGAATTATTAATATTTCAAGCACATTTGTGTGGTTTGCACAGAGCTTAGTGACAGAATAAATCCCATTCTGTATTCTTCTAACTTTCTTAAAATATCCCTTTGTATTTAAAAAAGAAAACCAAAACAAACCAAACTTACTTCAAGAAATTCATTCCTAGGCTGTGCTTGCATCACCAAAATCCAGGGCTCCTCCCCAGTTTCCCTGCGCAAGATGTGACCAGAGCACACAAGAAACCATTGGTCATGCATCGCTGCTGCCCAGGTGGTGCAGGCACTGCACACCCAGCATTCCTGCAGCTCCCTGTGGCCTCAGCACACACTGGAGCCATTCCCAGAGAGAGGGTGCAAGGTGAGGTGCCTGCTGCCCTTCCCACACAGAGTTCCTCCGGCAGGGCCGGGCACCATGGGCACTGCTCTTCAGTGGTGCTCCAGGCTTGGTCCATGACCCCGTGCCCTCCTGCTTCTGTGCTGAGGGCAGCGAACAGACCCTTGGCTGGAGCCCACCTTGAAGGGTCTCTGGCTGTCCCAGCGCCCACCATGCAGCTCCTACCCTTCCCATTCCCCGTGAGCAGTCAGCCAGCATCCCTCTCCCACGCGAGGCCGGTGTCCCTCTCCCGGGCCGTTAATTGGCTCGGATGAGCGTCATGCGGCCGGGCGCACACATGTGTGCCATAACCCAAACCATCTGCGAGCGTTTTAATTAACCCATCCCCAGCTCCTCTGCGCTGCCATTGAAAAGCTCCCGCCCTGGCCCCAGCCAAGCCTCCCCCGTGCAACCCTGCAGCTCCCCTCCCCACCCAGGAATTCGCAACCACAACTGTACGGCGTGGGCCCCCCGGCCCTCGGCGGCCGAGCGGGAGCAGCCTCAGCAGTCAGCGAGGAGCAGATGAAAAGGGTTCCCTCCATATGTGGCTGCCAATGCGGACCTACAGGGTAGGCTCCGTGCACAATAGATAACAGGAGGCTCCTTCTCACAGCTCTGCAGCTGTAGGGTCTTCCACGTCACATCGTACATGCAGGCGTCAGACACCCCTCACATAAAAAATGACTGCAGAAAAAAAATCCCCTTCTGAGAAGCCACATGGATCCACATCAACACAGAATTCAGCCTACTGTCATTGAAAATTGGTGGAAAAAGGCAGCCATGTCAGCCCCCCAGGTTCTCATTACTCTCCAGGGATGTGACTCTACTCTCTGTTTTTATACTGCAATGAAGTGTTTAGCAGAAGTACTCAAATTCAATAGAGTTGCTCTGAAGGATGAAGAGAGATCCAAAGTCACCGAGACCTAACCAAGACTAGGCCCTAGATGAAGGGATTTGTGCACTGTAAATGCAAAAATGCTCACAAGCAATAATGTCAACAAAACAGGAAATTTGCACTGGTGTGCTAGGTTTGCAGCTGGTCTAAATGAGCTAAATTAACTAAATTCTTAGTGAAGAATTTGGTGTTTCCTATCCAGAGGCAGGATACCTTCACTGGAGGATCTGCTCCTCTGGGAGTCCTGATGATCATGGTATTTATAAATTTGTGAGAGATGGTAGTGCAAAGTAACCCCAGAAAGCAAAACCTCACAAGTTTACTTGGAGGTGCTCCCTTTCCCCAGCTATTGCAAACTAGCTTTAACCATATGAAACTCATGCCTTCATCAGCACTGTGCTTTCTCCAGTTGACTGGGGGGTAATTTTTGGCAACTTTTCTGTTGCACCTTCCAGTGGTCTCCCTCAAAATAGCTTTATGTATGAGATAAGCAGTTTCACCATTTAAAAGGCAGATAAATTGCACAGAGCAGTGAAACGTCCTTGCTTAGGATGGAATATTAACAGAACTTAAACTGTTGTGTACTGTTCACTACAGTCCCAGCCTAGGACTTGAAAATAATTTGACTTAGACCTATTTGTTTGCAAGTGGGGTTTTCCTGCAGGTTTCAGATGATGGAAATAGCACAACCTCTCTCACTAGTACCAGAGATCACACAAAGCAAGAAGGAACATTTTCTAATGAACAACGTTGGAATATCAGTTTGTCTGGACTTCATTTGAGGTCCAGCCATCCAATTATGATCCTGCAGGATCCATAAGGCTGTGGTGCATCAGGGCTTCAGATACTTAATGACTGCCAAACATGGGTCTATGCTGCAAAGCTCAGTGAGCTCCTGCGCTATTTCACCTCTCCTTGCCTGCAGTGAAGCAGGATCAGACCATAAGGGTCAGACTTCCTTACCATCCCCCTGTAAATAAACTGTAAATAAAAGCAGCACTGGGGCCAAGAAAGTGCTCCTGCTGGGTTCAACAGCAGAAGAAAAATCACAGTTCCATTCACTCATTCACTGAAAGCCTCTTATGACAGAAATACCTATATTTTTCCACTGTAGAGAGAGCAAACAGCTCACCTGTGTGCAAGCATGGAAGATTTTTCCCCACCAAAAAAGTGGTTTTGATCCCTGAACAGAACCTTAGACTACTGAGGGCAGGCTAGGTAGCACAGTTAATTCCTCAGTGTGCTCAGCCTCCTCTGAATCATTCTACAGCTCATCTTGCAGTCCAGTTGTTCCTTTGAATCCAAAGGCTTCTCATAAGAGGTGTTTCAACATCTCTCCCCAAAATCAGTGACAACAGCACACTGGTCTCATGCTGAATAAGGTATAAACATTGCCCTGAAGGAAATAAGTCCTTAGGTTCCTCTCTGATAAACACAGGATACATTTTTAAGATCAACATTCACAGTCATCCAGCAGCTGAGTTTTGTGAAGATCTCATTTTTCTCCAGTGAGATTTCCAGAGTGACTCAGAAGCTTTGAGTGGAGCTGAAGGGTTTTGGAAAACAAAACTCATTTTTGTGCTGCCACCTCGCTCGCTTTGGCTTTCTGGGCTGTGAATGCAGAAATTGTGCTGTGCTGTTAAAAATGCTTCTGATTCATAACCTCTTACAAAAGCACGAGTAGAGCAGCATCGTGAATTGCATAGCTCATTGGCCACTGGGGAGGGTTCATTGGCCTGCTGATCTGAACTGTCTGATCCTAAACTTCCACTTCCCATTGCATTCAAATGCACTACTGAGTTATTTGCCTCCAGCATAGATTCAGGGATGTTTTTCTTGTCTTATAGTTTTGTATTGAGCTGAGTTAACCCACAAAATAATTATTAAGGCAAAGAACTTAGCGGGATCCTAACAAGGATTAAACATTTATATGAGTCATTAAAATATTCCCAGTACCACTGGCTGGGATAAAAATGTATAAGGATTGTGTTAAAATTGTAACATTAGGCTTCAGCCCAGAAATCTCCATGTAAAGAATCCCTGGAAAATGCTGCTTGAGGATGCCAGAGCTGCACTCACTGGAGTTTCATTGGGAATCCAGCCTGAAATCCCACTGACTAACACATCCTTGCAGTCAGGCCCATACAGAAGCAGCTGGCTCTTGGGGCAAGATTAGGAACACCCAAATAACCCACTGCAATACAAGCACAGCTTCAACTGATTGTGCAAGAAGCCTGCACCAGCTGAAGATGCAGTGCTTTAAGCAAGAAGCTTTGCTGCTGGTTTGGCTTTGTTGCTGCTGCTCTGTAGTAAATTGACTAAAACTGAAGAGGAAGAAAAAGAGGACAGGGCAGACAAGATTTGTGAAAACGAAGGAAGGAAAATAAAAAGGAAGAGGTACACATTATGCCTTTTTACCCAGTGAGATTTGAACACTCTATGGGCGACACCAATGTGGATTGTTCTATCATCTTAAAGGCTACAAATCCACTTTTTTTCCCTGCTGGGACAGTGCACACATTTCCAGCCTGCAGCAGGTTCAAGGGAAAAGGTGTTCTCAGTCCTCTTCTGACTCTGGTTGCTTGCTCTGAATACCTGTTAAGGGCTAGGTTGTAAATATTCCTCTCTGGGTACTTCTCATCACTTCTCAACTGGAAGTCTTTCTTGTTTATCCCATTGTTGGGGAGCATTTAAATCTTCTGTGCAGAGTGGGACTGTCCCATGTGGGAAAGCCACATCCAGCTACTCCCTATCAGATGGAGTTTCTTTGGAAGACAAACAAAAAATACAGCCCTACTCTTTGGTGTTGCCTGCATACAGGAAGGGACAGGGATACTGAGAAATCTTCATAAACATCTCAGCTTGCAGGAGCATGCCTGCTATTGCATCCTCTGCTGAGTAATTGCGAGTTTTCCCCCACTGCCACATGCTGGTGAGGAGAGTGTTGAATACAGTATCCCACCTCATCCTAACTTGTGAGGTGCATCAGGCTCATTATGAGACCCAGGAAGAGTAACCTGTGCTGGGACTACAGTCTGTCAGGTGCCAAGATGGACTGGAGAAAGCATGTGGGTGTAATGTTCACATCCTCACCTTGCAAGGCACAGGCAGGATTGGTTGGAACCTGAAGACCATTTTCTTGCTCAGGTTATATCCTAGTATACCAGCATCAATAATTCTGCACAGAGAAGAATGGCACACACAAAATCCAAAACGGAACATTCAGTAAAAAAGAGCCTTAAGTCACATGACAAGTTTGCCAATAACCAAGTGCACTTTGGTTATTTTTGGAAAATTTCACACTTCTCAACTTGGCAAAAGGATGTAACTCATTCTGCTGATGCTTGGGGGTATTATGGTTGCAGCTGTCACAGAGCAGAGAGCAGCAGCATTGACCAGAGTGTCTAGCCATTTGTTTTGGTTCAGTTTTCCAAAGAGGTAGTGCATGCAGTATCACTCTCAGGTGTGTGTCTCTTCACCTGTCTATCTGCGCTCAGCTTCCTCCTCACCAGTAACTTTTGAACCTGTTGATCAATTAAAAAAATTTTGACAGAGGTCTCCAAGGTATTAAATTCCAACACATTTTATGAAAATTGACATCTGGCTAGAGCAGAAAAACCCAATTAGTGCCCCTGTGAAGGTGAAGGCTGCAATGTGAACATGACCCTTATTAGGCAGTGAAGATTCCCCATGGGAAAGAGATACTATGAATGCCCACCAAGGGAAAAACAGATCAGCACTTACATCTTATTAGATACCAGACAATCCAATGCAAGCCCCCAGTAATGCCCCAGGAAACTGTCTTCTTCAGCTCTGCTGCTCAAAGAATATGTCCATGACCTCCAGCTGGAGCACTTGCAGCCTCCTTACACACAGACAGAGACAGGACTGAGGAGGAGGAAAGAATCAGTAAGGTGTTTGGTTAAGGGAAAGGGACAAGCCTTCTTCTAACAGCTGCTGAATGCCTCCCCTGATCATCTCTTCCAGCTCCTTCACTGATCCCTCTCAACCCTTCTTTTCCACCTGTCTTGGGCATCCCATAGATCCTTTCAGCCCTTTCATTTCCCTGTCTTTTTGATTTTTCCTAACCCAAACAGCCAAAGGTCTTCACTGTTGCACTTTAGGTGTCTGCTCTCTCACTTCTCAGAAGTGCCCTTTGCTGTAGCCACAAATAAAATGCATAATTTTCAGGACAGTTTGCCCTCATTTTTGAAGCAGCAGAATTAGTTTTGCCTGCACTTCTGAGAAACCTTGAGCCAGCTCTAGAGTCATGGCACAATGAAATAGACAAGGACATTACATTTACAAATTGGGCCTGTCCTCAGGGACAAATTCATCCTTCTTATAACCTCCCTGAAGTCACAATAGAGAAAACAAAATAGCCCTAATTAATCCAGCCTGCTTGCATTACAAGAGATAACACGGCCTAGAGAAAAGCATCTGACTTGAAGAAGTAGGAGGGTCATGGTCTTTTATGACTTTGTAACTGATTTGATCACTGCTGTTAGCACATTCTTTAGCTGCATTTATAAATTCAAATTGTAGGACTTATGCTTCAGGGTTCAGATTCTTAGCTCAGATGGGCAACCATGTGCAACTAAAGCTATGCGAATCCACAGTGGCTTCACTAGTTTGCTGCTGAAGAGTGGAAAGAACTTACATTGAAAGGCACTGAGGGAACTGCAGGCTCACAGTAACACAGATGTCCTCCAAAGGTTTCCTTGGCTGTCCTTCAGCTCCTATCCTGTGTTCTTCCTCGGGAAAACTGCTTGCTCATTATAAATCATGCAGCCCTTCCCTCTATGCTCCTGTTCCAGCTTTTCCCCTCCCCTCCCATTCCTCAAAAAAAAAAAAAAATGTTACCAGAAACATTAAAAACCATTGAAAAACGTATTTTAACTTTTTAAGGATGAATATAGAGTTCTGTTAGGAATATATACTCAATGTCATTGAGTTCTGTAAGGACAAGAACAACAAGGGAAGGCAAGAGAAGAGCCCCATAGGATATTATTTGGACTCCACTTCTCCTGATCTCTGCATAAATATTTAACTGTGTGCCATTTGCAATGAAGATTTCTCTTATAGGAAAGTTCTGATAAGTGGTTGGACAGATCTATAGGTACTTGATCTAAGATATATTTGTATCTACTTAATTAAGTCTGCATCAAATTAATTAAGGAGTGAAATATTTGAAAACTCTGCAAACTGAGCAAAGAAATCACATCTGGCTAACAAAGCAACCTTGATGTGCTACCAGTCAGTGCTCTGTTTGGAAATTTTGGGAATTTCACATACTGATGTGTATGTAACCCAGAAGAACCCAGTGGCTCATTATAGCTATCACAGGATGAAACTGCAAGTATTTCAAAGAACCCTTCTCAGTGGGTCCTAGCAAGCTCTGGAACAGTTGCAGTAATGATGCTCCTGAAGTGAACAGAGAGACTTGTGTAATTCAATTGAGAATGCTCCAAGAAAATGCTGCTGTCACTGCACAACTCTCATGTACCCACCAGCTGTCTCCATTTGGAAAAGACAGTCGTCTTTTCTAAAAGCAAAATATTTACAATTGTTCCAGTCTGTCCCTCCAGAATTCTTCCCCCCCCCCGTGCATATGGATTTTCCTGAAGCTGCAGCACAGGGCTCTGATGGTCTCTCCAACTGTCTCCATCACTAGATGTCAGATGTTGGCATTCACAACAGTGCAGGCTTCTAGACATAGACTGACACCAAGCCTTCAGTTGATTGACTTCAAAGTCAAACACACATGGTTGCATACTAAAGATTTCGTGGAGGTGACTGATACAAACAAGCATCCTGGAAAGGCACAGATGTCTCCACAGAACTAACTGGGAAATCTCATAAGGACAGGCTCCACAGCTCTTCTCTGATTTGTAAAGGCCAGTGTGTTTGTTCAGGCTATTAAAAGATAGTTTTAAATCAATTTTTCACTAATATGATCCCAGTTATTTCAGTAGGGTTGCTTTTGAGTAATGATTCAAGGGCATGCCAAGGAGGAGTGGCATAGAATCCCTTAGTTTCCTCTTGGTAAAAAGCAATAACAAAGAAAACCAAATACTCACATTTTCAGAGCTTCTTTTTGACATTCAGTTCTGAAAGCAAACAAAGGTTTGGGAACAAGCTTTTTTCTTCTTAGCCATTTCTAATTCCCCTTCTTATTACCACCCCTTAGTTTTTTGAGCAATTACCTCACATTTTCTACCAATCCCTCATAATTTCTCTATCCTGCCTTACCAGTTTGCTCCTGTTTTGGCCCTGGGCTGTTTGACGTATGCCATGCTCCAGAGAGATAGTCCTGGTTTAGTCATCACTTCTACATGCATCAAGCTTTGGCACCAATCCAGGAAGCAGTAATGTGGCCATATGGATTGGCTGGCTAATCACAGGCCAAGAGTACCGTATGTTGTTACTGAGGAATGCTAAGGGCCAAATGCCCAAACACTTCCAGGCTCCAAGGACAGGTCACATGGCAGATGCTGGTACCTAGGATAAGCCTGGGGCAGACTTAAGGTCCCAAGCTCCAAAGCCATCCTCTTAATCCAGCTCTAAAGACACTTCTTAATTCCTTGTGCACATTCCTCATAGCAGAGTTTTCTGATCACACATGGCAAAGCCATCCTGTCTGAATTGCCCCTGAAATCCTGACCAAGCCCTACTGGGAGCAGATTACATATAGACCACTGCCACCTTGCTTGGGAATCTCAGCTAGGCCAGAGGGAGAAAGGCTCTCAGGATAAGATATTTTCTCAAATAGCATTAAAGTAATCCAAAACATTTATGCAGGTCACAACTACATTTACTCATAAACTCATGCCAAGAGGTTCCCATAATTAAATAAAATTCCACATCCAATTGTACTAGTGACTTTAAACCATCCAATAGTTAGAGTCTAGTTCCTCCTCCTAATCACTTTGCTGTACCATGAAAAGCAAAAGTGTGGGGCTGAAGTATCCTTTGCATTTTATAAGAAGATTGTGGGATGAGTTATGTCTTTCACAGTACAGGAATAGGGAGACACCCTTAGCCAATGGGTTTTTCCTATCCACACTCTGAGCAGACCACAGACGGTGTATCTCAGATAAGAAGTCACTTATGCCAAGCTAACATGATCTTGACTTTCAGCAGGAGCTTATTATGAGCCCTCTGATATGCACAGGGCAAACTCGAACCTTTCTGGTCTTTTCAAGTCTAAAGATATCAATATATGAATAGAATGGATGGCATACACTAACCTTTATTCTTTTGCTGGACAATTTGCAATGAATAAAAAACAGAAAAAAAGGATTGGTTCTAAAAAACTAGCAAGAGCAGAAAACAAACGAGAATACTTTTCTCTGGATATTTCCAATGAAAAAAGCTGATCTTTCTCATTTGCAATGAGGGTGGCATTTAATCTCAAACTGGAGTTGTACATTCTGGCATTTACTCTACAATACTGGGGAAGATGAAGGGCAGAGAGAAGGGAGACTGTTGATGTTGAATGATCACATATTGACAACATGGCATTGTTGTGCTAGGGGAGGGGCAGAATTATAGACCCACCACTGGCACTGCTAGGCCTGGGCTGCTTTCTGGCCTCCCAAAAACTGCCAGCAGTGTGGTGGAACTATCATTTCACTGCACACAAGGTTCTCACAAATGGCTAATAGTTCAGCACCGTCTCCTCAGATGACTGCAAATGCATCCATGCTCCTCAGAAATGCAATAAAAGCACAGACTGGCAGGGGATTACAAGAATCCCTTTTGCTCTGACATCCTGTCACACTTTGTACCTCAGGGCTGACTGAGGGAAACATCTTCATCTGCCACCTGCAGAACTAGGAGACCTGCAGCACTGCAAGACCTAGGTGTTTTTACCTCATTATGAACCTAAACAAGGACTGGCCTCATTTCTTAATTGACTATAACCTAGCAAAAAATGTATCTCCAGCATCCTGCAGTGGTCTCCCCAGCCAAGCACCACTGCCAAGGTGCCCCATTGTCACACTGTGCACCTCAGGAAAGCTGTGTCTGCTGGCCTTGGCAGTGTTCATAGGCAGGAAGACCTCCAGTTAAACCTTCCTCCAGCACTGCATGCTGTGCTGGTGTCATGGACTCTGTACCAGCTTTCCTCACCTACAAAAAGAAGATGTGGCTGCATTCAAGATATGGCTGTAACCAGGTGTCCTTTATATCCTCTCAAGACAATATTCCTCAAATTAACCCACCCCCCCCCCACCATCACTAAATTTCTTGCTTTGTTGCCTTTCAAGGAAAACCAAACACTTCCATCCCAATTCCTAACCATCATTTTCACGTGCAGTTATTAGTTTCTGTAAGCTCTTTTATAGGAAGACTAATTTTTTTTTTTTTAAATCATAAACTCTCTCCAAAGCTGTTAGTCTTTGTAATTTGTGACATAGCACATGATATTCTATAAGATAACAGACTTTAACACCAGTGGGACTGAACTGAAATTTACTACTTTCACAGCCATGTATATAACCACCCACAGGCCGTGGAATTCTTTATACATGCATATGTTGAATGTACATACAGCAGCCTGGAACAGGAATTAGCAATCTTTCAGAGAGCAGAGAGTGATTTCTATGTATCTCTATGATCTTCAGAAAGGAAGCCCTGGGCGGAGATTTAATCACTTGTCATTGTCTGTTATGCATTCATAAAAAAAGATGAATAATTATGGCAATTCAAGGAAACCTATCATCAACTGAGAGGAAAAGACTATTTTTCTGAAGCATACAAATTCAGTCTTTTATGACAAAATGACTACTTAAGACTTAAAACTCTAATCATTACCATTTGCTTCCTAAAATATCCACCTCCCTTTATCTGCACACTGAACTGAAAACACAAATCTTTCTAAATGTTTCTGGTCTCTAAAGGGGTGAGTATATTTTGTTTCTTTCCCAATTCTGCAGCCAGGTAGTGGGGGCAGCATTTCTTCTCTCTTGGTGTCAAGCAAGTCACCCTGGGCACAGCCTGACCCTGCAGGAGCTGATCAGTTCCTGCCTGGGGTGGTGGCACAGGGGCAACCATGAGGTGTCCCCTTCCTGCGGGGCCATACAAATAAGCCCCCACCACACCCTGTCGTCAGGAAGGTGCTGCTAATGGGAGATGGTTTTGAAGGTTTAATATAGCCTTTGCAACACCTTTCAGAAGAGGAAAGGGGTGCCCAGCTTACTACAGCTGAAAAAACAAAGAAAGGAGGGAGAAAAAAATAAGCTATTTCCTCTAAGTTCCTAATTTTTTATTGCACTTGCCAGCCACGGCCGAAGGGTGCCCTGTCAGAGGGTGGGAGGGGAGAAGTAATTCAGCTCTGTGCTGCTGGACTTGGTTTGCTAAGGGAACTCAAGACTCTGGCCCCAGGACCATTTCTACTGTCCTTGCTCATGAAAGCCGCTTTGACAGGACATAGCTAAGCTTTGCCAGACACTCAGGTAGCTTCAGAAAGGAGCTGGCAGGCTGGCAGCCCTGTCTCTGAGCTCTGTAGCCCAAGGAGAGTGTCAACCTGTGTTTTCCAAATTTCTCCTGCCTCTTCTTCTTGCACAATGGAGCAAAGGGTATCTGCACATCTCTATTGCCATTGGAGTTGCTGGATCCCTTCAAGAGTAAGACAGCTAAGGAAGCTGTGGGGATGTGGGTGTGAGTGCCTATGGCTCTGTGTGGGGCTGTCCATGTGTCAGTGCATATCCAGATTGCCTCCAGCAGCAACGAATGGCCAATACCTGTTCCACTGGGGAATCTGCTACCTGGGGATGACTCTTCTGTGCTTGGACAAATTCTCAGGCAGCATGTTAAATGGATTTACTGATCAGCTGCACTGTACTGCAGAGCAGAGACCACAGAGAAGGGAGTGGAGCACCCTCTCTCCTGCGTCTGATGAAGCCCTGTGGAAGCTCTCGGCTGCACTTGGGAGTGACAGCAAACTGCTGTGCCACACAGCCCATTATACCCAATGTACAATGAGCACCTTCTTCCTCTGTGGTGTCAAACACAAAAGACCCTCAATTATCATCTGATTTTGGAGAAAAATTACATTGAAATCACTGTACTGGTAAGCCAAGCTGCGTCAGGCAGAATTAAAGCTTTAGCAGCCTTTTTACCAAGCTAAGGACCCCCTCACTCAGTGCACAGCAGGCAACCAATGCCTCCCCCAGAATCATGGTAAACCTCTGCATGGAGAAACAGCAATGTCAAAGCAAGATCTCTCCTCTTGTTCATCTGGAGCTCTGCTTTGTTTTGCTGGGAGGTCGCCATTCCCCCTCTGCTCCAGCCTTGGCCAAGCAAGCCCAGTTGAGCCTCTCCAGCTGAACTTCTGATTCAACACTTCCTCCAGGAGTTTGTACTGTCAGATTGGAAGGGTGGGCTCAGGAGGATATGGGTGGGACGCAGTGGCAGCAAGGAAACCCTTGTTCACAGCTCATTCGGGGAGGAAACGGGCACTGATCCCAAGGAAATTGTTTTGTGTTCCTGAGCAGCCGCGGGGGGGGGAAGGTGGCGGTGCTGGCCGGGCGGCCCTTTCCCGCTGCAGCCAAAGGCCACCACTGCAGCCAAAGGCCACCACTGCAGCAGTGCACCAGCACAGACAGGGACAGGAGGGACCCAGCCTTCCGTGCCTGCCTGCTCAGGCTGCCCTGGACAATGTGCGCCCCAGGGACCCGGGGACAGCAACCCACTCAGGCTCCGTGGTGACAAGAGTTGCTGCCCACCCCACCTGAGTTTCAGCACAAGGGGTAACCACAGGGGTCCCAGCCAGCCCTTCCTTGCTCTCAGCATCTCCTGGAGGCGCTGCCACACACTCCAAAGCAGAGGGGGAAAAGGGGACCTGCCCTTTGTATAAACTGCTTTACCACTCCAGCTGGACGTGCTGGCTCCCATACCTTCTTCCCCCACCACTCTGTCCTTGCCCCTCCATGGAGGTGACTTGGCCATGCTCCTGGAACTGACCCAGACATGTCACAGACACCCCTTGCAAGCCTGAAGGCACAGCGACCTCTCAAAGTTTCTCCTGGAAATAAGCAGGCACATATATTGTCACTTGTGGTGTGGACCAGGCTGCAGAGGGGCCCCGTGACTCGCTCCACGGGGCATTAAACATAACCTGCAAGCCCACAGTGTGGAGCAGGGACCAGGGCGGGAGCTCTCAAGGAAATATTTTGCTGAAAACAAAACTTTCAAAGCCTTTCAACAGCAGAGCACCGAAAATAGACTTCAGACTCCAAGGGAGGGGGAATTGGAAAAGGTTAGAAGCAGGGGAGAGAGAGAAAGAGGGAAAGATCAAACGACCGATGACAACCCTGGGGAAAAAGGGGGCGCAGAGGTTGCCAAAGATTTTTTAAGTCCATTTCCTGCAGGAGCTGGAGATGAGGAGGGTCAGTTTGTTGCAGTTTGGCCTGAGCAGAGAGCTCTGCAAGAGGCTCTTCAGGCTCACTCCAAACACAGCCATTCATTACCCACTGCTGCATCCTTCAAAACAGGAAGCGTTGCCAGAGCATTAATTTATCTCTTAATCGCCGTCCTTTTGTTGCTGTGAAAAATGTTTAGTCATAGATTTAATTCCTCTCACTCCACCCCCATACATCCCGACCACCTCTGATCACAAACACCACGAAGAGACAGGGCTTGATGGTTTTTCTGATGGTTTTACTGCAATTTAACTTTCAGAAGATCAGCTAACTTGCTCACAGATTCTATTGAAGAATCCTGCATAGCAACAAGAGAGCTGCCTCTGGCTCAAAGTGGGAGTGTAGTTCTTTGGGATTTCGCCTTGTCATTATTATTTCTCGCTCTTGTTATTGTCTCCAGTCCATCCTCCCCAGTCCCAATTTACTTTAAACAGATGTCTTATTTGTTCATAGCATGCTGAGGATTTGCCCTGGCAGAGTGATCTTTTTTTGTATTTTGTTTTGCCTTTTTTTCCCTTAAATCTGTTTCAAATTTTGAGAAGAGCCCATGAAACAATAGCAGATGTGTTGTAGCTACAATTAATTGGATAATTAACTTAATTCATGTATTGCATTTTAGGTTTGTGTTTCTTATGCAAGCGAGTGTGTGTGCTAGGAGCTGGTGTGGGCATGAGCAGTGGGGAGGAAAGAGAAATGGTTTTTGGGGAGGTACCTTTTTTGGGGTTTTGGGGGAGGTTTTTGGGTCCCAGCCATTGGTCCCCCAGCCAAGGTGCATGAGCAGAGGGGAGAAGGTGGTGTGAGGAAGGGGCCACACATTTCAGCAGGTGACTAAAGATGCAGCCAGTGGTGAACACAGGAATCTGGGCTGCAACAATTTCCTGGGGGTATGTCCCATCAGGCATGCGCATAGAGACTGTGGGGTACATGGAGGTCTGGGAGATAGAGATTCAGATCTCCTAAGCCTCCAAGGCACCTCTTGAAGGGAAGAAGAGGGACAACCAGTCCTTTCCATCAGGGCTATTTGGATATACACTCCCCACCAGCCCAGGCCAATTTAGCATTCGGCTGCCCCATATTCAGAGCTTATGTCCCAACCAACCCGAGTCACAGCCAGGGCAGACAGGAGCCTTCTGTCTTCATGTGCCCCACCAAAAAACCCCCACATCTCCTCTGAAGCCATCCATCAGTGAATGTCTGCCCCATGGTGAGCAGCCTCAGAACCTCGGTGACCTCTCAGCTGTGTGCTGTCTGCAGAGCCCAGGACGCCAGCACTGCCACCCAGGCGGGCCAGCCATCCTTAGACGTGATTATTGTTCCTTGGGATGGAGCCCCGCCAGGCGACACAGTTCCGGCTGGGCTGCACGCCCGCCCAGTGGGAGGGTCAGGATCTGGCCATGAGTGTTAACAGCCCTCCATGTCTCCTACTTAAAACTTTTTCAAAGTCCTCCCGTGGCTATTTCGTGTTGGTCCTGGCTGCTGTCATCCTTTGTGTGTAAATGCTCCCAGTGTCTTCAGAGGCAGCTGTGTCTACAAGCCACCAGGGTGTATTCTGCAGCCCCAAAAATACCTTTTGTGACTCAGCCTGCACTCACCCTCCAGAGGACTCAAAGCATCTCACAAATACTAAGCTCTCAAGACAGGTACAATGCCCAGGGCCATTCAGAGCAGACTTTCTGGCTGCAGTCCTGGTGAATTTTCTTCTCTTGGATTTTTCATGGGGCTCAAGAGCAGAGGCTGCGAAGCAACACGGGGCCCACTCCTAGTTCTAGCTCGGAGCAGCTGAATGACACAAGAAGAACAAGGCTGGTGGCTCCAAGGCCAACTTGGACTGGATCCTGCAGCAAGCTCCAGGCAGACAGACAGCATCCACCCAGAGCTCTCCGACTTCCCAGGGCTGCCCATGCTGTGCTCAGAGCAAGACCAAGACTTTGGCTCTTATTTACAAGACCCTAAGTGAGACTTGAGGTTACTAACTACGCTGCAAGGATTTTTGAAACAGTATTGTCCTTAGGAAACTTCACAGCATTGGTAGAAGCATCTGTCTTTTATGCTCTACAACTTGTAGCTATCAGAAGAGCAACAGCAACAACGAAAAGCCATTTTTTATATGAAAATTTTATATAAAATTTGCAGTAAAAATCCATCCCAACAAGTTGTTCACAAAAGCAGAACAAAAAACCCCTCAAAGTGCTCAGATGAGAACAAATGATACTGCTAATTGCATTGTACAATGCCAGATATTGGCATTTAACTCTAACTATGCTAAATGCAAATGTCAGCTGGAATGACACAGTCCGGCTTCATCACCCAAGGCATAATTTCCAAGCCAGGCTTAGACGGATCCAAATTTCCTACATTTTTTTCTTTTCTTCTCCTGTGGCAGCACATGAGTGCAGAGAATGGAACTATTTAGCCTTCAAAAAGGCTGGGAATGGGAACCCACAGAGGTCCTGGTTCATGCTTGACTAACAAATTACGGTAAAAACACAACATCACTAGCAGGGCTATTGGAGAGAATTATACCCAGAAGAAGTCTTCAGAAGAGGCTAAAAAGAAAATCCTGGTTAAACTAAAAGGAAAAATGTTATTCAGTGCAGCATTTTCCTACTTCTTTCCTTCTGGGTTGTTTTTTTCCTACCATACTCAGTTTCTGTTCTTTTCTCTTAATTTGGAGGCTGCAAAATTGCCAATTATTCTTTTATTCCTTTTTTTTTTTTCTTGTCAACACTTACAATGTCGGCAATATTTGGCATTTTTCTGGGATGCAGAGCACCTGGATCAATGGGATTAACGAATATTAGCTGAATTCAGAAAGGGAAGAAAGAGGCATTTAGCCTTTGTGGTGGAGGACAAAGTTCAAATTTACCATGCACTTCAGAGAAATAGCTATACCAGTGACCCAAGTAGCCTATAAGGCTCAAGAGTCAGAAGCAATTAAGAGGAACCCAAATGCTTTAATGTTTTGTTATTGCACATTATGATTTTTAAGGCAGCCACAACAGCCAGGGTGGGAGGGAGAGAAACTGAGCCATGATTTATGGATATTTTTGGCTTATATTACTGGCATCATTAATCACAACTTCTGATAAAATAATACACCTTCTAATTTGTGTGCAAGATGCTCAGCTGAAAGCAGAGAAAGTACCAGTGTTTCACATTTAGCTCACCAAAAAGTGCTGGTTTTGAACCTTAAGCAACCTGGTAGCTTCTCCTGACAAACACCAGCCAATGGTGAGGACAATCCAGAAAGTGGCTGCTGTCATAAAGGGGGTCCCAGGACATGAAACCAAGGAAAAGGATGGAGCCAACCAGAGTTTAGCACTATGGTGGCTAATCAAAAACTCACCTCTGACCCAGGCTGAATCCTGCACTCCAAACAACCATGTTTGAACTTTTTCCAAACCAGCTTCCTCCAAATCTCTGAAGGACATTCCTTACATTTTAATGAAGGCCACAAGTTTTCATTTCTCAAGTACTCAGAGACAGAATGAAATGACCACATATGGGAAGGATAAAAAAGCAGTTGCTTAGCTTGGTGAATTTCAAATGATGAATACAGACAAAATAAGAATTTAGTTCATCCACAGATCCTGTATATAGATGATAACTCCAAGACAGGAGCTTGAGATGGTTCTGAGAAAAGTTTTCAAACCACATTTTATTCAGAAAGATAATTTTATATTATTTTAAAATATTTTAGTGGCTCTTCCTGACCTCTAGAAAATCACACTTGCAATAGATAAATTGTGTTGCTTCATAAACAGGAGGAAATAAAAAGTGATTAGAATATGTTGATTTCAAATAAAAACAGATGTCCAGTGCATCCCTACATGATTATTTTTAGTTAATTTTGTAGCCTATGCAGAACACCTGAAAATGTGGTTTAAAAATTCCATGGAGCTATAACACTGAGATAGAAATTGCATTTTACCTAAAGGTTTCAGTGGTTTCAGACCTTAAGCCTATGGCTAATTCAGGGATGATTTCCATCCATTCTAAAATTCAGAATGAAAAAGTGCTATATGTAGAAACACAGAGAGAGGAACAGGTTGATTTGTAGAAATAATGGTGGCTGTTTGAAAATTATCAGACTTTTTGCTTGCTAGAAACAGTCCCATTAGGAATACATTAGAAGGCAGAGTACAGCTGAGGTGGTCAAAGGTGCGTCATAAATGCAATTTGTCTTACCAGTATCACTTTCATGTATATGATGTCTACTGTTCATATACTTATGGATTACCTAGGTATGTGTGAGGTGTAGAGAAACAACTCCAGCTCTGTTTTGGTTTGTTCCTATGCAGCTATTAAAATTGCTAGTTCTGTAGTTGGAATAGTGTAATATGGCTAGTTCACATAATTGGAAGCAGAAGTAGATGTAGTATCTACTTTGAAATTTAAACTCCATCGTGTGATGATGAAATTTAAACTTCTATGGTATCATTTTGTATTTCAAACCCATAAGTTGCAAGTTGCTACATGTAGAGACAGATGGATAGATAAATCAATCAATTGATCAAATGATTAATCTTGCTTTCTTTTTTATTGTCCAGGAAGTCAGAATGCTTTTTCTCAAATATTTCCCACTCATTGATGCCCTCCCTCTTGAGTACATGTCAGTGAATTGAGTCTGGTATTTCCTCAATTAAGATATCTAAAGTGAAAGCAGAGACAACCCTGCTCCCACTCCTTAATTTTGACTCTGCCAGCCCCACCTTTACCCATACACTCTTCCCTGTTTACTGCAGTGGCACCAGAATTTACAGCATGGTGAAGAGGAGATGAAGCTCCTTGCTGGTCAGCTCTCCTACACGCAGGTCTGCAAACAACCAGGTGCCCTTGAATTCATGTGCTTGCATGGGAGTGAAAGCACCTTACCTTTTCAGGAGAGAAAGGTTGCTCAGACTTTGTCATATCCCCTTCTCTGGTTGCAATGCACTGAGAGTAACGCAGCAGTGTGAGGAGGCAAGTCCCTTCCATGAGGATGGGATTCACCCAGGGACCCCTCTCTAATGTGAAATCTTCATCTGTCATCATTGCCAGTTAAATATTCATTCCTGTTTTCCATCAGCAAGTGAAAGCAGCATGAGGTTTCCTTTGAGCTCTGGGACAAAAGAGTCATGGATTTTGTCAATACAGGGCAAGAGCAGTTTTAAGAACAGGCCAGGTCTCAGCAATCTAAAATGCCAGTTTTCTTTTCCCCTCCTCCTCTTCCCTTGCAAACTCTCTGCCATCCCATTTTATCAACACCATACAGCCCTGGGCTGTGCTGGCCTTGCTGGGCTCTGCAGGGACAGTTACCATATGCCTGGGAACTCCTTTCCAGGTTCCCAGGACCTCAACAATTCTTTTAAAGGAGCTGCTTTTCATGACTTGAAAGTAAATAGACATAATTTTTAATCCCTTGAGCTGAAAAGTATGGAGAGTTTAAAGCCTGCTGCTCCAACAGCAAGTTTAGCAGTCCATTAGAGAAGAAGGGTGTCCCCAGTTATCTGACCTTTCAGGAAATTGAAGCAGCTCTTCTGCTGACTCTTTCATTGCCCCCAGAGAGCCACTGATGAGATCCGGACATGGAATGGAGGAGCAAAGAAGAGCTGTGATTTACTTTGACTATTCCAGGGAGAAGAGAGGCAGATGGCAGAGCTGCTGCACCTTGGAGCTGTGTGCCTGCCCATGCATGCTCTGACTGGGGTCCAACACAGTGCAGCAGATCCATCAACACCAGCTTGAGATGTCCAAGGAGCTAGCCTTCTCCGTGGAGCTGTGGTGGGAGGCTGTGACTCAAAGGGAGCAGGGGAGAAGGAAATAAATGCCAGGAATGAATCTTTGAGGGCTGTTTTCTTCGTTTGGCTGCAGAGGACAACGTTTTGGATCTGCAAGACGCAGGTACATCAGCTCTCCATCTGTACCAACCCTGAAGGCATTTTAACAGGCTGCAGGCTTCTGCCTCTTCTGAGGCTCTTCCCTCCCCATAGACTGCCTTGCTGACTAATGCCACCTGGCATGGCTGAGTTGTTCCAGCCAGAGGTGAGGGCATTCCTGCCTGTACTCCAGGTAACCTCTGCCACCATTATGCCCCTTATTGCCCATTCCCCCTCCTTCTTTGCCCAGGAAGACAGACCGTTTTCATCTGCACAACAGAACTGAAGATAGTCAGAAGACAAGCCAGGAAGACTCTTGCCCCACATTTCTCCTATGCTTGGATATTCAGGGTGAACTACAAATCCTGCCTTCAGAAACCCTTTCTGTTGATTTAAAAGGGCTGCTCCTGCCAGCGGATGTTTTATTTAGGAACAGTCTGGTACACGATAATTAATGTTAAGAGGCCATGTTTCCCTGCTGAGCAGTAGCTTATGTCAGGAGCAGTTCCATTTCCTATGCTGGGAAGGCATCGGGATCAAGGCGCTGCCGTCCAGGAGTAGGGAGAGTCAGCTCCTGGCCTCCCAAAAACCTCTGCCAGGCTGGCAAGGAATGTGCCCAGGGACAGCCTAATTGGATTAAACAAGCACCAGCAGCAGGGTGAGAGAGGCACAGAAGAGGACCCCCAATCACTGAGGGACACTAGTAGGTGCATTTATTAAACCAACACTAATAAAACCTCTGACCCTCTGAAGCTCCCTGAATAATGCCTGCTGTGCCAAGCAAGCTTACTTCTTTGTTACTGTCTCACTTCCCCGTGAACTTCTCTCTTCTTTGTCCTTAGCTGATGTTTGCTTTGTCACAGGATTCATGTTCCTCCCTGGCTCCATCTCCCTGGCTTAGGGGATGGAGATGGAATCAGCAAGCTGCATTTTAATCCTGCCTCCTTTCACATACATTCCCCATGAAGCACATCTAAGGGACATGGCGTGACCCTCTCAGGACACATTTTAGCTACGCAGGTCACACAAATCTAGTCTGAACCCATGGGGTAGTCTCCTTGTAGAGCTTCTACAGAGAAAGCTCCTGTCCAAAAAAAAGATTCACCTATCCAAAACCAACCACCTATCCAAAACACAACTGTGCAGGAGTGCACCACAGTGAGCCGCTCTCCAATTCCACCCACCTGACCTCTGCACTGACACACCTGGGTGTGCATACAGTCACTCAATCCCCTGCCCAAGAATTTCTGGAAGGAAAAAGATAAATGTATTCACAGAAGACCAGCTAGCCACTCAACAGAGTTGGGGCCTTAGTTTTGGGGCACTGAAGGATCTTTAAACACCCAAAGTGCCATTTTTAGTGGAATCAGCCCTGGACAAATTCAAGGGAAGGATTTCAGTGCAAACAGAGTCAGATCAATGTTAAAAGAGTATGAAAAGCTTCAACCAGTAAACACAGCATGAGAGAGCCGTGATAGTCAGAAGAAAGTATAGCCATTGCACCTGTATTATTCTGATATATAAACATTTTCCAAGGCCTGTACCAAGCATATTAAAAATGATGCCAGGTTCCCAGGGCCCTTTGTCCTCCCAAAGCCTCCTCCCCCCTCAGCTGGCTCTTTTGGCGGTGCTTTCAGCCTGGCTCTTCACAGGCGCCACAAGGAACGACAGGCTAAAAACACCCCCAAACACCCAGACTCTGCCCTACAGGGAGGGACAGGGTGCAGGCAGGGGAGGTTGGTGTTGTTTCAGCTTCACCATGCAGCCAAGAGCATTACTCCTGCATTGCACTTGCCCAGAGGCATTGCTCCCTCCCCGGGGATTAGCTCAGATCCAGCCCTGATGATATTCAGATCTCTGTCTCTTTTTCTCTTAGATATAAAAGCATGTAGGAACCTACGGGGAGTCAGAAGTTCACAGACCGTCTGGTGCTTGCTTGAATTGATGTGAATCTCTGCTGTGGAAATTTTTCTGGGACATGCTTTCTCATGAGCACACCACACTTTCAGTCTGGGTGAAAATACCACAAGAATAACCTTTCTCATGGTATTTCAGTATTTATTTTCTGGTCCCTGTCCAACCCTAAATCAGGAAGTGCAGAAGCGTGAGAAAATTTTATAAAAAGAAAAAAAGAAGTTAAATAATGGGTTTTAAGTCTAGAAAAAGTTTCTGTTCGGCTTGAGCCCAAGGCAAAATTTGTTCTTGTTTTATTCCAACAGGTTCATCCATTTTTAGCTGCTGCTGCAAGAGTTGTCACATCACTGTGAGGCCATCAGCAGAGAGGCCAGGGGAAGCCCTGAGCCTTGCTCTTGGCTTCTGATGTGCTGCAGACTCCTTAGCCAAGTCACTTAGGCACTGTGAGTGTGCATTCCCAGCCTCTCTATGAAGATCACTAATATTCAGCTTGCTTTGAGAGGTGCTTCAAGATTCTTGGGTGAGACCTCCTATGCAAATTAAAAATTCTTTCCAAAAACTAACAGCCCTATGGTTTTTACTCTTTACAAGTGTAACTGAGCCTGTATGTACCCCTTTAAGTCTTTAAACAGCGGGATCCTTTCATAGTGACTTAGGATATGATGTAATGTCTATGCATTGTTAACGGGACCAAAGTGTAATAAACATTCATTTTAATGAACAAAGCAAAGAGATGTAACTCAGAAGACCCACGGGGAGATGTGTTGTATAGAGTTGCCATGTTTGCATACATGCTTTTCTGACTGCAGTCAGCTTTAACAAGGGTAAAATACTATTGATGTTAAATCACATGTGGGTTTTTGTTGTTGAGGGGGTGTTTGTTGTTTTGTTGTTGTTTTTTTCTAAATGAGCCTCAGAATTGCAGGGGTGTTCCTGAAGACATAATGGCTACATCTGTACTAATAAGCTAAATGTGTCCAGGACTGCGCGGTGGCCCCAAGGCCAACTGGCATGGAAAAGCCTACCTCCATGCTATTGAACTCTCCTTGTCTCCAGAGCAGCAGGGCCACATCCAACCCACCTCCTGGGAACCGGCGCTGGCTGGCACTGACTCCTGCACCATGCCAGGAATTGTTTGGGAGAGCATTAGCTGGCACCAGGCTGGGCCATGCCAGAGACCATTTGAACAATTAACAGCGCAGACATGCGAGTGCCAGGGCTTGGCACCATTCCCTGTCGCTGCTCGATTTATTAATATCAAGTAGCCATGTGGCCTGCAGAGCCTTTATTGCTGGTGACAGTACCAGGAAAGGAGAAAGTTGGGGTTACTCTTGCAAGAAAAAACCCAGGCTGCTTGGGTTCTTTTCTTGTAAACTCCACATGCTTTATATGGAAATTATTAAGAGACAATCAAAGTGGGAGCCTGCAATGCTGCCTTGGCAAAGCTGCTTTTCAGCCTTGTAGCATCTTGAAAAAGGCTTCATGCTCAAGAGTGCTCAGTACTAAAGAATACCTGGTCAAACTCATTTTTCTTGTTTTTATTTGAATAAAGTGGTGTAACCAGGACAACGTATTGTTCTTAAAAATCCACCGTGTCCCATGAAGTCCCTGGAACCTCAGGGCACCCTATTTAGTTGCAACTAAATAACTAAGACATCTGATGCTACCACATGTAAATACTGTGCAAATAAAATGTCTTGCCTAAACTCCTATGCTCCACTGCTGTTTGGATGATGTTCAGTTAAAATTAAATGGAGCTCTAGAAATCTATGTTCTTTCTCTTGTGCTTTCCTAGAAGAAGTTTGCAAGCAGTACATAGAAATCAGGGGGAGCTTATTGTGTTCCTATCTAAGTACGAAGTAGGCTTTTTTCCAGAAATTTCCTAGCATTAGAGTATCAGTACCACATGTGTACAACAAAAGCATTTGTCTTTGATGTATGATTTGCATACCAAGCATTAGGTTATCAAATGCTAAACGGTTCTTTAATACCTTCTAAATAGTTGAATATGAGAAACCTGCCCGTCCACATCATCAACGCTTCACATCATTAGTATATAGGAATTTCAGACTTCTTTCTTGCTGGGAAATTAATGCTCAAACACTTAAAAGAGAAACTGCTTAATTTTATCTTGTTGACACAGCAGTGGATTGACAGGCTAAACAGGCTTCTGAACCCTCCCATAAAAAATTGTGTCAAGAAGTGATGGTCCAGGAACAGGCAGCCATGGCAGCAATTTCATCTACTTATTTCAGTGTATGCCCCACTCTGGAAGACAGCACAGAGTCCACGGCCCCAACAAAATACATGTTTTTCTAATATGCATTGAAGAGCTCTTGGTGGAGCAGGTGCTGATGCTGGTTTGGGAGACCCAAGTTCTGCTATTGTTATTGCTCACTAGTCTACTTCTCTTCCTCCCTGCCTCTAGGCTCAGTTCAGCAAAGCAGCATGTGCTTAACCTCTCTGATTTCAGCAACAATTTAGGCACCAAACCAGTGCTGTAATGCCTTTCTGTGTAGGCATGTGCTGTTGGTCAACCCAGAGGCTGTTCCATACCTGATTGCTGCCAGCAAGAGTTTTTCAGCTGCCTGAACACAAACCTAGGCTTGAACATTTGGCCCTGATCCGGAAGAGAAGCCAGGCTTCCAGAAACTGCAGACCATGAGCTCTTTTGTTTGGATTGCTTTCCCTCTGCTTTCAGTCTTACGTCTTTCTACTTTTCTCACTGGGCCCCAGTCCAGCCAGAACGAGGAGCCTCATGGGCAGAGATCACTTCAACCTCACAACCAGTTTTATCCCCTTGAGAGATCCTGGAAGTAATGAAAAGCATCCAGCCTGAACTTTGTGTTGTTTCTAAATGTTAGTCTGAAACCCAGTCTGCTTGAGCTTTAATATTATGGTATGCATGGCATCCTTTTCCTTCCTCATCCAGGACAGGCTGCAGGACTTTTACATCAGCAAGCTGATGCTAGTATGATGTCATCAGAACACAAAACAGCATTCCTGGGACTTAGAGCTGACCAGGATTGTCTCCTCTGCCTGGTCCTTGGACCAAGGCAGACTCTGCAAGGGCTTGCTAGATTGCCATAGACTATGCACATCCAGCTGGTGAGCTTTGCCAAAAACTGTGTTAATTCTTGATGATGGCTGTTGCTCTACAATGAAACAAAAGGCTGCTCTGCAGACACTCAGCCTCCTTGCAGCACTTGGTGGTGTTTAGCTTTAAATGTGTTTTGCCTCAGCACCTTAGCAAGGTTTTTTGGTGCTATAGGAAGCTTAGAAGCCAAAGGAATTCATAAGGCCAGTCTTTGATTCATCCTGTAACCTAAAAATACAGACTAATTCCTGCAGTGGTTATTTTAGTACCAGACAGAAAACTGCTTCCTTGAGATGAAAAGGCTCAAATACCGGCACCCTCCTCATAAACAGGATCTTGAGGTATAGGGAGAAGTGTAAGACAATTTAGACTGCACAAGGCTCACACAAATGCAGACACAAAAATACACAAACACGCCAGCAAGGCAAGATAATAACACAGTTCTTCAGAGAAATTCCTGCCTGACATTTTGACTTTTGAGGCAAAATCAGCAAATTATAATAATATTAATAATAATAATAATTCAGGGGAAAAAATAAAGCAATTAAGCTCTCCCTTTTGTTTCTGCTAGGCTTTTCCTGCACTTGAGAGTTACCAGTCTAAACATGCTCTCCCAGCCATTCTACACCTGAAGGAATATGCGTTCATAAAAAGACTGTAAAGATCATGTAGCACTTTAATACAGCACCCAGTGTTCTCCTTGTCTCTCACCCTGGAGGTTGGTCCCAGTTTATATAAGAAGAGAAAGGTGGGGTAAGAAAACTAGAAAGAAGGTGTGTTTTCACAACACAGCATATTTTCTGTCAGTTGGACCAAAGACACTCCAAGTGTGCGTGTTTTAATTGTAAAGAGTTTATGCTTTGCAGCCAGTCCTGTTGGTGGAGCTTCAGCAAGGAGGGGCACATCTTTGGAGAGTTCTGAAGTGATTTTGTGTACAACCCTTTGCCATTGCCCTTGCTGATGTCTTGAATTAATCAGTGCTACACTTTCTTAAATGCAGAGTCTCTAGAGATATCTGTGAGTACTCCATGACAGGAAATTTAACCCTCCCTAACAAACAAATAGCCAGTCATTCCAAAGGACTTTTCTGAAGTAAACTGCTCTCAAAGGTTTGACTCCATACTTCTTTCTACCACTGGGATTTTAAGGGCAGTCTTTGTGTTTAAGGAAGAGCCATGTGTGTCTGAAACTTGGTGAATCGCCATTCAAAAGAAAGTTTCAAGAGTCCAGCTACTATTTTGAGATCTAACAGTAATATAGCAGTAATGCAGGTTTCTTGAGTGTAGAAGAGGGTAGTGAGAGTTTACAGCAGAAAAAGTCCTTTCTCATCACTTTCAATATCCTTTTGCTTGTGCTTCACAGCAAATGAGATGCAAATGAATAAGTGAACTAGGAGGTGTTGAACCTGAAACAATTTTCTTAGAGAAGTGAGAGGAGCCAGTAAGGTGAACAGCCAACCAATATTACAGGGGTATTATCACTACTGTAACACCACTGGAGTCATCAGAGGTGCTCCAAAGAGGAACTGTAGTGGAATTCTCTATGGTAAGGATGTTATTTCAGTTGAGGATAGCTACATTTTTGGTGTTGGGTAGAATGATGCTATTAATGGAGCATGGACTAGCCCCTGTACCTCTGCAGTGGGAAGATCAGTACAGTTTGGACAAGCACACCTGACTCAGGAACTCTCAGACTTCTCAGTCTACAGTGTTGGTCAGAAATCTCACAAGCCAATTTTCACATGTTTACTCAGCTACACTTCCTTTTCCTTCCGAGAAACACTGTCATGACAAGAGAAATTACCTTTCTTTACACCTTAGGAAAGGTTCAACACAAGTTTGTTTTGCTCTCATGGTTTGGTTGGGTAGATGCAAGGGTGTTGTTTCTGATTTTATCCAAGCTGGTTTATTCCTGCTTTTGCTTTTGTGTGCCTGTTTTCTTCAGGAGAGCATTTCCTGCAGGAATAAGGAGGCATCTTCCCAGACTGCATCCAAGCTACTGCTGACATTCATGCTGCCACCCATCCTCCATCTGAGGGTGAGCAATTACAGATAGTCAACTGCTCCTCAGAGCAGGTTTCCAAGAGGCAGTAAAAAATAAGAAAAACACTAATAACTATGTCAGGCTAACCCACACTTCTTACAAGAAAGAAAGCAGGTAAAGAGCACAGTGCCTCAGCTGATAGCTTCTCTCACACAGGCTCACACTGCAGCCCACAGCCACTTTCCATGTGCCCCCACAGCTGGGAGACAGCCCCAGATAGGGGACAGGAGAGTGAGGGAGACTCTCTTGACTGTTTTCAAGAATGGATTGCAAAATGAAGTTTTTCCAGTTAAATCCTTTGCTGATGTTAGAGACAGGCACAAACACTCTCATGCTGACATCCCACCAAAATCAGAAGCTGCTTCGTACCACTCTCCTGCCCCCCCACCCCCCAAAACTTTGGCAAGGAAACTGGTGTCCCTCTTCCTAAAATTCAACAGTGGGGGCAAGGGGGCCACCTGGCCCTATTAGTGGTAGCAGAGCAGTGAGCAAGCCTTCATATAAGCACTTCATTCATGCACACCATTCAGGATATACATACAACAGGGGCTGGATTTTGTTGGTACAGACTCCCTCTGCTTTAGCTCTTCTCAGCTTGTGAGTACTTTTCCTTTACAATCTGCAAAGTGCTCAATCTGTGTAATTTTCAGCACATGCACACAGCATTTTCTGTGCCTGCTGCTTCTCAGAACACTTTGAACAGGCTCAATAAGAACACATTTATGCCAGTGTCGACTCCTTTTGTCAGAGCAGAAATAGTCCAGCTCCGTCCCACACACCTCCTACTGCTCTGCATGTGTTAGAGCCAGCTCAAGTGCCTTGCTGTGCCCTGCAAACAAGTGGGCTCTGCCCTCACACCCTCTTGTTTCCCTTACCATCCCCCTCCATCTTAGGAAATAATTAGCAAAGAAGAATTAATAAAGCAATATGGAGTGCACTCCTGAGGCTTCCGACAGCTGTTGGCAGCCACTCTCGTCCTCCTAGTGCTGCTCCACTTCCCCAGAGAAACACATGAGCCTTCCCTTTCAGGTGCCTCAGCTCTGCACACCTGGGCTAAGGTCAGAAGAGGAAGGCACTGGTGTGACTCCAGCCTCTTGGAACATGTGGAAGTTACAGGAGTGGGGACAGTGCATTTCCCTCAGGGCAGAAAAAGCAAGCCCTTGCAGAGCTGCAGTGCCCCACTGCATAACATCCTGCCATAATGAATAGGTAGGCTGTGGGCACAAGTTATTAATAGGGCCTACAAAGAGCTACTAAAGCAGCATACACATCTGTAGTGTTGCTTGCCTCAGCCAAAAGTGTCACAGATTATGAGCACAACAGCAGAAAAGGATATCACAGCCTGATGAGCACTTGTGAGTGATTTCGCAATTTGAGAGGTAATGGGGCAACAAGTCTGCATGCTACAGAGCTCCCTGGCACCAGGACACTCCTAATGCTGTCCATTAGCTACCTGCTGAGCATAAAAGTCTTTGGCTGCATGGATGTACTGGCATGTTCATATGTTCTTCCTCTAAATAATGAGAACAGACAAAAATATGACCTACAGTAAAAGCCATGAGAGATGCCTGCAGCTGCCATCCTGCAAGAAAGAGGATTTCTGGTTCTGGGCAACTTAAAGCAGTGTGAATAGCTGTCCAATAGCATTTTGTCTAACATATGTCCACCTATGGATTTCTGCACCAAGGAGATCAGGATTTTCTGACATTCCAGGAATCTCTGTGCCATCTTGTGTAGTCTGGAACATTCCTTCCACCTCGCCCTATACATAACATAACATAACATATGTTTGCTGGTTTTCACTGATGTCATATGATTGCAATATCCTTATCCAATTAGCAAGCTCAGGCATGCTTGGCTCATGTTGTATCTCAATTAATTTTACCGACAAACACTGATGTACTAAATCCTGAAACAATGCCTACGTAACTCCCCAGGGCATTGTTTTGATTCCACCCTGGAACAAGGTCACTCTCTTCTTGACTGATGGTTTTTCGTTCTTTATCTTTTCCTAACAGTAGTTTCTTAAACAAGATTTTCAATGGCAATAAACAGGATAATATTCACAAACTGTTTCAAAATTTAATGTCTCCTGCCAGCTGTTGTTCAGGAGTTTAAAGTATATATTTTAATTTTACTGCGTGTTGAATCCAATAGCCAAATACAGACTTGATGTCTAAAGGCTTCCTCTAACAACCTGAGTACCCTGCAAAACAGAGATGCAGAGGTAGCAAGCACACAGTCTTCAAAATAAGCCTGATAGCCAAACACACTGACCTGAAATTTTCTGAGTGCTGTCAGCACCCAGGCTACACCTCTCCAGAGCACTGGTGTGTAGCACCCCACACACCCCAATGGCCAGACAGCCACACCAGGTACTGGCAGGTACCTCTTGCCAAGGACAGCTGGCAGAAGCCCTTGGGGAAGATGTTCTTTCACTATTTCCTAAACTACTTGTCCACCTGGACAGGAGGACCCTGGATCCTTTCCAGGATGCTTTTTTTACTCTCTGTCTTATCAGCTCTGCTGGAAAGAGTTCTGAACTATTCCAGGATCCTGGCATGCTGCCTCACCCATCCTGCCTGCTGCTCGCTGCACCACCCAGCCCACCCCACCAATATATCATCCTCCAGTGACTATTACGAGCCACAAGACCAGGTTTCTCCAGGCACTTACACCTTTTGAAGCTTTTCTCAGCATCCAGAGTACCTGAGAATTTGCCCCACATATTGGGTGGATGGTGGGGGACTGTGGGCTTCTGCCAAGGGGTTCAGCTCCAGACTTTTCCTTCCAGCAAATCACCTGCAAGTGAAATGTAGGAAAAGTAGTATCCAGATCATCATCTGGTATAAATCAACAAAGCCCTGCTAAAGACATTAAAGCTCTACTGGGTAACACCATCTGGGAATTTGGCCACAGGGGAGGACATAATATTTTTAGCCTTTATCACAGATATACATGGGAGGAAGGCTGGTACCCTATCTGCTCTCAGCGAGTGCTACCAACCCCTACAGAGATCAATAGGAGCTCCCTGCTCACATCAAGAGCAGAATGATGCCCTAAAATTAGCATGTGTTTGAATCAGTGCATTGTATCTTGTTTGCAGATTAGTAGCACTGAGCAGATATTGAGGGCATCGGAAAGCTAGCCAGTTTAAACAAAGTAAGAATTGACCTAAATTTCTGCTAAACTGAAACTGATCTTTTCAGAAGGGAGAGAGAAGAAAAGGTGACCAGAAATACTCACATTTTTGTTCATTTGATTATCTCATGCACCTAGTTCCAGCAGACAAGAAATAGTAAAATTTCACCTACTTGGACTGCACTGGGAGGTGTTGGGCTCCTGTCCTCAGAATGGAAAGTTTCAATTCTAATCTATAGACCAAACAGATAATGACAAATAGGCTTTGGGTGGTTTATCTAAATTCTCCAAAGCTGTGCCCATCAACTAGCTATAAGCTTGGTTAGTCCAGAGTGTCTTGCAAAGACAAATCATATTTGCTGTGCAGTATTTCACATAGTTCTGCATGCTGTCTCACAACCATATTCCAAATGGCAAAACTGGAGGAAATCTGGGGTAAAATGAAAGTAACATGTTTATTCTTTATATTTATAGCAGCAATAAATTTCCTTAACGTGCTGCCTTTTCCTTTTAATGCAGTGAGTATCAAATATGGGCTGAGTAATGGATGTTTTATGAATATAACCTTGCCTTGAGCAATTGATTGTTTAATTGAAAAGATTAAAGATTGAAGCAAGCCCAAAAAAAAGTGAAAGGAAAAAAAAAGAAGGAGAAAAGAAAAAAAGGGGAAAAAAACCCGAACTACCATGACGTATCAAGTTCAGCAAGTTAGCAGGTAAAGTACAATAATAATAGAAGATTTAATTATATTAAAATTAATAAAAAAACAGACTCTTCCTCTAAGAACACTTTTGTAATATTTTACAATTTCTGTACATTACTGAAAGAAAAATGTCCCACAGTCTGCCTTGTAGTTTATATTTCTTTAAACCAGGACAAGATTTTTTTTCTTTTTGGTCAATGTATATTTCTTTTTCTGTGGATAATACTTTTCCTGCTGGAAGACATAGAGGGTGTATGCAGAGAACTGTTTCCTCTAGGTCCTAGTGCACTTCCTCTATCTGCATCTAAGCCACAAGCCAAAAAAGACCCAAGTGAGTTGCTATTTCACAATGCAGAAGTGTAAGCACTCTTGTTTTCTTTCTGCTGTTTTTTCATCTAGCTGTGCCATTTTCTTGTTCCTCATAGAGATAAATATCTTTTTTTTTTTTTTTAATCTAATATAGCCCAAGGCTGAATGATTAGAGATCCAGCGAAAAGCAAAATTACTGAGATGGACTGGTTACTGATGTGAGGTGTTTTTGTTACTGTATTTATCCACTGATTCCACTGTTATGAATAATACACATACTCATCACACCACTGCTTCAAGGAACAATGTTCTCATCCAGGCCCTCTGTGCATTTTAAGTAGCTGGGGCTTCCCCTGAGATCTGGGACTAAAGACTAAACTTATCTTTGGTGTAAACTCTACAGAGAACAGTGAAACCACTGAGACCTAGGATGAATCTGACCCAGGGAGAGAGACTCTCAAGAGCTCCATTTAATCTCTGCCACAGCATGATTTTCCCCAGGAATCACCATAGCCATCCATCTCTCTAACACCCATAATAAATAATTTACTCACAGATATAAGGGAGCACTTTGCCTCAATCTACTAATGATTTTAGCTCTGAAAGGGGCTCTACCATGCTTAAACCCTCTTTACATTGCCTGAGAGATTCAAAGTGCCATTATGGTAAAATGAGATAGCAAGAAATGAACAGGAGACACTACAGTACAGCAGTTATCAGCATTTCCACTGCAATTTCCAGGCGGACCTTCAGCTCTTTAAATATCCAAGTGAGATTCTTCTGAAATCACCTTAGCTGTCTAGTCAAAAGAGACCAACACTTCTGGGGGGGTCTTTCTGTATTACAGATGGAGCCTGTGTGATGTGTAAAGTTTAGGACAGCTAAGGCCAAGTGAGATGAATCCCCTTCCTAAAGTTTGAACTCAGCCCCTCCTCATCAACCTTGGTGTCCCCCTGACACTTGCCTTACACAGTCGCTTAAGCCACAGTGAAAGGGCAACAGAAGGATTTGTCTTCAGCCCTCTGTAAGTGCCTCAAACACCAGAGCTGGAAACAGGATACAATTGCAAATGTCCAGATAGTCCTCATCTCCAGAGGCCAGCTTCCAGTCCTGCCCAGGTCCTGGCCTGGGACCTACTAAGTGTGGTAAGTGCAGCAGCAATCCTCAGAAATTATGTCTTTGTAGCAGAGAAAAGGACTTGCTGCACACACTCACTTGCACACGGTCTGTCCTCTACTTGACTGACCCCCATGTTATGTGTATTTGAGGACTCTCCTCTCTAGGTCAAAATGACCTGGATGCTGGCGTTTCCCATCAAATGCTGTTCCAGTCTAGAAGCTTCCAATATAAGTCTTTCATGATAGCTTTAATATCTCTGGTTAATTTCCTCCTTGATCTGCCCTTTTTTATTGCCCTAAGTAATTCATTTCCATCCCTGGCACTGCACCTTTTAAGAATTGATTTAAAATTAATACATGAATAAAACAGTATAAATAATGTATGGTTGCTGTATTTAATATTAATAGCCATTAAATGAGGAAAAAAAATTGCATACCTGCAGATGATTTGAAAAAGGACTGTGGGGCCATAATATTACATTTCAAAGAGAGACATTGAGGATGCCCAATCATTCCCATCAAAAGAGATTTTTTATTTCAGTTGCCTACAGATTTGTCAGACTTCTCTCCTGCAGCAATTCTTTTGAAAACAGACTTTTGCCTCAAGTGAATTATTCACTGTTATGCACATTGTGTAAATCACCTCCCAAACAGCTCAGACATTTCTGTGAATAAAACAAGGCAGAGAAGTGTGTTGTCTGCTGACGTAAGACAAGCTAAGTCTGTGGAGCAAGACCCAGACAGAGATGTAGGCAGTCTGTCTTGCCATGTCCCTGTGAAAATTCGCCTCCTCCCCCAAATCTGGCCCTGTGGAAGTGTTTGAACCCACCAAGCACTGACTTGCTGGAACACCTCTGTGTGCATTTGCTTGCAGAGGGTGCGCATCAGCCTGATTCCAAGGAGTCTGTTCTCCTTTCTGTGCATCACGGCAAGCCTGAGCTCCTACAGCAGTGGTGTTCCCCTTGATATGAACTCCATGGGCAAAAGGATCACATCAAGGAGAACCAGGATGGGGGATAAGAACAGGAGACAGAAAACAAGACTCCAGGCTGGTATGGCAAGGACCAGAAAGGTAAACTAGGATTAGAGCAGAGTCCCAATGTGGTGAGGAGACCAGGATTTAGTAAAACTGCAAATTAAGGAGCATAAGATAGAGATGAAAACACTGGGATGGGCAGTGTCATTCACAGAGATGATGAATTTCCTGCCTCTGGGCATTTCCATGTGTCTTTGCATCTGTGTCCCATACCTACTGCACACTGCAGTCAGTGTACCCAGAACTTCTACAGAGCCATGACCTTCCCTACTGCCCTGCCAGGAGCTCAAGCAAGCAGAGACCTGGAGGCTTTGTTTTGGCTTTCAAACATACCTCTCTCTTTCATGTGCTGTTTTATTCTGTAAGAAAAAGAACAGGAAACCCCTGGCATTTAGGAAACAGCTCCCCTCCAGAAAAACTGCCCTCTCTCATCCTGACCATACACGGGGATCACACAACCACTGGCCTTGCTCACTGTGTGGCTCTGCCATCCCACAGGTCAGATGAGCTGAGCTGACTGTCAGGGATGGGAACTAATGGGAGAGAAAAGGCTGAGACCAAGGAGACCAACATCTATGGATATGTTTGGTTTCCAGTAAGCAAGGGGTTAATGCTAGTCAGAGCAATCACTCAGGTGTAGTGAGTCAGGGCCAGAACTGATGGCTGTCAAGGAGGGGATACAGGAAACTTTCACTCTTTAAGAAGGAAGAAGGAGGGGAGAAAGGATTGTTTTCACTCTTGATGAACACAGGGTACATGGATCCATCAATTTTTAATGAGTCAGTCATTAAAAGGTTTGGGTTTTTTCACTCTTTTCCATGGTGCAGACACAACTCTGAAAGCTTTTCTTGTAGTGGCTTTTCCTTACCTGCTTGTGCAGTTGTCATCCCACCATGACCTCATGACCCCCTTGTCAGGTTCAGTGGGGAGAGAAGGAGCTTTATGTTGTTTTCTCATCACAGACACCCTGATCAAGCTTCAGCTGCAATGGATGGGATGCTAGAAGCAAAAAAAAGTTGTTCAAAAGACACTTTGTATGCCTCTCTTTATGGTTTTGTGAATCTGTTATTAGTTTTTCTGGTTTTATGTGATTATTTGTGAGGCTGAGACAGGAAGGAGCAAGTAGTGAGATGAGGGTGGTAGAGCTCAGAGGAGCTTCTTCCATGATGAGTCCCTGCAGTGCCTCATCCGTGGGTGATTATTCCTCCCGCACTTTGCCTTGTCTGGAACCCTTCTCTGCTCTGGTCCCAGCTGTTTCCATAGTCTCCCTAAGAGGGGCTGCTTATTTATTCTTGGGTAACCTTCTCAGAAATAGGCAATGAGAATTTCCAGATCATCCTAACGATGACAGTAAATTCCCAAACTCACTGGATGTGTTTTGTATAAGGTTCACTTGTGATAGTAGCCTGACTTCAGAGGAAAACAGCTTCTGTCATTGAACAGCAATAATTCATCGAGACATAGTTTAGCCACAACTGAATTCCATCATATTCAGCTAAAGAGGCAGGACTCAGCACCTCCAGGTGAAGAAGTAACACTCTAGCACAAGGAAATGAATGGCCAGAGACAACAAGATACACCTGATTTGTTTAAAAATACTAAAATCCTTTAAATATTTATTTAATATTAAATTATAATTTTTTTTCTCAGAGACAATTAAATAGGGCAGAGCAAGGTAAGCTACGCAGGCTCTGCTCAGCCCATGTCTCTACTGTGTCTGACATCCATGTCCAAACTTGCGACAGCCAGGTGGGAACAGGCTTGTCTGGCACAGCCTGATGGGGATGAAGCGATCGTGCCCTGCAGAACAGCAGTTCAAATTCAGCAAAGGTCTGTGTTGATTTTTGCTACCTGAGGAAAACACTCACACAGAGTGACCATCACCAGTTCCACTGCACACCTGCCTGCCAGGGGCATGAGGAAGGGAGCTGACCCACGAGCACTGCGTGCCCAGGGGCCACTGTGGGGCCACAGCTTGTCCTGTGTGTCCAGAGAGTGGCAAACTGGGCAGGCAGACAGAAGGGCTGAGAGCCTTCTCACACCTTTCCCACAGCACACCCTCCACATGCAGCCGAGGCGTCAGGGCCGACACCATAAATGGGGCAGGAAGCAAACATGGAGAGCGTGACTGTTTGAATGGCTGGAGCCTGAATCGCCGCCGCTTTCTTGGAAGTTACGTGCTGCGCTTCCCGGGCGAGCGGCGAGCTGACAAACAGTGCGCCTGACAGTTCTAAGAAACAAAACAGAATGAAACTGTAAGTTGCTGAGTTGCTCAACCTTTGCTGTGGTTTGGCAACAACAAAATAAAATGTGTAGGAATTTCTTACTACTTACTGCGAAGTGATGGACAAGGGAGCGAGGTATATTGGGAAAACCTTAACGTGTGAAGGAAAGGAGGAGCACGGGGGCCAGATTTTAACCAGAGGTGAGAAATGTTGCACATCCAAAAGATCAAGACAATTTGCAGGGATGGGGACTGCAAGATCTCTGACACACTCTGAAAATCATCCTCCTGGGCCTCTTCTGTTCTCCAGTTTGCCTGACCTCATTTGTCTTTCAATGACGCATCTCTGTGCTGTTTAATAACCCCCCAGTCTCCTTCAAATCTCAGAAGCTTAGTGGAAGCTGCAAAAGTTAGATCTTCCCCAGCTCCAGTGAAATGTAAGAAGTCCATGAGGAAGTACCACAATGCAGAGTTACAGCAGCCAGTGTAGATGGAGCAGGTGTGTAGCTGAGACTGACCATGTCTGCTGGCATTGAGGGAAGCATGGAAGTACAAGGCACCTTCTAGTCCAAACAAGGGAACTTGAAGTGATCAAGGGAGGAAACAACTGACCACATTATCAATGACTGCTGAAGTCAGACAAATGATTGCTGAAGCGGACTCCATGCTGGAGTGGTACCAAAAGAATTGTCAGATCCAGAGTTGTCTTCATCTGCACTTCCCGTGGCGTTGTCTGCCTGAGATCTCTCTCAGAGTCATCTCTGTGTTCACCAAATTTTCTGGATCAATTGAAGATCTGTCATGCTATAGGTGGAAACTATGTTCAGCCCTCAAAATGTGAGACTCTGAGAGCCATGCCCTACTCCAAGTGCGAATGTCAAAGCACACAACTGTGGAGACCTTCCTGGCCAGCTAGGCTGCTGCCTCAGGGAGGCTTTCTTCCTCTAGTTATCACAGGAGAAAAGAGGCTCCTTTCATAGTCCTCTGTGCTCCTTTCCCCAAACAGCTGTCAGCACCTCACGTTTTAGCCAGCAACTCTACAATAAGAAACACCTTTCCAAGCCTACCCTCACTGTGCCAGCTGTTGGAGCAAAACAAGTAGGTTTTTTTCCCATGCCCTGTGGGCTGTGCATGCTGAGTCTGGTCCTTCAGCCTTTGCTAGCTCCAAAAGACACGAGCCTTGGCACTGAGGCCCAGAAGCTGTCCTGTTCTAGAGCTGCACACACCTCTGCCTCGACGTGCATAGCTAACAAGTGTGTTCTGCTGAGTGCCTTCCCCAGGAGCCTTGAGGCTACGGCCTTGACTTTGACATGACCTAGTCATGCCTCTTGCCTGACTCCTGCTTTGTTTCAAAGGCAGAATCCGAGGATTTGCTGTCACTTTAAAGCATTCGTCATCCTCCACCGCTCAGTCATTCTGCCAGGGGGCTTGGGGGCAGCCTGAGCGTGATGCAGCAGTTCAGCTGCCGCGGGGCAGCAGATGCAATCTCTCTCCAGCACATTCGGGTCTTGTTTGCGGTCAAACCTCTGCTCGTGCTGCATGCAGATGGTGGCATGCACCCACAGGAATCTGCCTAACAAATAACATGCCTTGCCAGCTGAGAAGGAAAGGGATTTTGGGGTGGAAAGGTGCTGAGCAGGAGCCTAGCCTCTTACTTCCTGCTCAGCAAGCTGCCCAGCTCTATAGCCACTCTCAAAGGCTGTGGGCAGAGTCTGTGCCCGCAGAAAACAAATTCCACTCCTCCAAACATGGCTGTGGGTACCCAGCAGAGATGCTGAAATTCACCTGGACCCCAGGTGGCTGCAGGACTGCAAACATCCGGATGCAACATTTCCGGCTGCTGCCTCCATGCTGGGGCTGGGCTGGCAGAGTTGCCATGGCCAGCTCTCCATCCTCACCACAAAGCAGCCTCACACTCAGTGACCTCTTCCTTCCTCCCAGAAGGCCACTCTGGCTGCTCCTGAACTGCTGCCCGAGCAGCATGAGGCGGCACCGTGGCAGAGATGGAGGCACAAGGGCCCGATGTTATTGACTCCAGCCAGCGAGCGGGCAGTGTAATCTGTCTGCTTTTGTTCCGTTCGCTTGGTGGTGTGCTCTCATTAGCCCCCCACCAACAGTCAACCTGTCAGCAGGTCTGCGCTCCAACTGCCTGACCTCTGACTTCCACTCATTCTTCCACAAATTAATTTCCCAAATTGACAAATTAAAGTGCACAGTATGCCCAAGGTCACTAAATCACACTGGGTTCTGGTAAATGTCAACTAGCATCGAGGGGAGAAAAAAAAATAAAAAGGAAAAAACAGGGGGAGGGAAGGGATAGAGGGTAAAAAGGGATAAAGGGAAAAATGCCATATTTGTTTGAACGAAATGGACAAAAACTCTGAACTGTAATTTCCAATCTGCAGAGGATGATGCTGTTTGAGAGCAATTAAAATGGAGGCTGACAGCTCACCCAGCTCACAAGAAGGGCTGGAACATGGCTGGCCAGATCTCTGTGTTCCATCAGGTCACCCTGACAGTTTCCCAAAATGGCCTTGACTGGCCCACAAAAATGGTGAAACTGTGAAGCCCGGGTCTCATCTCACTTGCAGAGCCACCACACTGACACATTGCAGCTGAGTTATTCCTGATTCCTGTCAGTCAAATGGGAATGCCAGCCAGAGTCTGGGCACAGATGTTAGGCAAGCCAATGCACACAAGTACCCAGGGAGAGGGCAGAAAGGCAGACTGACATTTGGAAGCCCCAGGGAGTGAAGAACATTTACCATTGGACCAACTCCCACTGAGCCTCAGGTGCCAGCCAGCAAGAGGTGGCCACAAGGAGCCTGCAGGGACATCAACCCCATTGCTGCCACGCCACCATGTCATACAGTCTTTCCCAAAGACCAATTAATGCCTTTCTGCCAAGACTCCTGCCCATGAGTGACCATAAACCCTGCAATCCTCAGTGTATCCATGGTCAGTTTGTATTTGTTCATTGTCTTTGAACTCATGCTTTCCTCCCCATTGCATTTAACAACTGCTTATGTAGAGAAAGCCACTGTGTCACCTCACAGCTGCCACTCCCTGGGCCATGGAGACCAGAGCTGATACAATCCTCTGATGCTCCTAATAGCCTCTCTCTGCACCTGCGCTGCCAGGGCTTCATCTTTCTTTACCACAGCAGACAGTGCTCCAGGGGAGATCTCCAGTGGCATTAATCTTCCCTGCCTCTTGGGAAGGCTGTGACTCATATACACTACACTCACATTTGTTTCTTTCATGGTGGCATGATATCTCTGCTTCTTAGTTACCCCATCAACTAATACACCCTGGTCTTTCTCTTCTACACTTGTTTTGAGCTGATAAGCTTCCAGCTTATAGTGGAAATTCGTGTTATTAGTCCCTAAGTGCATGACCCTGCACTCTGTAATATTGAATTTCATCCCATTTCTATTAGTCCAGCCCTCAAGGTCAGTCAGTGCTTCCTGTATCATACCCTGATCTTGCATAATTACTATGGTCCCAAACTTGCTGTCATCTACAAATTTCTTCCACATACTCCTACATTCCATCACAAGGCCATACTGAAAATATTAAGCAGAATCAGATCCAAGATTATTCCTTAAGCAACTGCACAAGCGGCCCCCTTCCTCCAGCTTGATCATCCCTGAAACAACATCACTTGTGTTCATCCCTTCCTTAGCCAGACCTCCTCACACTGCTCTTCTGCCTAACCCCATCATCCCCCATTGAATTAATAATTTCCCATGTGGCATCATATTGAATGCTTTGCTGATAGTCAGATAAGCCATGTTTCCTTTACGAGGAAAATCAATTAGCTTTCTTTGATAAGATATCCGATTCTTCTGGCACAATTCACCTTTGACAAAACCAGGCAGCACACAATCCTGCTTTTTATTTGTGTCCCTTTTTCTGTTCTGTATAGACCCCAAAGATGTTTGCCTTGCATAGAGTGCTGATGAAAGCACACTCACTGTGCAGACACAAGCAGCAATCGTTGTCCCATTAGTAGTGTTTTCACCAGGAGGACACAAGAAAGATAGTGCCACCATTGCAGTGATCCTTCTTCTGCTCTGCTTTCTGCAGCCCTTCCCCTTTTACATTGTGGACGTAGCAGCATTTGGCATAATCCCTGCCCAAATCAAGGTATTATATATAGAGAAGAATTTTCCTACATGACCAAAAGTTGGTATTCATTAAAGATTAGACACTCCTGTTCCATTCCCCCTGCACATGGCATTTTGTGGTCCTGCTGAGATCCCTGGGACAGTTCATAGAGTAAACTATTACTCTATAAACTGGGTTTAGTGGCTGCCATCTGGAGCGATTTTATGGCTTGCCTGAGTTGTTTCTATGATCAGTACGGACAGAGGTCAGCAAATATGAGCACCCAGCCTACATTTGTTATCCTCATTGTTTTTGTTGCTTATCAGAGCACTCTCCCAAGGAGTTATGTTTTCAATAGGCTCCACTGTTGGGTTGTCCCTTAATAGACATACAGACAGTGCCATCCTATCATTCAGGAAGTCACTGAGAAGTGGAGAACTGAGATTTTACTCTTCCTGAATCAAGATAAAACCACCAGTCTGCAATTACTTGAGACAATTTTGTGATTCTGACAGGCTCAGTTCTGCACAGCCCACTTTACTGGGAAAGAGGTATGGGACAAGGCTTAGGGCATTGGCTCCATAGGCAGGATCTGAAATGCTGTAACCCTGGTGAGCACACATTATTCCATGATTGCATCGTGGTTCTGGGAAAGGGATCTCTGCATTGTTCACTCTGCAAGCAAAGGACAAGGGGAAAGGACAACTCTCATCCCCTCCCATATTCTCCCTCTCAGGTATGACTCCTGACAAGGGAAAGGATGGGTCTTCTCCCTCTGAGGTGAAGCAATGTTTTTTGAAGGAAAGCATGAAAATAGATTCCCTACAGTCTTAGAGGGCAGCACTATTGTTTTGAACAGAAATCACCCTGGGTTCCCCCTGCCCACCAAGTCTCTCCTCCTATCTGCAGAAGGGAAGGCATTTACTGCTTCTTTCTGTCATGGGTCCTTGGAGCTATGAAGGGAGGGACAAAGACTCTGCCTGTCAATGCTCAACATTTGCTGCAACAAAAAACTAATCACTCAAAGAGTCCTGTATATTTTTATGTGTTTGGATAAAAGATGGAATCTTCCTATTAGATGTCTGAGCAGAATTCTTATGCACCTTGACTCCCTTGCACCGGCATGTAATCTGGGTTAAAGATCAGCAGAATAAACTCCTAATCCTAACTCATCTGAGCATGGTTGGGCAGGTAGGAATCTGTGCATTTCACATGGAAACTCCTTTCTTCTTCCCTGCTCCCTCATGGTAAAACACAGAGTAAAAGCAAATCAGCATCTGAATAATTTTGTTGGTCTTGGGAAGGGAATTTTATTGCAGTTTGTCTGCTTCCCTGTAACAATGACATTGCACCTCTCCAGCTAGCAGTTCAGCTCATAAAATATGCTCATCTGAGTAAAAAATTTGTGTCACAGAAATTTAAACATTACTTTTAAGACCACTAATTGATTCTGCTGCTCTGATATCCTCTTGCAAGGGATTCCAGAGCCTAGAAACAGGCAAATGCTCTGGCACCAGCTGTCTTAAGCCTAAATCTACTCTCCACCAAAAGGCTGGCATTAGATGTCTTCTCATTTTACATGTTTGCATTTTTAAAACAACATTCCACAGTTTTGAGGCTACTGTAGACTGGCTGAAGAATCAATCTGATGACCTACAATCTGAAACTTACTCCAGGAGACCACAATAGAAAAGAAAGCTGTAAGATATTCTTTGCGTCAGCTCTGGAGAGCGTGCACCTCCCAGGACATGGATATAAACTAGTGTGAGCATGTCATTTATTCTTCTGGGTCCATGGACCTGTCCAGTACAAGTAAAGGAGGGTGTTTTGTGTCCATATTGGTTGAAACGTGAAAATTCTACCCTTTCTTTTTAATACTGCATGCTGCTGCACTTATCTTGCTGCTGCTCATGACAACAATGTCCTCCTGCATGCTGTCTTTCCACAAACCACACTGGGCAAACTGGAAAGGCAATCACAAGGGGACAAGTCTTTCACAGCAGCTACTTAGCCAACACAGATCGAAGTCCCAGAATCACCTTTCCCATCTTGTAACATGTAGTGATTTTAATTTAAGAGAGATCAATCCTCACTCCTTAGTCTTCGAGTCCCTTTTCACAAAACACAGGAAGTGAAAACCACAAACCACAGAGAATGTAACAAAATTCAACCAGGCTACCAGTTTAAACCTCTAGCTTGGAATTGGCAGGGACTCACTCTAGATTTATCCTGGTGCATGTGAAATCAGCATTTCAACCTGTTTCTTTCACAGCAGTCTGCTAGCTATGATTAGAGTCTGCACCTGGGATTTGCTGCTTTCAGTGTTGTAAAATAAAGCACAAAAAAAGCAAACACATCAGTGAAACACAGGCTCAGGAAAGAAAGGCAGGACCATATATTATAACCAAAACTTTGCACTTCATGTCACCAAGTGGACTTGTCAGTCTCACATGCATAGCCAAGGAAATCAACCCTAGACCCCAGAAATTACGCTACATATCATATAACCTGCTGGCATATTAATACCCTTTCCTTTTAAAATCTTTGCTCTCCCTTTGGAGCCTGCCCTCTCACTGGGGATCAGACTGACACATTATAGGCTCAGTTTTCTTTCTGAGCTGACAACTCATCCAGGAAGAGCTGGCTAGGATGTCAGTCTTTGGAGGCTACATAGAAAATTCCAATGTGCAATTTGCATATCATCACTTTACTGGAAGGTATCATAAGAAGAAATAAATACTTCTCTCTTATAGGGCAATACTTAAGCTTTTAGCCAGCATATCACATTTGAATGAAAAAAAAAAAACAAAAAAAAAAAAAACAACCAAAACTGCACTGTGTTTTACTAGGTGACCATCTTCTCAATAATGCTGAACTCAGAAAAAGCCAGTGCAGAAACAACCACTCCATGCATCTCCCTTTCCCCTTCACCCCACGTCTATTTATGGAAATATTTGGAAATTGACATACAGTCCTTATTTTAGGTGACTCCAGTTGTTACCTTTTGAAACATTCTTGAAAAGCAGCATATATAAAAAGAACTCTGTATAAAATGAAGCCTAGAAAGATAAAATAACAGAAACAGAAAACCTGATAAATGGATTAGTAACTTCCACCATCTTCCCAACATGTAGACTCTGATCACAGAAAAGTGATCAAAGAAAGTTTGATCACTTTTTACTGAAAATGATAAATTGAGGGATTTTTAAACAGAGCAGTTGATTACATAATTATGGCAATATACTATCACCTCATAGTTATACTAGAGTGACTGTCTTGTATTTTACCATACAACAGAGGCTTCATTTCTCCAATCACATTGTGAGTATACACTGCATGGACATGGAATTAAATGAACTCAGAGAAAGAGCTACACCTGGAAAACCAGAAGCCACATACTCATAGCAGTGACCTTCTCCAGGAAGCCCCCTCATAGGAGCCCAAACTGACTGATGTCTGGGAAATATGTGCCTCTCTTCTCCACAGGTGGGGCCTCTTAACTCAGCAATGAGAGTGAAGTCCATATTCAGGTCAGCTACTGCTGGTGTCCAATTTATAAATCAGACTTTGGATGATGCCTGTGGTCAAAAATCTTACTTTCCAGGGCTGCCAACCCTCAGCTTGCTCCCATGACCTCAGTAGATCTAGCAGGCAGCTCAGTAACATGTAGAGATAGGAAAAACACTGCCAGCAGCTGTGGAGGGAACATGTTCTAACACAGAAACTTTGACACCTTTTTGAGCAGTGTCCACTCCACCTAATAAAAATTTTTAAAATAGCAAGGTTATGATTTTGTCATCCTCCACAATTCCCTACTTCATACCACTCCAGAAGGACAGGATTCTCTCACCTGCTGATGAAGAGATGTGAAAAACTGAGTTTTTTGCACCTTCTCAAACAACACCATGTTCCCCCATAAAGCCTATCAGAATACAGCCCTCAGTGACCTAGACAAATTTACGAGGGACAGGCCATAAAAGTTTTAGAAAGTGAAGAATTTGGGAAGTTACCTGCATTCTGTTTATTCTGTGATCTGCTTGTACATGTTTCGGATCTTCTTTCACAGGAAATGTATTACCTCACAGAGACTTATCAAAGAAAAGCAAGCATTAAAATTAACTCAAACTTGTATTATCAGGACAGATGAAGAACCAGAAATGTATGAGCTCTTTTCTCCCAACTTTTGTTGAGCTAATTCCTTTCTCCTTAAAATTACTTGCAGAAGTGGTACAGGGTGACTCTTTCCAAGGTTCTTGCTATTTTCTCTAGAGAGCAATGCCAATATCACCACAGGGTGCTTAGAAAACCAGCATGACTTACACCAAGGAGGGACGGCTGTGTGCCCAAGAAAAGTTTCTTGCATTTTGCATCTTAAAAATGGGGTGTGCTCCTTTAAAATCCTTAAATCCTTTTGTCTGCATTCTTCTATCCATAAAGCAGAAAGTAAGAAGGTTGTGGCTCCCAAAAGTAGCTTTACACAGAGACACAGTCCTCCACATCTGAGCCCATCCAGAGGTTTTTAGTCCTGCACCTCTGAATTCACTTGCTCAATGGCTTTGTCCCTACTGATTCTGACAAGTTTTTGCTGCAGCCCTTTTGTCATTTTCCTACTGGCCAGGTAATCAAAGGCCTGACTTTTGTTAGGCAAAAGCATTTTAAAACCTCATTCCAGATCTCTGCAGCTAACTGTACATGGCTACCACAGCTAGGTGAACAAGAACACAGCTGCAAGCTGATGATAGAATCTCTCCTCTCATTCACTGAATACCAGGAAACTCCATGTGTCTTCAGTTAGTTAACTTCTCCTGTGAGAAGATTTTTTTTCTCAAGAATTAAATAAAAATTACCCCTAAGTCAATTTGCTGACTAGTAATGACTGTACCTTCCTTCCAATTTCTCTTCTGTTATTATTTGTGGCCAGGAGAGGCCATGCAGATTTAATTAGTGGAAATAAAATGTTTCGGAGAATTCTGTATCCATGTCATTGCTGTTGTTCTCCAAGGATCCCTTTCAGAGGTTCTCCTAATGCTATGAAGATACATCCTTCAGGTTTAGAGACTAGTATATCAGGAACACCACTTTTCTCTGAGAAACTTCCTTCCTCTGGCCTATGCTGATATTGAAACTGACCGAAGTGCATACAGGGGCCAAGATGCCAAGAGAGCATCAGCCTGAAAGCATTCCAACAGCAGGATAAGGTTAACTCTTTCAGCAGAGTAATGACTAAAGAGAGAGCTCAGAGAAACTCTGAGGAGCAAGCCATCTATCTTGCTTTTCTTTTTATCAGGAAGCATGAGAAATGCCTGCCCTTTCTTAGGTGCTTTTCACTCTGTCTTTGGCGGTTGCTCTGTCTCACCACACTTTGCTGATCTGGGGAACCTCAGCACAGCCTGGTGTGCCCCACATGAGAAAGGTAGTGCATGAGCTGCTGATCTGCAGGTGAGAGCCCCCAGGTGAGTGTGCTGGTCAGCCCTACTGCCCAGAAAACTCCATGAGAGTGGGACAACATTCCTGCTGCACAAGTTAAGCAGGGATGCCATGTTACTGGTCAAAGGCAGGTCTGCTTTGATTTCATGGTACCTGGAGTTTCAGCAAGGAATCGCTTTAAACTGAAGTTTATCCAATTGCAACCATCATTCAGTGCTCCATCTCCAACACTAATAGGTGAAGCCAGCCTGCATTTTGTGGGTTTATTTTTTCCTAGAGAGCATAATCTGGTCCATGGTGTTTTCCCTGTACAGTAAGCTCACACCATCTTCGAGGAGGAGTTGGAATTTCGATCAGGAAATCTCTGAACAGTAACTAAGTACTTTTCAGCATCAACTATGGTTGGCTGTGTAGTTTCATCCACAGATGAATCATCCTCAAGAATAAAAACCCTGGGTGGGGCATGGATGGGTCTCCCTCCTTGCCCACACCCCCAGTGCTTTGAATACTGTAGTGGTTTGATTTTTAAAACATATGTCTAACAAATGTAGCAGTGATAATGAGGAACATGTCAATCTGCCATGTTTCCTGTTCAAATTTCCGTTTTCATTTCTAAAGTTCAAGTACATCTTGATCCCCACAAGATAAACATGAGCAAGTACAACAGAAGTGTGAAGAGGTGAGAGCTCAGAGCTGCAATGAAAGCCAGAACCATTGCACAACATAGCCAGGCTCTGCTGGGGGATAGGATTGGCCTAGCAGCCCCATACCACCGTGATGAAATAGTCAGGTGGAAAGACTTGATCCCCAGTTTTGGCAGGGCCTGTGCACTGCCCTGATGAGCCTTGTTGTGTTCAGTGTCTAATAGAATTACTTTCTGCTGCCAAAGAGACAGCGAAAGTTCCTGTGGTCAAAATCTCCGCTTCCCTCTCACACTCCAATTGCATCTAACGATTTTTTTTTAAAACTTACTCAAGCACCAAGGACCACATAAACTGACATTTTAAGTTCCTGAACTGCCACGTGCTAGGTCTTTGTTGCCCAGAGTCCTGCCTGACTCAGTGGACGATACTGAGCCCTCACAATCAGCACAGGGCACTACCACATGTAACAGGAGCACATGTGCCATCCTTCCATGAAGGACAGGTGATGTTTCAGGAAAGAGGTGATAGATAGTTTACTGTCTTTCAAACACAACATGCATGCAGAAACTCTTCTATCACCAGCCACATAGCTAAAATTTTACCAACATGAAAATGCTATCCCAGTCTCTTAGAACACACTCTTCAGTTTTTTTAGTAAAAGAGAGAATACTTTGAGTCATTCTTTAAACCACAGGCCAGTTCCTAGAGCTTGTGAGCCAATTAGTTCAGCCCATCCTGACACACTTCTCTATGGTTTTGATTCTGAGAACATCTTTACTAAGTTTAAGATTAGAAATTATAAGAAACAGAACAATCTTGGGGGGAAGGGAAAGGAAAGAAGATAGCTATCTAGGTTTATGAGAGGTATATTCACAGATCTCAGAAAAACGGCAAACAGCTATAGAAAAGTTGACTGATCTTGCCAAAAGTCCTAATGAAAAATATGGTCCAGATATAGAAGTAAAGGCAAAGAGATAAAATCTGGAAGTGCTATCAAGAGATGACTTTTGAGATGAAATCTAGTCCTGCTTGCCACAATCATGAGTAGTTACATTAAGTAAACAAATTCTGTCTATCACCAATGGGTCAGAATAGATAAGAGCAGTCCATTTAAGCTGTTATTCATCTATACAATCTTTGGCAATCTTTGAGACCAACCAACCTTCTGATAAGCAGCATTATCTACTACCACAAGTTCCTCTTTGTCCTTCTCCCAGTCATGCATTTCAGGAGGAGAGAGTTCTACCATGCCAGCCAGCATCTGTCTCTTCCTCCAAAGGAGTCTCAGCCATTATTTGTAGTTTTAACAATCCTTCATTTGCATGCAGAGAAGGTTTCAATTGTCCTCAGCTGTTCTTTTGCAGTCTAATAAAGCCAAATAACCAGCCTAAGAAATTGGTTAAACACATTTGTCTCCTATCTGAGGTTCACCAGTGCTGGGATTTTTTCACAGCTCTTAACATTAAGTTGAACACATAGGTGTCCAGTGTCATTTGGGATTTCTCTGGGTGTCCAGCACATCTAGGGAACAGCTGCACCCTTTGGGAGTGGGAGCTGGATGCTAGGTGGGTGTGGGGAATTGCACCGCGTGCCTCTGTGTAGGTACTACATTTCATCCCCCCTCTGGGCTGAGCTACCAGCCTCTAAGTAACCACATTTGCTTCTCCTACTCTAAAAATACTGGTGATGTCTTTAAAAAAAAAACAAAAAACTTCTGTACTTCTGAATAATCTTGTTTTATAGCTCTTGACAAGCTCTGATTAAGCACTTTCAGCTGTATCACTGCAGAAAACAGTAAACATCAACAGAACAAGTATCAAGACAAAACTGCAGAATCTGGCAATGAAGAACCCAAAATCCCCATCTATTTAAGACAACAGCCCTTTATTATAAACAATAAACCTTCCTTTGACAAGTCGTTAAAATTCACAGTACTCATAACGATATCAATTATTTATTAGCAATGCACTGAGAACCAGGGATTGATTGTTGCATTATAACTTATCAACTTATAGCTACTTCTACTAGGGAAGGGGAAGAATCACTTATAGAGCTGGACACTGTGACATTTGGGCTGGCAGGGGACAGTCTGGCTGCCTCTTGCTTAAGGTTGAGCTGACTGATCAAGTGTCACACCCAAGGTGACCCTGCAAACCCATGGCTTAGGGGGGATTACAGCACAGCAAGATCCTTAGCGATACTCGCTCTTGCCCTCTGAACCCTAGACCCTATGGCTCCTCATCAAAATGTGACCTGCTTGGATAAAAATACCCAGTATTTTTTCACTCTGGAGCAACTGGTTTAAAAAATTACTAGAGCCTGGTTCTGTTCTGTTTTCAGTGAGCAGCACAGTTTTTCTGCTCTGCTTATGTCACTTTCAACATGCTGCTACGGTTGAAACTAAATAGCTAATTTGCTATCCAGGATCACAGGAAATGAGAATGTGCCCAATCAGCACACACTGACATAAAAACACATCATCATAAGATCAACACATTTGGTAAAACCAGACCAGTCAACCCTTGATGTTGCATCCAGGAAAACCACCCTGTCCCTGAGATCACAGGAGGAGCAGGCAGCACACCTTGCTCACCAGGGCCAGTGTCTCTCAAAAAGTACTGCCTGTGCATTATGTGTGGTGAAAATAACAAGTTTTGTGAGCAAGCAGCTCAGGGCTTCAGACACACAGCCTGTGTGCCGGGCTTATGGAGTTGCTGTGTGTCAGTCAAACCTCTGTAATTGTCCATGTCTGTGTTTTTAATCTGTTTTAGTTTCAGCTTCTTTCAACAAGTTTTCAGCCAAATGGCGTTACCTCACATCTAGGGCAGACCAAAACCACGCATGGCAAAAAAAAGGCTACCAAGGTTGCCACAGTTCAGCTGACACGTGGCTTTGTGTGCAAGGGCACTACATAGAGGAGGCTCACACTGCCAGCTGAAAATGAGGAGTGGTGGGCGGAAACTGCCTCGGTCCTTTAACAGTTTCTCTCTGAAACCCAGAAGGCTCAGGAGGTTGCATTATTAATCTGCTGCCACTGAGATAAATTTTCAATGTGAAGTCTTTCACTGGAACTTTTGATGCCTGGAACTAGAGAAACCTAGGAGATAAGCACTGAGTAGTGAAGTATTCCCTGCCTCAAAGCAAAGCACTCTTTGCAGAGTCTTTAATGATGCAGCAGGTGATCCTTACAATGAAATCATAAACCCAAAGCCACTGAATGTGGGGCTGCACAGGATCAGAGATCTCAAGATGCACCCATGGCTGATTACAAAAAAGAGCTGATGTCATAACATTTCCAGATTTCTCAATAAGATGTTGAAGACTCGCAGTTTTGATTAAGGCTGTAATACAGCCTATGCATCATCAGTGACTTCCTGCAAGTGAGGAATATTCATGGCAATTCAAAGCCAAAAACAAAGCTCATCACTCTGCCAAGAGGAGTTGCATAGGAAAATGCTGCTATCTGAGGACAAGGCAGCTGAGAGATCCAATTTAAGCTGGATGGAGATTGACCACATTACCACTGTGAAATGCCTTGGACACTCAGACTTGGAAGTTTGTTTCAGTTTCATATCCCACCAGGGCTCACTGCAATCACAGCTCCACACCACAACTTTAAGCCTTAGGATTTCTTTCTGCATCTTGACATCCTTTCTCTAAAGAAAAGAAGTAACTCTAGAATTCCTCAGTAGAGGTCTTCTGAGATTTATTTTGTGTCCACTCAGCAACATAAGGCCCTCGGAGGAAGATGAAAAGAAATGCAAAGGAGGGTTATTATTAACAAGTATTGTCCCTGGAGTGAGAATATCTCTTGCTACAGAAAAAAATCTCTGCAATTTCCAACTGTTGGTACTTGAACTTGTGACGTAGAGTGGAGCTGCTGGCTTTCTTAGCAATTAAAGCTCAGCTGTTATTGAGGATGTTTCCCAACACATTTCCACAATGGAAAAATAAACACAAATACCCAGTGTCTTACCAGCAGAAGCACTTGCAAGCAAAGCTTAGCACACCAGACTGAAAGTCTACTTGATTATACCAACACAAAGCAGTGTTATAAGGGCAGTCCCATGTGCGTTCAGTAACTGAAACAAAAGGATTTTTTTCCATCCCATTCAGACCTGCCCATTCCAGGGACAATGAAGTCATTTGGGGTGAAAAGTGCCATAACTGGACCTTCATTAACTTTGGGTTGCTAACAGAACTTCCCTCTTTCCTGTTCTATCTCTCTGTCTCTTCCCTAAGAGAGCAGTGGGGAACCAGTGCAGACAGTGGGTTGCATCCCAAGTCAGGTTTTTGCTAGAAAACCTCAGATGTCTTCCCTCAGCACCCCAAGCTGAGGACTCTTCTGAGTCCAGTTGTCCACAGTGTCAAAAAAGCAATCCTTTATCAAAGCACCTCATTAGTGGACAGGTGAACCACTTTAATTCTTCAAAAAGAGCTCTTGAACAGTGTCTCAAGTTATCCCAGGTAGGTTTCTGTTTGGACATGAGGTCAGAGTTTCTTTATGTCTCGTTAAAAAAATGGCCCTGTGCTACCAATACTGTCAACCGTCCCTATCACTTCGACCAGAATGGGCTAAAGTATACAAGGAACTACTCTCTCTGCCTCTTTCTGTGGTGGTCACCCACCTTTTCAAGCCTTTCAGGAACACATTAAGTCATTCTAGACAAGCTTTGCTATGCAGCCAAACAAACGACCCTTTCTGAGCATCAAGCAAAATAAGAGCTTGGGAACAATTGGAGGAAGTGAACCAAGCAGACGCTCCTGCAGTAATTATCATCATTCACTTAGGGAAGAGGGGGAGCAGGGGAGCACCCTAGCCAGGACCACCCTCTCCTCTGAGGCTGGGGTCTGCTCCCATTGTTCTCACCAGGAGCCACACCACCGCCTCCAGCGGGAGCAGCACCAGGTCTTTTAATCCCCATTTCCTCTTGGCCGAATGAACTGCAGTGTATGCCAGTGACAGCTAAATGAAGGATTCCTTTTTCCAGAGGACCGGCAACAGCTCTTAACTCATAAACTCAAGGTAATTGACATTACAAACAAGCCTTACCCAGAGGGACCCCAAAGCAGTCAACAATTGTGCTTTAATGAGTAGGAAGGGAGAATGGGGGAAGTCTTTATATGCTGCAGTAGGACATTCTAAGAAAAGCTCTTTCCCTTTTCCAGGCAAGGCAATGATTAAAGTCTGTGCATGAAACCCAGCAAGGAGGGAGGCCTTGCTGAAAACGCCTTTCTTCCTGGCTTTCCTGTGGAAAAACAAGGGGGTTGAAAAATGGTTATTGGGACTTGAGAAGGACAACAGCAGCCAGTTAAAAAACCCAAACAATAAAAGAGGAAGCTGAGCTCAGATGAAAAAAGTTGAAGATACCAGCACTCTGGAGTTTCACACACAAGCAGAATTCAAATACTAGTATGAACTGCCACAGAAGGGCAGAGAGTGGGGTGGCAGTAACTAAGGCTGGTATAACACCATTACCTTGCTGGCATTGTGCTTTAATGTGCAAGGCAAATCAGAGAAAAATTTATAGCATACAGATTGTTGTATAAAATTGGCCGTGAATTGCCTAGACCGGTAATATCATTTTGCTTGAGACCTCAAACTGAACCCAAACCACGTTCCCAACTTTGAAAGGCCACTGCATTATCTGCTAAGCCATCCATCCTACTGGAAAATCTTCTCCATGTTCATACAAAAGGAAAATAAAACCCTGGCTGCTCTGGGCTCTAAGCCAAGTCTGAATACAACATACACACTCCCCAACAGGCAGGGAAAGTGTTGCACCAGAGTTTGGCAATTATGAACAGGCACCAAGAGTTGCAAACTAGGCTTTGCCACAGAAGTCTTTATGCTGACAGCTTTGGCTGTGCTCAGTTGTTTGTAAGCTGCAGGTACATTTCCTTGCTAGTGGTATTGCAATCCTCCTGGAAGGGAGGCAAAGCTGGAGTATGCTAGCCCTCAGGAGAGCTATTTACAAAGAGACTCCTGAAATGCAGGGCACCATTTTGTTTGTTCTTTTCTTCTCTGCCCTTCCAGACTGCAATCACCTTTGTTTTACCCAGGACAGGTGCAGAGGACAGCTAGGCACTCAGTACAAGATTTTCTCCTACCTTGTTCTTTGCTTTGAAATCTCTGGTCACTGTGGGCTTCCATGATGGAAGCTTTCACCCAGCTGATGCTCAGTTATTCTTCAAGAATATACCCCATGTGAGGTTCCATCACAGTGTAGGTCTGCTACTACTTACACTTTAACAATTCATTCTTTTGTTCCATATCAAAACATGGCACCATTTATTACCCTTGCCCTACATGCCAAATTCCCCTTGAAGTGACTGAAAATGTGCCCATATTCAGCTCTTATATTGCAAATAAGCTGATGCAGCACAATGCTTTGGTTATTGATATGTGAAGGTGCCACTGTCCATCCCTGTCAGCACAACCAGAGAATCCCCCCAGCAACACAGAGACCTGTTTCCACAGGGACAGTGACAGTTTTCCAGCAGATGTGACACCCCAAAAACCCATTCCCAGGGGATACTACTGGCTATTAATAAGTGATTCCCCCAACTTCTGCTTCAGAAAAACCAGCCCCGTTGCCCTTTCTAGAGTTATGTTCAAGGAAAGCAGACACAGTGCTGAGGGGTGGCAAGACTCCTGCATGACAGTGCAGTGTGTGGCACTAGGCTGAAGGCAGAGCTCTGCAAATGAACTTCTCCACTGGCACTAGGGGATACCCTCTTCAAGGTCACACAACTGCTTCTGATGGGATATTTTTATTGTGGAACGGCTTTTCCAAAGAAATAAACAAGATGTATATACAGTGCTGGAAGGGAGCCTGACAGCATTACAAAAGGCAGGACAGAGGGGCTATTTTTTGGATATATGAATAAGGACAAACAGAGACATGAAAAGAGCAAGAGCTATCCATGTCTTTGAAAAAAACTGTAAGGCTATTTTGAATTAATTGTATTTATATTTATACAGCACAGACATCTTGTGAGGCTTGAAAATTCATGTACAGCACTGCACATTGCATATCAAGAAAGCTAAGGAGCTGAAGTGCAGCCGACAAGCCTGATTCAGAGAAAAGGAAATTTATTCAGAGCCCTTCTGAGTAAACCCCTACTTTTGTAAGAAACCCCATGAACTGCATGGTTCAGCCACTTCTACATAGCAGACTGCTCAGTTTACAGTTTCAGAGTAGCTTAAGGCAGTACCAATTTTACCTAGATTTGTATCTACACTTCCAGAGTACAGAGATAAAATAAAATTGTGTTCATACCACAAAGTCAATACCTCGACTCCCTTAGTAGGGTTCTTTTTATGGATCTTTTACTGCTTAGGCATTGCATGAAAAAGATAAACTGACACTAGTTCACAGAATTACAGAATGGGTCAGGTTGGAAGGGACCACAGGAGATCAGCTGGCCCAACCTCCCTGCTCAAGCAGGGTCATCCTACAGCACATTGCACAGCATTGTGTCCAGGCAGTTCTTGAATATCTCCAGTGAAGGAAACTCCACAGCCACAATGGTTCAGAAACCATTAAAATGCACATTAGTAAACATTAGGGAGCATCCTCACTGAGGCTGTAATTGTGGACTCCTTGGTCATACTGAAGGAGCAATGTGGTCCTTTAAAACTTGCCAGGTGATATGAGGTGGAATGAGTTTGCATTTGGCAGAGTGAAAACCTTCCTAAATTTTGGCATTTGGAAACCCCACCAGATTTTTGCTACTCACTGAGAAATCATTTCTAGCCATGGGAATTGCCACAAATTACTCACTTGAAGCTCAGTTACCATTGGGAGTGACTTCAAGTACTACCTTATTTGAATTTCTTGCCTCCTTGGAGACAAAGTGTCCTGTGCATGAAATTCACCTGGCCTTTCTCTAGCCACCAAATCTGCTTGGGTTGGGCATGGGTCCAGCATGGATGCCCTGGGGTTTGAAAGAGCCTATAGCCCTTTGGCCTTGCCAAATCCCCACTCAGTGCCTCCCTCAGCCAGGCCATCCTGGTCCTGCAGGAAACAGTAAGTGCTACAATCTGCATGTGCCTCCAGCCAGGCTTGAAAACAGTCCCAAACCTTCTGTGATGCAGCAACAGACCTCTTTAGATGGACATGCCTGAAAGAGAGGGCTCCCTTCATCTCCAAAATGTGGTTTGTTCCATGAGACCACAAAGGCAGGTTCACAAGACCACACATGAGACCACAAAGCAAGTTCCTCATCTTCCTAAATGCTTCTGTGGCTTCATTTTCCCAGACCTACTGAATAGATCCAGTGTCTGCTCCGAGTAATGGGAACTGTAGGCACTCAGCATCTGAAATATGTGGATTTAGGAGCCTTTATTCCCCATGATCAATCATTTTAACCCCTCCACAGTGTTCAGAGACTTAGCTGGAGGAGCACGTAGCAACCAGGGCTCAGACTTCCATGGACTGTAGCCAGGTAAAGGTCTCATCAGCAAGACAGCTGCATAAAAGTGATGCAGGCACCTGGAGAGAGAGAAAGCTTTTGAAGAAAGCATCCTGAACCCGCCCGTCTGGCCCCGGTGCTCGCCCCAGCAGCCACGAGACGCACACGCCGCCCGCAGCAGCAACTGCTATTCACAGGGATGCAAGGAGCCATTTTTTTGTCATTAACAAAAGGCAGTGTCTATTAAAAAATAAAAGGCATCGCAAAACAAACAAAATGATTCATTGGGATTTTAGAACTCACCTCCAGACACAGCGGGAGGGGAAGAGCTTGCCATTACCCATTCTGGCTGCAGAATGGGATCAGCCCAAGGAAAAGCATGTTCCCACAGTAGACAGTTTGAGCTTGTTTTGTCAGACACTGAGGTTCAAATGACCTTTCTTTTTTGGCACAAGGATTTTGGCAGCCTGGAGAATGCTGGTGCTAAATAACAGTAACACCAGCTTTTTCCTGGTACCACATACAGTAAACAATGCAAACAGTGTTTCAGGGACTCGGTGGGGCTAAGCTGCCGATTGGGATGCAGAGACGGATCAAACTTTGGTTAGAGAATGAAAAGCTCTTATTTACTTGTAATCTCCACCTTGGTGGGGGACACACACATGCATGTGAGAGGAACTCCTTCTTCAAAAAGATTTTTCACCTTTCTTGTCTCTGTGCTCTAACTCTTCAAATATCTTCTTGGATGTCATCTTGTCAGCTAATGTGTCATGCAGAAAAGGTACCCAGTCACGGGAACGGTATTGAGAAGCAAATGTACAGTATTAACAGCTACAGAAAAAGCAGACATCCTGCACTGCAAGTTTTCTACCTCAAGTTACCTTTTGATTCAGCTGGTTGTGATTTTATGTCAATTTTTTGTTTAAAAACTTTTCAATTCATTGTAAACTTTCAATGACTTTTGGCAGGGGGATATGGATATTTTGCTCTTAACCCTCTTGCAAGATTCATGAAGGGCTTTGTGAGGAAAGAGTCCCTCTTAAGTTCTGATGCAGAAAGACTCTGCTGTCTGGGGTCTCTCTGTCATTATTAGACATCAAAAAATCCAAGCAGATGCCAGATTCCTTCTCCAGACCTGTCTGGTCTGCATCTTACTGAATTGCACTCCACTCCAAAAGTGAGCATGCAGGTATCTACAGCTCCCTCCAACTTCCTACCAGGTGCAGACTTCTTAGAAGGCCAACAAGGCAAGAACAGGCATTGCAGTTGGAGAGAAAAAAAAGCAATCCAAAAAGCTAAGTGTCATTATCTTTTGATCAGCTTAGCTTTAGATTCACTCTAGGCAGCAAGACAGAAGGCTTGCTGGGAGCTCTCAAAAACAGAAGAAAGGTATTGCATGGCTGAGTATTACTTGGAAATGTCTGATTTATTTCCTGAAGACACTGACCCTCTCATACGCTCCAACAGCTTTATTTTCTGGCTGGCTGTTTTTCCACTGTTCCACTCTTGACCTCGCTGCTAAAAGACATCTTCCAAATTAAGTGGTTTACACATTATTACAACATTTAAATGAATCCAGGTGGTAGTTTTCAAGTGAACTGAAGGTAGAAAGTCAGCACCTCGCATCCTTTCAGAAACTTTGACAATCCCATCTTCAATCCCAGCTCCCCACATGAACAGCAGTTCATGGAGGAAGGACAGGTGGGGAGGGTGCGGTCACAAAAGAAGGGCTGAGCTGGTGGTCATCAGTGTCGAAAGGAGCTCAGCTGTGGTACCCACTTGGCGGGGAGCGATGTCCTCTGCAGTCATTGGAAAGGATGCGGAGAAGCAGACTAAGCTCCCACAAAAACTCACAGCTGTCCAGGCCCCAGGCTGCAGGGAGTGCCAGAGTCTGGCACTGGATCTGGATGACAGCAGAGACAACAGCTGTGTGAAATGTGACCAGGCAGATGATCTGCTCATCGTGGTGGCAGCGCTAAGAGAGGGGGTGGAAAGGTTAAGAAGCATCAGGGACCCTGAGGAGGAGATTGGCTGGTGGAGCCACTCTACACAATCCCTGTGGCAAACACACCAGCCGGCTGCCGCAGAGAATCCTCTACCATCTCACCACATCAGGCCAAAGAAAGGGACCTGAGAGATCAGGGGAGGAATGGAAACAGGTCTCTGCTGGAGGCAGCAGATGAATCCCTTCCCACAGAGAAGTTTGGTGTCAAAGTTCTTTGAAAGTGAAACTGCTTAATGTATAGACCTGAAATATACTGCAAAACATCAGAAGGTATTTGTCTTCCTCGGAAAAGCAATGATACTAGTTTTTTCACAGAAAGAACGTAAATGTAATGTTGCTTTTGCTCTGTTCAAGTATAACAAACATTGCCTTAACCTCATGGCAGCAAAAAAAGTTAAGACTCACTGAAGAAAACCCTGCAGAGATTCAAACCCTACTACATGCTGATTAAAATCTACTCCTAAGGAAGGTACTTATCTTGTAATATAAAACCGTTGCTCCTTTATATAACAAAAACTTATTTTTCTGAAATTAGTGGGTTGCTTGTACTTCTTTCTAATCTGACCATAAATTATTCTTCTGTATGTCTTTCTGTCTGTCCATCTACTTCTGTTCTTCCCACAGAGATACCGGTAACACCTCAAGTGTAAATAACTTCAAACTCCTCAGAAAGGTGAGAGCAACTCAAGCTCTTGGTGAGGAATACCACTTTGTCATCAAGGAGGTGAGGTGGAACACTGAACAGAAGCATCCAGGGGTCCCACTGTCAGTAGGAATCAGAAGAGAGCTACATTAAAGAAAATAAATATGTATTTTCCTATTTGTCCAAAAGAATGCAGAAAAAGAAAAGGCCAGAGGCTATCTACTACAGAACCAGCATGGATCAACACAGCTAATGGCAGGCACTGGACCACCTTAAGTAGAAATAATTGATTTATCTTTAGAAACATAAGCAAAAGTATCATCTGTTCAGAAAATAGCTCCCTTATCAACTGTGGTGCAGACGGCGTGTCCACATAGATGTCAGTGGCACATATCCTATTTGCTTGTGTCTGGTTAGAGGCAGGAGTATGAACAGCAAATTTTCAGGACCAAAGGTGTCTTGAAGGTGGCTTGCTCAGCTACCTGCATATTAAGTCACAGCCTATCCAAATGGCAAGAGAGCTGTTAAATATTTCTTTCATTAAACTCAACTAAGGCTACCTCTGCTTTCCCCCTGGGCAGATGGCCATACCACCAAAACCCACCTGATCCCTTCTGCAGCCTTTATATCCCAGATCCCAAAATTAGAGTTCTGTCTCTCTGCTTCAGCCTCTGCCTGAGGCACACTGCCTGGCTGCTGCCAGTGAAGCTCTGAGATTGGAGTGGAAGGTGACCAGAGCTCCTTTCTGCTTCTGGGATCCTGGGATGCCCCATTTTCAAGTTCAGACAATGAAATTCAGCACCCTGACCCTGCAATACATTTCTCAAGTGTCCTTCAGATTAGTAAAACAGGTATTTAGGGACCAGGGCACTCATTTGAATGTTCAGGCACAGTAATTTGGCACCTGGTCCTGATCTGAAAACTGGGTCAACTGTTATTTTCTCCTCTGATCTGCCTCCTTTCACTGGTGACAGTCAGCAAAAACTACTTTTCTACTCCGAGTGAGTCTTGCAGATTAATATGGCAGAACATCAGCACCTATATCAGAGAATTACTATTTATGGGGCTGCAAAACTATGTGGTTCATCCTATTAAAAAGGTAAGATCTCAGTAGGATTATGTCCTGAGACACAGAACAATTCTCCCAACAAACAGATGTGTCCAGTGTGAGAGAGCTTTAATATGTCCTTGAAAATCTTTCATAGGTTGATGTTGGTCAACAGGCATAATTTGCAGTTTCCCCTGAGCAGATGCTCAGGTAAAAGACTATATGAAAGGCAGCTGAAAGACTGAAAAGGGGATTGATTGTGAAAAATATATTCTATAGGCTGAGTGCATACTCAGTTTATATCAGTTTCACTTCTGGTCACCTATGTGCTGACATATTAATGAGGGCTTGCTGCTTGCTTCTCAGTTTTATTACTTTGTTGTGTCAGTCCTGTACACAGAAATGCCCACAACAAGAAAGCTTGTGGTGCTACCTGTTTAAATTTAGCCAAACTGAGAGTTGTTCACCTCAAGCCTTCTAGAACAGAACCAAAAGTCTGAAAATAATCCATGTTAACTCACTTGGATCAAATACACAGAAAAGCCATGATCAGGCTGGGCTCAGTTTTTATTAGGCTGTGCCAATCCTAAACTCCAGCCTGCTCTGTAGAGCCTGAGAGAAGGGAAGCTGAGGCAGGAAAGCAAATCACAGAATCAGTATCTCAATGCCTTTCCATGGGAGAGATCATGGTATCCCCAACTCAGCTTGTCTTTCCTGAAGGTGCCACAGTTCTGCGTGAACACACAAGCACCATCACCAAGCCCTGGCGGGGCCTTCAACACAGAGGCTACTTGGGAACTCAAGAGGCAGCCTAGTATCCAGTGACATCTTTTCAGCCTGATTCATAAATCACAGCTTGCTGTACATAATTAGTGGGAGTGACAAATTGTATCCAGTCCCTCTGGTTGTTGTCTGTAGCCAATCATTCCCTTTGTGTCATCTTGTGCGAACTCCTGCCAGCTACCCTTCATCCCAGCCCAAACCTTCTGTAAAAATGAGATAATCTTTTCCACCACCACACCAATTGTGGTGAAAACATCCCACTAGCTTTCAGCCCCATGCTGCAGACACCATTCTTGGTATTTGCTGGCTCACCCTCAGGGATTGGACACTTGAAGCCTCTGGTATCTACCAAAGGAAAGTGATGGAGGAGACCAGCACTTGATTGTCTTGATTGTAGCTTTGGGTGTTGCCATGATCTGCTTGCAGGGCCCTTGCCCTGGCCTCTGTTATTCTCAGCATGCTGGACACACTTTAATTCAGATTCTCATTTGCAAAATTCCTGTTTTGAGCAGCATGCTGCATGTTTATGGTGATAAGTCCCAAGACACTCATCAACAGATGCTTGTTGCTCAGGCTGACAAATGATGTCTGAGATCATATACTGTGTTTTGGCTATGATTTTTTTTAAGTCTTAATTCAAGACAATTTTTTTGCCAGTTTCAAATCATGGCTGAACTATCAGAGGGACACATGCTTAGCCCGGCTGTATTTACTATTAAGTGTATTCTTACAGCTCTCATTTTTCTAAATGGACTGACCTTGTCCATTTCCCTTGCGACTATTTTGGAAAGAGATGCTCTGGGGAACGTGAGTTCCTCAGTGCTCTTGTGAGACCAATCCATCTCCAAGCCCTCCTTAAGAAAATTTATCCTGAAGACTCTTGTGGTATTGGCAGAGGCTGGCTCCAGCAGTGTGTCACCCTAGCCATCCTCTCCCAGTGAAACAGCCAAAGCAGGGAGCTGTGAAGGCCAGCTACACAGCCAAGGACTTTCAGCTAGTCACATCAGGATTTCTGCAGCAACACACAGAACTGGAAAAATAACAAAATACTGCATCAGTATAGAGAACATTTCAGTCTTTCAGAGAGTCTGTTTAATTTTATAATTCTGCTAATAAAACATGGGGGGGTTGACCTATTTCACATTGTTTCTTCTTTTCCTTACTGCTTCTTCTATATTTTTCATATCAGTTGTTCTTCCCATAAATGCTGTTGCTGAAGCAGTGAAGTTTTGCCACTAAAAAAAAAAAAATCACTATAATTTCTACAGCCTAACCAGTCTTCTCTGTTTGTTGCACTGTGCCCCACTAGGAACTGGGAGGATGAGCTCCACGCAGGACCCCCGCTTCGAAAGCGCCGGGATGCGCGTGTGCATGAGCGTGTGTGCAGAAAGGGAATGCGAGAGGGAGAGAATGTGTGTGTCCCCAGTTTAATTAGAAAATTTAATTGGATAGAGTTTGGGTCATTTTTCCCCCTCCCCTTTTAGAGCTGGCTGCAATAAACAGACTTTTCTCTTTCCCTTTCATCCTTCAGTGGTTTGTAGTTCTGCATCTGCTCTGCTGGCATTGTCTCTGCTAACGGCCATACCGATCAGGAAGCCAGAGCCAGGAGGCAAATGAAGGGACTGCATTGATACCGCTGATCACTGAGCCCCACATAACTGGCAACTGTTTCTGTCTTTTACCTCTGGAGATGAGTTGAACAGATTGTGTAAAATTTGGTGGCTTCCAAAAAAGAAATGGGGGTGGGGGAAGAGAGAGGGACATCTTACTGCCTCGACCCTCTCGCTACCTGGTACCCAGGGATCTGTTCAAACAACATCCTCAGCACAGGAAGCAAAAGTGAAAAATTCGTGGAAGTGAGCAAATCCGCTGATTTCAGGGAATGTTTGTACAAAAGAGTGAGAGACTAAACACACTGATCCTTTTTCTCTGTGGGCGGATGCTACAGGCTTAAGTGCTGCCACAGAACCCTCCACCTCTCAGCTTTGGCTCTGCTGTGGCAAGAGAGCAGGCAAAGCCTTGCACTGCATGCTTTGGGAAAGTGCTCAGCTCAGACACAGAGGAACCAGTGCCAGGAACAGTGACTAACATTCGAGAGAGTCTGAGCATGTGGGACACTTCTCACAGATGCTATTTTTCATTGCTCAGCAGCATCTCATCACACAGGATATGGGCCACAGTTATAAGGTGAGATGGGTATTTGTCATCTCTACCCAGAAAAAATAGTCTGGGCAAACTGACTGTTGGCTTTCCTGTTCTACTCAGTTTGACTTTCAAGCAAGATAGTAAAGATCTTCTCCCTCACTATGTTCTGCTGTTTTTCTGCACATGTTAGCAGCTCCCATGATGCATGTTGGAGAATGCAGATGGTTTACATGGAGGTGGATGTTTGCCCATCCTTGTCTAACACACATGAGGATTATGACAAAATAAATCACTAATAGAGGACAAATTTTGATGCAAACAGTTCCTTTCTCTGAATTTTAAGATGAAAGGGACAAGGTGGGCCCCCACCATATCATCCTGCTTGTTCCTCAGGTGGATCAAGTTCAAACACAAGCATTATATGGTCCACACACCCTATAATCTCTCTCTCTTTTCCTTCTTGCTTCCCCTGCCCCCTCCAACCACATTACACAGTCAGGCTGGGATCAAATTCAGCTTACTTGAATGTATATAATTTCCAAGTTGAAGTCTAATCTGCAGCCTTGTCCCCAGTGAGATACTCAATTTACCACTCCTGTAACTAAAGCTCATTGTTACGGCTATAATAATCAAATGTATCACTTTCCTAAAGGATACTTCTGGTCAACATTTTGCATTTTTAAGAAAGTACTCTACAAAACTCTTCTCTTTGTTATGTCACACGCAGGTTTCCTGCACCATTCAACCTTTCTTTTTCTTGCTGTGTCCTACTCATTACACCAATGTAGTGGCAAAAAAATTTATATTTCTCTTGGAAGAATCAAAACTGTTCATGTCTATGGAAGAATAATAGCATGACCAGGGGACTACAGATCAATGTTATCCAGATCAGCACTTAAATGGAAATCACTCTGCATGAAAAATTCACGATGCCCTCTATCCTTTACATGGATAATGGGGACATCTGGTTACAGCAGACAGAATCATTTTACATACATATATATATGTGATATACAGAATTGTGGGCTTTCAGTGTAATCCAGATAATGACTGACATTACCAGAATTAGTTATTTTGTAAGTATTTTGAGGAGACTAATAGACCTTCCTGAATGAACACAAGTTCCTAATAGTGTTTCAAGACAGGACAATGGGCTAGACAAGATCAGTAATGAGATCTCATGACACCGACAGGTTTTACCTGCTTTTATTTTTTAATTGAAATCTTTCATATTGAGAAAGGAATGGTGGCCAATCTTCTTGTCCCTTCATTTCTCCTTCTTTGGCCTCAGCTCCAGTGAGGTTTCCACAGCCCTCAGACTCTTGGCGACACCTGCATTAAGAAGAAGAGCAGAGCCTCTCCACACTCCAGGCACTTTGCACACTTTTTGCCTACAGGTGTCTAAAGCAGTTTATTACATTATAGACTCACAGAGCAGCCAGGGGAAAACCGTGTCTTAAATCTCTGTGCACCCTGCTGAGGACTGTACAAACCACATCCTTACCTACTGAGTGACTGCCCTGCTAAAGGCTAATGCCTCAATGCCTGATGTTCCAGGACTGAACAGGACCTTCTTAGCCTTTAAACACAGCTGGAAGACAAATGTCAGCAGCTTCTCTGGCCTTCTGATGTGGTGTACGTGGGCTAGGAACACCCCTCCAGAAAGTGGAAAACTCAGCTTGGTCCCTTCCCAGGTCCCACAGGACTTGATCCCATGCTCTTACCAGGCTGGGTAGGGAAAGTCTTGAGGATGAGGCTGAATGGAGAGGCAATGCCTCTGTCTTTCCTCCCACAGGAGGCCACTGCATGAAGCCTTCAAGGGCTAGGAGGAGAAGAAGCGTAAAACTGAGCCCTGTGCTGCAGCCTTCACATTTAAAGGCATACATGAGTCTCAATTTCTCAGCCTTACCCCTCTGTGGATTTATACTTAACATGATCCAGTCTTTGGACAGAAGCTGCTCGTTTTGATTTGTAATGGGGATATCTCTGCCTTTAGTTAGGCTTTTGAAAAGAACATTAGTCCTATATTGTATTTCTTCTCACAGAACTCTCACAGCTGCTTCAGTTTGCCTGAAAACACATCAGAAGCTTAAAGAAATCAGTGAGCTTCCCTCCCTCCTCTTCCTTGGGAAAGTCAAGGGTCAGTGTGCAGTGTTGCACAGCACCCCAGAGCCCACAGGGTCCATCTCATGTCTGTGCCCACTGGCAACCAAGAATAGAGGACAGGAGGGCAAATCTGTAGTCCAGGAGGGGACACAGCAGCACCTCATCAGTGTGCAGTAACATGAAGGAAGGAAAAGTGGGCAGCAGTGGTGCTTTTAATTGTTGGGCATGAAATGTAAAGGCAGAGGCCAGAACGGAGAGAAAACCATCACAAATGCTTTCAGGATAGGCATATAGAAAGGTGCACATATGTTGGCATTTGAGATTATTACTTGGAGATTAATACCTTGACTTATACCTGGAGAAAAGACATGAACAAAAGATAGACAAGCTCAGCAATCCAGAGATAGTAATGATAACAGATGAATCAATATTATCTCCCATCATAGAGGAAAATCAAATAGCATATTAGTTGTTCAAGTTAATGATGTATCAGCATATGCTTTTATTATCTATATATATTTAGCTGTCTTGGAAAATATAATCAGATTAGATCAGCAGAAAAGGATCCCATACTACACACTTATGTCTAATAAATATGCACGAGAACTACTTCACACGCTGCTCAGGCCAGAAGCTGCTCTCTCCATTGCCATTAATATTGATTGGTGTTTAAGTGGAACTCACTGTCAGTCCATTGCACCAGCTTTAACGTGACAGCCATGGTTAGTGCAATTTCTACACAGACCTAACCTTCCTGCACTTTCTGATTCCCTCAGTACCTGCTGTCTCCTCAGGTGCTGCCTCAATCAAACGAAGGCCCAAGATGTGGTTTACATAGAGGAGAATTTTTCATCTATTAGGAGCATAAAATTTTTTCCCATCACTCACACAATTTTAAACATTCAAATGAGGAAATTAGTGTTGAGTGGTACAGACTAGATCTAATCTCATTAATCCAACAATAATTGAAATACAGGGCTTCCCCTGAGGCCATGGATTAATGACCAGCTAGGTGGAGCTGCTGACATGAAGCACAGCCAAGTGCCATTAACCCCAGCCCGGCATTATTTAATCCCAGAGGAAATGTCCTGTGCAAAATTTGTTAGCTCTTGGGTGAGAGGAAGAGGGAGGAGAAAGGTGCACGTGGGCTGGGTGCATGGAGGGTGCCCTTCCGGCTGTCGCGCACGGGGCATCCCTGCAGACTCCCACGTGTCTCCCACGTCTGCCCCAACCCACGCTGACCAGTGGACACATAATTAAAATGAATTAATGATCTGAAGCAGAAACTGTGTTTAATGAAGCCCCACTCAGTCTTGTGTGCTAATGCCAGCCCTGTTTGCAGACAAATATTTACTAACCCTCTGTGCATAAAGTGACAGGCCACCTGTTCTCCCCTCTCATTATGTCTCCCTAAGTCTAAAGGTAACACTGCCTGGTTAGACCTACAACATTCAAACCACTTCAGAGGCTCATAAACGTCTTCAGCAAAGCTGAGCCAGATCTGCCAAGCTCTATTTGCTTTACCCTCCATCTCTTTTAACTCCAGCCATTGTACGCTCCCTAGATGCAAACTCAACTAAATGCTGCTGCCTCTTTTAGCATAAGAGGTAATTTCCTGTCTAGATTCCCACCAAATAATTTCTTTCTTCTCAACCAGAAATCCTTTAAGGTGCATAGGTTCCCAGCCTTGACAAAGAGCTCCAAAGAGAAATGAAATAGGCAATGCCATATTATTAGTTGCAATAACCATACTAGCAGTACTAATAGTTACAGAAGACATTGTAGTCATAGCAGTTGCATTTAGCATCACTGTAATGTAATTAATAACAGTAATGGTTTAAGAGTCTACTCTTGTTTTCATTGAACTAGATGGGAGTTTTGGGATTTACTTCAATGGGAACAGGGTCAGATCCTAAACAAGGAAGGATTATCCTACAATAAAAATTTTTAAAAAAAGGAAGTAGTATAGGATTAAGTCTCCCTCCCCTTTCCACTCCAAGTAAAAGAAAACCAGGAAAGATTAGAAAGCTGTCAGGAAGACAGACAAGCAAGAGACAAGCAGAGGTTAAAAAGCAAACAAAGCTGCTTGCATAGCACAGGGTGGTGCCCCTATACACACCAGCAAGGGAATGTCCACCTGAGCAGTCCCTTACCAATAGGAATGAGGGACTCCATGCACAGCTCCTCTGGAGGAACTAAAATGTGCTTCACATTTCACCTCTCTGCTCAGTGGTTTATGCTTTGATCCTGCACAGAGGTGTTAGGTGCCCCTACATGCTCAGGCTGCCCACCCATCCCAACATGTGAGTGTGGAAAGTTCTAAGATCCACGGGAGGAGACAATGTTCCTACACAGGCAGATAACTCTCCTCCTTTGGCACTCTGGGTGGAGGTTGCTGCACACAGACAAGCCAACACACTGGGGTGAGCAACTGCAGCTTGGACATTCAAGTGACACCAAACACACATTTCTTTACAGCAGGCCAAGACTGAGCTCACAAGAGCCAAAGCTGAACCAAAACATTTCCTGTCAAAGGCCAGAAAAAAGAGCCCTACAGGCAGCCCTGCTTGCCCTGCACCACGTGCAGCACAGTTTTTGGTAAGCTAGACCCAGAGGGAGGCTGAATCCTGCACTCCTGGTGGCACAAGGAAGGGTGGTTGGGAGCGCAGATGCACTCTACAGCTTTTTTCCACCTCTGCCTCCTCTGACCCGCCATCAGCCACAGAACTTTCTGTTCCACATCTGTATTTTTCTGGGAATGGCATGACAAAAAGCAAAGGCTCACGGTATTACAAGGTCATGAAAAAAAGGCAACAACAAAAAAAAAAAAGGTACTGCCTGCTTGTTCCTCCATCTCACCACAGCCAAACATTAACAACTGACTGTTCCTTTGTAGATAGTTGACTGCTTCCAGTCCCGACATGTGCAATCACTTTCTGGTGTCCCACCCGACAAAGCACAGTGTGAAAGGATGTACACATGAAAGCTAGGGTAAATTCAAAAACATCAGTCCCAGGCTGCAAGGGAGCTGAATTCAATATCAGCAAAACATACAGGAAAGGACAATGTATAATGGAAGTGGAGGGGGACAGAAGGGAGGGTGTGCAGGGGGAGGGGATAACGTAAACATTCGCGCATGAAAATATTAGATGATTCTTGTTGCACAGTGACTTGAATTCAAAGTATTTATGTGGACATTTCCATTTCTTTTCCCAAGAGGGTGCTGGAACTGGCATGGCTGTCAGAGGAGTGTGAGAAGATGCCAGCACAGGCAAGCAGTTTCCAAGGCAGAACTACAGCAATGCCTGATATTGTATTAATGTGAGTGCTGGCCATCTGGCCATTAGGGACAAGCTGCTGCCAGGGTGTCTCTCTTTTTCCATCTCATTTCAGAAGCTCTGGAGCCTGGGACTGAGACCCCTAGGGAGATTCTGGCTAAAGATCATTCCAGCATCCACTCAGATGTTGTAGAGAAAGGGCCAGAGAGCTGATAAGGCAGGAGAATGTGCTCACACCCACACAGGAAAAAAAAAAGAAAAAAAAAACAACAAAAAAAAACCAGAGAATAACACTGAATGGGGGGGGTTAAAGGCAGAGAGAAAATGAGAGCAGATGAACAAGGGAATGGTTTAAACAAATAAGAGGGAGGAAGCAGGAAAAGGAAAAGAAAAATAAGAGGCACAGCACTTACTGAAAGGAGCCTTTAAAGGAGGATAGAGGAACAGAGAAGAAAAGTAGGAGAAAGGGCTCAATAAGGAGAAATGGCTATCATTAAAGGCGCAGGGGCTATGAAAGGACTACTAGCACAATGCACCTTTTCGGATTTTAACTACTCAGAACTAAAGTAAGGGCTTTCAGTCTGCCCTCTTGAATAGTACCTTGTCTCAAGAGCCTGCTGAAGCCAGTGCTCCGGTGAATGGATTAGGGAGTATGGGTAAAGGTGCCAAAACTTTGTCTTGTCAAAATAAATGCTCTTCCTTATGCTAGTTCATCTACTTTTTAATCACCAATTTTATCAGTGTATAGAAAGACAAGTACAAAGCTGATAGACATTATTTTGTATCAGTATGGAAGATTGTATTCCTGGAAATGTCAGTGGCTTTTCTTGATTGCTGCTAAATCATTAAAAAGAAAGAGAGGAAAGCTAGCAAGCAAGCAAGAAAAGAGAGAGAGAGAGAGAGAGAGAGAGAGAGAGAGAGAGAGAGAGAAAGAAAGAAAGAAAGAAAGAAAGAAAGAAAGA
>JAHLSL010000012.1:7598668-7634660 GCA_025920805.1 Petroica traversi
CGCGCCGCCGCCAGCGCCGCGGGCCTTTGTGCGGGGTGGCAGGTGACCACGGCGGGGGAACAAAGCGGGGTCAGGGCGGGAGCCGGGTCCCTTTTCTCAGGCCCATGTTCTCCACTCCTCACAATCTGTCTGAATTTAACTTGCCATTGAGGGCCCTGCCTGTAGAAAACAGCTTTATGTCGACTAATCCAGGCAGAAGTAAGGGTAGACACAGAGACAGGTTTGAAGGCGGGGACGTGGCTATTCTGCTGCCTTTTTTTTTTTTTTTAACTCCCCCTCCCTTCCCCACTGCCTCCAGTGAAAAGTTTTCTGAACAAAAAAAAAACCACCACCAAAAAAAAAAAAATGGTGACAAGATTAATCAGCCCGTGGAGCTGAAACACATGCTTGACTTAAACAACCTCTTTGCTGTTATTAACAACTGCTCCAGCATTTCTCTTGTTATGCTAATGGTACAGATTAGAGTAAAATCTATTCCTTCTTCGCTGAACAGGCCAATTGATAGAGGCTGATCTATTTTCCTCCCCCGTTTTAATTCTTTTTTTTCTCCAGGCACAAGTGTTTGCAGCAGCAAGAACAACAGAACATGAAAAAAAAATCCTAAAAAGCAAAACTGCACGCAAGAGTGACTAGCCCCCACACTCACTAAAATCATTAATAAATACAAATCTATATAATTCTCCACCGCAGCCTGGAAATAATGTCTGAGTGGTGTAAGATACTGACCACAAAAGACAGGAAATTCAACATCATGTCTGATGTCCTGCCTTTAACTCATTCTTTTTTTTTTTTTTTTAACTTGCAGACACTGAGTGCCTTCTAAAGGAGATGGCTTTGATTAGTTTTAATACATTCCTTGGATGAAAAATGAAGGAGAAGGGAGTGTTGCTGGCAAGTCCTGGAGAGGGCAGCTTGACTCAACACCACACCGTGTGCTGGAGTGTCACTCGGATGGAAGGAGACAGCCCTGTTGCCAGCATAAGTTGTAAGGCCATTTGCTCTGTGGCATCAAGGGGAGCAGGGAGGGGCCTGCGTGTCAGCCTGGGCTCGGTGGTTTGTGCCTCCTGTTAGCCTGGGCCTGACCCGAAGTGCTCTTTAGTTTTGCAGTATTTCCCTCCACAGCTTTTTCCCAGTAATCGAAGACTGGGATCTGTGTCACAGGTAACAGCAAAGATGACCTTGCAATCTATGAGTCTGCAATATGATAAATGTTTTAAAGCCTAGTATGTCTGACATGTCAGAGAGGAGCACTCAGCACATAATAGCTGCTGAATTAGAATGACTGCACCATCAGCTTCCATTAGCAGCATGTTATATTAAACCCTTTATCACTTCCTCTGGATTTGAATTGTTCCTATTTAAGTAAGTGGAAGTATCACCCTGGTTTGGCACAATTCTAAATCAACTTACATCAGTGAGAATCCTCCCACTGATCTTGCTGATTTCTAGATTAGGCCTACCACTCTATACAATGTATCTGTATACAGTCACTGCCAAAAAGTAAACATCTGCTGCCCACCTCCTTCTTCATCCCACCCAGACCCAGTCACAGCTGGCAGATACTGTAAACTAGTTCCGTTTCAACATTCCATTGCTTCAATGAGTCCATCCACTTGTGATGCCTGGGTAACACCCGGCTGACTGCCTGGGTCCAAAGACATTGAAGACAGTCCTGGGCCAAGCCTGAATTTGGAGGTCTGCACTTTGCTAGCACTAAATTTGATCAGACAGATTTCATAATTGCACAGAGTCAAAGACCACAGGGATTTTTAGATCATCTGCTCTGACTTTCTGCATACCATATGCCATCATATTTTTCCCAGTTATTCCCATATTGAGCCTAATTACCTGTACTTGATTAAAACAGATCACCCATCCTGCTTTAATGAGCAGAAATTTAAGAAAAAAAAAAAAAAAAAAAAAGGAAACGGCTACCTCCGGTGGTAGTTTGTGCCAGTATTTTAATAGCTTTAAGTTTCAAAACCATGTACCTAATTTATTCTTTGAGTGGGCCTTACTTCCATGTCAGTTTTTGCCAGATTTGGCCTTGCTGAACCTGATATTTTCACCTTGTAAAATTATGTAGATTTCTTTGCAAACTTGTGTCTATATGTAATTTTTTCTTTTTACAATATAAACTAGTTGACCTCCTTAAGGTGTTCACTGAGAGCCACTTTCTTGATCTTTCTTGGCTATTAAGTGAGGATTGACTGCTGTCACTTGTAAATCCTGTTCAGGCACCCAAGGACTGTTTTGACCCCTTTGCCATAGCACAAGCAGTTTGTCCACTCTAAGTGCCACCCCTCTCCAAAATTGTCATATTTGGGGAGGCAAACCCACATTTTCCAGAAGTGGCCCACCTACTTTGCTCCTATCTATGCACCATTTTGCAGTTTTAAAGATGTTTTGTTTGTCTGACACACGATCACGTTGCTCCATAGGAACTGCTGTGTCCTCAAGCATTCTACTAATCTTTTTATGTAAATTTATATTTAGAAGGGCAATTTTTTAATCCAAGATGAGCAGGATGAGGCTTGTATCTGCCTGTTGTCAAGCACATTAGGAACAATCTCATTGAAAGATAATTACCTAGGGACACCTTATTTTCCATACAAGCCAATATCTACCTATTAATCTCTTTATCACATGATCTCTTGTGATACTTTAAAGGACTTCAGTCTAATTTAGTGTCCCATAGCACCAATGCTGTATGAAATATTTCTGTAGTTATCTTTAAAAGTTGAACTTCGAATCTCATTAAAGGAGTTGGCAATTATCTGGCAAGTCCAGCTTTCTTTGGTGTCATTAATCCAAAAAATATTGCCATCATCTAATTCTTTTTTGATTAAAATCTTTACCAGTCAAAGCATTATTCCCCTCAGATAAATGGTAGGCTAATTGGGTCACAGATTCTTGAATCATCCTGCTTGCTCAGTTCGAATGTTTTGCACTCTTTACAGCTGGAACATCTGGCTCTGAGGTGAATTTAAACTGAATTTCAACAAACTGAAGATTTCGTCAGTCAGTGGTTTCTGAATTTCTGTGTGTAAGTTACTGATCCCTGATGTTTCACAAATGACTATCACCGAAAGATGTTGCCTTGTTTTTCTTCCAGTAACTCCATGTCTGAAAGAAACTTTATGTAAATAAGAGTACATCAAGAAAAGAAAGAAAAAACTTGTGAAATACGTATTTTTCCACATCCAAGCAATCCATTTTTGTAATCTTCATCTCCTAATATTTATATAATATCGACATGATTTCATTTGTTCCTACTGTAGTTTAAAAATTCCCGTTCATTGTCTGTAGCAATTCCAGATACCAATTTACTGAACTTTGGTTTTCCCTTATCAATTTTCTAAATTTTGTCCCTTATTATATCCTTTAGTGGAAGCTATTAGGTTTTAAGAAGGGTCACCACATTGTTCAGCACTAATGCCTCTTACAGCAAAAAATTGCAACCCAACACAGTATTATAAAAAGGGATGAAGACAACTTTTCTTGCAAATCAATGAGGAAAGAGCAAAAGTGGCTATAGTTGTATATGTTATTATATAATAATATTTGCTATTATTATACATCATTTTTATTCCTAATGCTTCAGCCAGAGACAGTGAACTTCCTGTCACAACAGATAGTCAGGAAAGCTGAACCAAACTACAGTTTCCATTTACCAGCATTCACACAATTTGCTTTGGTCAACATACCATGCAATCCCTGGTTTACCCAAAAATAGCTTGTAGTCAGAATCAGTGCCTAAAAATAAGCCAGCAAGGGAACTAAACACAATAATAAAAAGATTTTGATGATATGTGTACATTTTTCAAAGAATTGCACAACATCTAGCAAGAAACACTTTTTCAAGCTTGGACTACTCCATCACTAGTTGTATTGTGTGCTGCCTCCTGTGTTGTTTATATTTCTGTAGCATAGCAGAGTCATATTTGTGGACCCATTATGTTTAGGCATCAGCACTCTATTGAACAATACCAGATTTTGTGGTCTTGCAAACCAGCTACTGACTGGAGAAGAAGTAATGCAGAGTTGGGAGATTTTTTTAGTGTGGAAATTATCAGGCTTTCTGATCAGAGATTTGTGACAGCCATTCACATTTCTGTCTGTTGTGAAGTAACCTTAAACATTCACCTTTTAGCTCAATGCACTCCACCATAGACTAGCTCCTTGGACAGCTGATGGTGTACTGCACTCAGGCTGGAAAACAACTGGTTAGGCAGTATTTCATAAAAGCTCCAGGGGACAGAGTTTTTTAAATGAATCAGAACATATTAAAGAAATGCCTAGACTCTGCATCACTGTTTTAGGGTTTGGCTGCAGAAACCTTTGTAGGCTGACACAGGCTCACTCTGCCCACACTCCAGGCAAGCACAAACTTTTTCCACCCTGGTCAAAACCAAGAAAACTTTGTTCTAGCAGCCATGCAGCTGTATGAATGCTGCATGGATCTGAAGTGGTTTCTCCTGCATCTCTCAAAAGGACTTCCTAGCAAAGGCTCAGCATCCCTTTAGCCACAGATTTAAGTTTGGAGCCATCATGGGTCCAGTTACCTCACTGAACAAGCAGATTATCACACAGTATCACACAAGCATATTCTGTATGCTCTTGTGTGCACAAGAGATGGGCAAAAATCGCTTAAAAGTCCCTTGCATAAGAACTCTCAGCAAAAAAATACTGCTGTACAATTCATAAGAAAAAATCTTTTTTCTGGAATTAGTTCTAGTTAGACAAAATCTGGAAGTGGCTTCTTCAGGAAAGAGGCAAAAATATCTGGTCTAGCAGTTTTTCAAGGGCAGAACAGTGTTCTTCCCAAGAAAAACAACTGGTAAAGCCACAGGTACTGGCCCCATGCCGGGACTGTGCCAGACTGCAGTTGTTGTACACTCTGAATGAATGATGCCACTGCTATAATAATTTGGCTTGTATAAGAAGATATTCTGTCTATTTTTATAAAGATATGTAATTTTGTAATCTGTCTTCTATGTTATACATATATATTGACTTTACAGCGGGTATTGTCAGTGTGTGACAGTCCTGTACTTAGCTCACCATTAGTGCTCTGTGCAAATTTGAGTGTAGCTGTCAAAGCAAGATGCACAGAAATTGGAGGAAACCCAAAGAAGGTGAGAGAAGACTGAGCAATTTCAGCTAGTCACATTCAGAAAAGTCTGATTGGCACTAGGATAACAGTATTCAAATACGCAAAAGGTCTCCAGTAAAGAAGAGAATAACCTGCTTTTCTTATCCACAAGTCAGGAGCTTATTCAGACGTTAGGAAAACTTTCTGACAGTTGTGACAGTGAAGCACCCAACTGGATCACTAGGAGTGGTTGCAGGATCTGTGTCACTAAAAGTCTGAAAGAAGCAGATAGCAAATATTTCTCAGGAAGGGGGGGTGTTCCTGTCTTGGTGCAGAGCTTGATCTTGAAGACCTCCCAGGGTACTTTCCAGGACTACTGTTCTGTGTTTTCAGTTTTACAGCCTGAATGTAAAGGGCTCATTCTCCATAAAAGAGAAAGAATTCTCTCTCTAAAGACCCAAAGACCAGTGTGTTAGCAAGCTCCAGCATGTAAGTGCTAAAAGCTTCAGAATAAGGGCTGGTGCCAGCAGATTTCTGTGGGTTAAATGAAAGTGTCTGGAGGAATTAACTGCTGCCCATTCCTGGTTCTCAACCATCACCCGTGTGCTGGAAATGCAACTGCAGACATGACAAAGAAGCAATTATCCCAGCAAAATCAGTTATTACCAGTGATTCATATGGTAATGATGGTGGTGAGGATGATGATGGTACTGCTGAACTGTAGCGAGGATGATAATAACCAGTGTTTTAGGGGATGGATTGCAGGTTTAATCAAAATGAATAGTTTATCACAGATAATTAATTTTACAGGGGAATATGGTCCTAGAAAAATGCCTTGTTCTGAATGCCTGAAAATTACATTGATTTAAGTAGTGGGCTACCATATTTGCACTATTCATTTAGAAGAAGAGAGAATGTAGCATTTTTATGTAGATATTCTTTGCCATCCTTAAAAAATGGGTATTAATGTAATGATCATGGCAAGGAGGACTGTTACAGAGTTCCACATCTTTATTGGCATCACTTGTACAAGCTCTAAAATTTTACTTGAGTCCCATTATTTGTTTTGTCCCTGACATCGAAAGAAAAAAACTCTCCATGTGTTAACATAAAGCTAAGATTTGTGAGCATCTTGTGAATTTCATAAGCAACAATTCAGGGGAATATTGAGGGTCCTATTATTACAGGGGACTTAAGCATAGATGAGAGGCACAGTCTCTCAAACAAAGAATAAATGGAGAAGGTCTGGAAAAGTATATTTTCACAAAAAAAAATTGTTAAGCATATTCATTTCCCAGCATATGTTCTTTTTTTCTAACAAAAAAAAAGGTTAGAAGCTTCATTTATATGTTGTAAGGGGAGACTAGAGAGCAAAAAATGACAAAGAATGGTGTGATATAAAATTAAAGAGTTTTCCATAATTTAAAAATGGATAGAGACATTTCAGATCCAAGAGAACATTACTTTATTCATCAAAAGAAGGAGGTCTCAGCTACTTGTGTATCTCCTGCCTCATTCATATAACTTTTCCCTGTACAGTTTTCATCTTGAAGTCTCCATCAGACTGATTCTTGTTCATGCTATTTTGCTACCGTTGTTGATTTCAAACTATGCTCTGCTTTACTTCACCAAGTACCCTCCAAATTCAAACAGGCTGCAGAAATGCTGAAATCAATATAGGCCCCTTGAAGGATAGATCTTTTGTAACACAAAGGGGAGAATGACTAATAGATTACCGAAGCCTTAACAAAACCTCAACAGATCCCCATATGGTGCATTCCAATTAAAAGAGTTGAGGATGGATTTCTAATTTTTTGGGTGGAGAAAAGAAAAAGAAAATAAAGCGTTTTGGACAAGAAAATGAGTGAGATGGAGACAGAAGTGGTGTGCGACCATACACCAGATAGAAACCCTTCTTTCTGAGCCTTTCATCTCCGGGTCACTGGTTCCAATCGAGCCCAGGTCGATAGCGAACAAAAATCATTTTAATCAGATGGCTGTTTGCTGACCTATGTGAAATGAACTGGTTGTGTCAGTCCACTTCCCAGCTGACAGCTCTCCCCATCATCAAGGCCATTGCTACAGGTGGCAGTAATTGGGGCTTTTTTGAGACCAGCTCAGCTAAAAGGCTGAAGAATGGAAAAATCAGTAGGGCTGAACCACCTCCTCTTGTTCAGCTGCTCCCTCCAGGTGAGTGCTGGGGGAAGCTGGTGCTGCTGTTGCCTGCGCCACATCTGCTCTTTGGGTCAACAAAAGACTTCAGGGCAAAGGGGAGTCCTCTGAAGTGGTAAAGACCTCTTGTCAACACAAATCTTGGGGAAGCTGAGGGGTGGTAAGGCCCCAGGCCTGCAGTGCCCTGCAGACGGATACCATTGTTTGTTGGTGCCCCCAGGAGAGTGTTGGTGTAAGCATGGGGCTCTGAAAGGACCCTTCAGGCTATCAAGCCCAGTCCCCAGGGCCTGATGGTCTATAGTTAAAACTCTGCCTACAAAACAGGACCAAGGCCTAAGTCCAACTTGCACTGGTGTCAGTGGAGGGACATTGGGGTTCACATGAGGATATGTCCAAAGAACTTTAATAAGCTTGTATGAGGAGGAACCTCACAAAGTGAGCTTAATCTAAGATGTTAAAATAATATAGGAAGAAATAAAATATGAACTTTGAGAGTTTAATAAAAAATAATGCCCTGAAGAGGATGGCTTTAATCTTTGATTTGATCAGTGTTTCTCTGAGCAGCTGATACCTCCCCTGTCATGAGGAGATAAAGAGGATATTATGAGGAGGACTTTCAATTACACAAGCCACCTACCTTGTGTCCCTCAGATGCCTCCTGGGAAAGGTGATTTTGCCATGAGATGTCAGAGATGCTAGGATGATCTGGCTAACTGGGGCACCAAAGCGTGCCTACATGGTGCTGGCCAGTGATGTTTTCCACAAGGTAAATCTGTGCTTTCCCCACTGTGTCAGAACTGCCTGCAAAGCTGTGAAAAGAAACCTCAAAAATAGAAAATCCACCTTGTAAGTATCTGTTTTTCCTTTCAGGGATATAAACAGAAGTATTAAGAGGGTAAGTTCCCACCAGGCAATCTCCAAGTGGAAGGACCCTTGCTGCACATGGGGTTACCTGACATCTGAATGAGCTACTCCCAACATTGCACTTCACAAGACGATTGTGTGCTAGTACAGCTGTGAGACACAGATGCATGGGATATGGACAAGGAATGAAAGAAGCCTTGAAAAATTAGGAGGATTCTCTCTTTTGCACATTGTGCCTTGTGCAAGTCTTTACCATAATTGCTCCTCTATCTATACAGAAATGTCCTTTTCAGCACCCTTGTCAAGCATCACTGTTAACTGGCAGTCTAGGCACTAAGGAAAGCAGCACCTCAATTCTCTAAGTAGATTCATAAATAGACATGGTTGTCCCTCATGTGGTGCCCTCTTGAGCTCCCATGATTCCCTTTCTGTGGCTAGAGGCAATCTGTGTGGAAGGCTGAAAGTGGCCCTCACTGGCACATATAATCTGTACTGCATTTCTCTAGAGTTGGAGAGAAATAAGTGTTACATCTGTATGGGAGATAATGCTTTTCAGTTTTCATTGGTGATCCCCTGTATTTCTGTCAAGAAAAGAAAACTCCTGGAAACTTCAGCAGCTTCAGTCTGGGCATTAATAAACATAGATCGCAAGTGAAAACTGTCTGTGCACCTGAATTCCCTTGTAGCTCACAGTCTGAAGAGTGGGAATTCTCAGGGTATTTCCAAAATAGAAAGGAAAACTCTTGCTTGCCTGCTAGCTGAAATTGTTCAGAAGGCCATAGGAATAGGTGATGGTTTGGTAGGCACTGGTCCCACCTAAACCTAAGTCCATCCTTAGGAGGACGATGAAGAGCAAGTGCTTAGAGGACTGCAAGTGAGGGATACATGTTATGACAACTGAGCTATCTGGGCTTTGGCTGAAGTCTTTTGCTTTCTAGGATCCTTTCTCTGTTTCAGTGAAGTTAACTTTGCTCAGAGGTTTACCAGTAAGGTAGGTGCAAGGGTAATTTTGCTCCTATGGATAAAGAGTTGGAATTAATATCCTCCCATGGACAAGAAAGTGTCATGGCAGAGCCAGGATGTAGAGCTTGTAGGATGACCCCATCTCTACAATATGCTGTGGGATATAAGGTCTGTGATTCACAAAAGGCTGAGGATTATATTAAGAGAAATGTAATTCAGATATCATTAATGGGTAAACTAAAATATGCATTATGTATTATATGCTAGTCTTCATCTGTTAGACTACAAACAAGAAAAAATGTTCAGAGGCAGAAAGAAACATCATCCAGAGGTTTATTGCATCTGTGGGGTTTGTGACCTTCCTCTGAATAATTTGATCTATTCATAAGTTAGATCAGTACTGGAACAAATAGGCTGCAAATGGCAGAATGCTGTTTCAGTTGGAAACAGAAAATTCCACAGTGGCTCAGATCTCTGGTCCATTTAATTCAGAATTCCAGTGGAGTCACCAGCACGTTTCTTCAGAAGCTGTTACGTGCCTGTAATAGATAGTTCTGTGAAGATACACCTGTTTTGAGCTGTTTATATCTAAATATTGCGATATTGTCAGCTCTTCAGAATTTGGGTGAGCCTCAGTGAATATTCATAACTTGTAAGCTATGGGGTTTAGGGCATTGGAGTTCTGCGGTAATTGGGAATTACATGAGACCACCTACTTCATTAAAACAAAATGAAAGACAGAGTCAAAGCTAGGCCTGCAAAGGTAAACAGTGCATGAATTCACTGCCTCCATATTTAAAGCCTTCAAAGCCTTTCAGTTAAAATCCTTTTCCGCTCTGGATCTCAGCATGAGTCTGGCTGCAGGGAGGTTTTTGTGTGGTGGCCTGTCAGCTTCCATCTCCAACACAGTGAAATTCAACTAATTGTAAGTGCACATTGCTTCAGGCGTACACTGCACACTGCCACTCGGGCCATGCACACGCGCCGTGACCCCATCCGCCTACTGCAGAATGTGGTATTCTCTCCCCCCCACACACACACTTTTCTTTTTTGTTACTTACAATCACTGAAAAGATGACAGGCCAGAGCAAGGAGCAGAGATCCCTGTTGTGTTTCTGCAAAAACTGGTATGGAGGGATTTAGTCCCACAACTACATATGTGCCAAGAATTGCAGAAGTCTTTGGATTGTGCCTCCATTAATGAAAATGGGTTGGCCAGAGAGCACAGTGTGAGGCTGTGCCTGCCTTTGGGCTTTGATCTTACCTGCTGACCTCACTGCCATGTCAGGCTCTGCAATGCAGCTGAGGATCAGAAAGCATCAAGAGAAAAAGTGGAATAGAAAAATCAGAAATACCTCACAGTTGAAAACCCTCTGCGACCCCAAATAGCCTCTATTTGTGCTATTCCTGAGTTGCTTGTAAAGTTCTTCAAGGTTCATAGGAATAGTATAGTCACAGATTACTGGCAAACTGTCCCTGGCAGTTTTTTCCACACATTCTATTTCCTCAGATTTTTCCGTCTGAACTTCACAGAAGTTATCTGCATTTGTTTCTAGTTTGCATAGGCCAGTCTTTAGTTCTGTCAAAGCATGATTTCTGCTCTCACTCCTTAAACAAGAATCTTTTTCAGCTATATAATTTGGCTATCAGCTTGACCATCAAGCTGAGTTATAAGTGATGAACTGCTGGTATGAATGTCATCACCTTCAACTGGACTTTCTTTTGGAGGGTACAATGTAGGACTACATTTGCCTTCCTACCCACTAAATTTCCTAATTCTCCAGCTGAGAGGATCATTTGCACCACTTCTGCTGCTGCCAGTTTGTCAGCAAACTAAGATATCTGCAAACCATATATTTTATCCTTCTTTGTTCACATTTTGTCTTTCTCTGCATGCTCAGTGAGTTAAGGAATCACCCACTCCATCCCACCTAGCATCCCTTTTATAGGCCTCCATGTCTTGGGGTACATTAGGATCCAGACACACTGTGAGGTCAGCCCCATTAGGATTCTCGGGCAGAGCATAGATGTCTCCAAAGTTCAATGAGCTTGGCCTGGAGGCAAGTCCCTGCCCCCAGATTCATAAAGCTCCTATAGCAATGGGGGAATTTTGGAGAACTTTGTGATCCAAAGCTCAGAAGCTGAACCATACCAAGCAATACTGAACTGGGTTTCTGAATCAATCCCTTTGTGCCTTAGTCTTTTTTACCTCTTGTATAAGGTCCTGGAAGGGGTAATTTCAATCCTAACCTATGCCTTTATCGTTTGTTAGCACGACATCCTTCACTGGTGACTCAAGGTGCTACAGTTGAATGAGTCATGTAAACAAGATTAATATTTGGTTATTGGTCATCACAATCTTCAGGCTGATCCTCAAAAAGTTAAGCTCAGTTCTGAGCAACCTTCCTGATGTGACTAGCATTTATTTTTATTTTTACTCTACTGCAGAAATGTTTCTTATCACATTTGATAGCTCTGCTCTCATATTCGACCTATGTCACTCTGTAATTCAATGCTGCTTCAGTGACAATAACATTGAAAATCAACCACAGAGGACCAAGAATTTAAATAAATAGTTCTGACTGCCCTAAAAAAAACTCATATTCCAAAAGGCTTTCAGTGCCACTCACCACTGAACCTCACCACTTCTGCTCACCTAATTATGCAACCCAGCCATTGCATCAGAAGTGCTGATTATACTGTACTTGGGGTGCTGTATGCTCTCTGAAGGACTGTTTGCCATCAATGTGAGGCTGCTACTCACTTCCTGATAGAAGTGATCCCATTGCTATTTCTACTTTGTTTTGGAGGGAATAACTGAAGTGCTTGTGTTCAGAGGTGCTTCTACAACACTACAAGAAATGCAAGTGCAACAATTCCCTTTTAGGAGATAGGAAATTGGAGCACAGCAGTTAGCCCAAAATCTTGTCCTCATTTCAGTGTGAGAGCTATGATCCAGAAGTACTACACTCCTCTCCTGACCGTGAACACCTTTGTCCAAAAATATCCTTTAGTTGTGGGAGCTCTGAGGAAGATAATAGCTGCCACTAGCTCTGTCAGAAATTCATTGAAGATAACACAGTCTCAAAAATATTTGAAGGAACTATTCAATTTCATTAAATAAATTTTTAAATCTTTGAGGAGTTCATAAAAAGAAACAATATGGTGATGTGTGTGGTATATGTGTGGATGTGTGTCAGAGATATGGATACAGAAAAAGATATATGTTTAAAAAATATGTGTATTGTCTCTCCCCAACTAAAGTATTCTCACTAGTTTTACTTAATTTATTTATTTCTAGGTGTTTTGATAAATTTAAAAGAAAAAAAAAAGTAATTCTAAGTACTAGAGTCAAGAATTACTTTGCTTGAACCTTTTGATGTTGATATGGAATATACTGGATTTTTCTTATAGAGCAAAAATAGCCTCTGCACATACAGAGAGAAGAAACTACTGTGCCAGTGAATTCTTGTTTTGAGGACTTAAATGCTTTTACTGATCTTCTGCAAGACATTAGTTTCACATACAAGGCTTCACAAGGTGAAAAGTGGCACCATAGCAAACTGGAGACACAAGTATATCTCTTCTCACTTGGCCTGAAATGTCTCTCCCATTTGAACTTACATTTCCACAAAGAGATTACTATTAGGAAGAAGCAGATTAGATAGAACTGAGTGGCTCAGCTGATCTTCACATGTGTTCTGATAGGTTTTGTGTTTCTGGAAGTAACTGTTTAAGAGAGTTAGGGCTCCTTCCTTTAAAAGAGACTCCAGGTCTATCATACCAAATGGGTTCTCTCAGAACACCTCATCCACCTTGTGAGCAGAGAGCCAGTTTCTAACACCAAAATTCAGAGGAAAATGTAGGAAGCAGAGCTCAAAAGAATGAAAAAAATAAATCACGTGTCCTCACATGCCCTTCTTTACACAGGCTCTCAAGAAGAGCCAGACACACCATTCCCACAGGTTTCTCGGAATCCTGACTCTCGTCTCCTGCCTTAACACTGTTTTCTGAAAAAAAAAAAAAAAATTCTTTTTTCCTCTCAAAGGACATCTTCTGACAGATGAGCCAGTGCAATGGAGCAAATGGCTTTCCACACTTTAAATTCACAGATCATCTGCCTATTGTCAAATCTGGATTTTCCCTTGAACATTCTGGATATCAGAAGCATCTTCTCACAACAGAGTAAATTCACTTGCCTGTTCTCCCCTGAAATTGCCCTGTGGTTCCTCTGAGGAGCCAGAAATTACTAGAGTGATTGCTAGTATGGGTGATTTTTGCTATGTTGACAATAAATCATAGTCATTAGTATGCAAATACTGAATTCTCCCTGTTGTATCTTTCTCTTGCAGCTAAAGTCATTTTTCATCTCTCTCTTGTCATGCTTCTTCTAAGATATCTGTAGGGTACAAAACCCACAATTAGTCTTTCACTTTCTATTCCTAATCCTGATCAGCAATATTTTTAAAGAGTTACCAAAAAGTCAGGAGGAGCTGTTGGTTTGAAGTGCAGCAGAAAATCGTTAACCTTCAGCTAGTCAATAATCCCCAGGAAGTGTCCACCCTGCAGACATTACTGGTCTGATGATGAAAAGTGTTATATAAAAACAGACTATAATTATGAGGTGGGAAGCAGGGGGAAAAGTTGTTTTTCTGAGAGTAAGTGCCCTCCAAATTTTATTTGGTTTTGATTTCCTTTTCCTAACAGCATTAAACATAAGCAGAATGAGCAGTGGGTTGCTTTAAACCATTGGTTCCCTCATATATATAAGCTAGTTTGTACAGAAAGGGGGGGTTGGGTGGGTTTTTCGTTTGGGGGTTTTTTTGTGTGTTGGTTTTTTGGGTTTTTTTGTTTCTCTGAATACTGTTTATTTAAGTAATTGTTGGCTCTTTTCCTGTCCTTTGTTGACCCCAGGAAACAACTTTTTTTTATGTGTTTCCATTCTGGGATTTCTATTATCTACTGACTTGTGCTGGGTGTACCTCAGTGAACAGGCCCAAAAGAGAAGGAGAGAGCTGAAGTTCCTATTGAACTGAAGCCAACTTGTCCTCCAGTTTGAGGCCCAAGAAAACCATCACTTGAATCAAAGCACTTTAGAAGGTAGTTTACAAGTCTACTTCCCAAGAAGAAACCAGGATGCAGTGTTATCACCTTCATGAAGTTAAAGGAGGTGGTTTTACGATTTAGTGGAGAGAAGCCATGCTGTTAATTAGTCACATTTATTTGACAAAAATGTGGGGGAGGGTGAAAAGGGGAAAGGAAGTTGGGAAAGAAAAACAGAACAGAAGGGAAAAAATCTTTATGATGAGGTGCTTGGCAGGATGAAGGAACAAAAGGAAGGCTTTCTGCCTGTCTCCTGATATTTTCCAACTCAGCAAAAAAAATCCATTGTGTAGCTTAAGGGGAAAAAAAAAGTTAAAGTTGAAAGCTTAGTGTGTGAAAGCAACTGCTCAACCATTGTGTAATATGGGCTAATGTAATGTCACTGTTTCCCCATGATGTAAGTTGCAATTTTTGTTCCAGTTGCTGTGGTCAATGTTATCGCTTTCACTTTTCAAAAGGGGGCAAGGAGGTGCACGGAGATGGTATTTCTCTTTACCCCCACCACCCCTTCCCCACTACCAAACAAATACTTCTGTTAGGACATATCAGTGCTGACCAGATGTCACTGATTTTTTTCCTTTTCTTTTTCTTTTTTTTTTTTTTTGCATGTGTCCCTTAACAGCTGGCAAGAATATCAGCTCAAATTATTCACCACAAGCACACTCTTTCTGTTTGTCTCCAGATAAAGGGATTTGAAATCCTGGTCGTCAGAGAGGGATGCTGAAAACTGTGGAATGGATTTCTTCGGGGAGAGGGAATACTTCTTGAAGAACTTTAAACAAGTTGGGAATGGTCATGACTAGCATGCACATCCAAAGACATCCCTTAGGGTTGGCACTTCATGTTCTCAGAAACTGTTTTAAGCCCAGGATGTTTTCTTGGAACCACTGTGAAGTGTTCATAGGAATCAGTAATTCTAAATGTAGAGACGCTTTTTGTTTTGGTCATGTCAGCTTAAAAAAAATAATCTTAGATGTGATTACAAATGAGAAGTGCAATGGGTGGATGGCAGATAGATACTGCTGTGCAGAATGTTCTAGAATTGCTTGGGACCAAATCCATATGTCTTGCTCCATTGACCTGGAACCACATTTAGTGGGTGCCATGGTGCACAGCACACAACAGCAGCTGATTCATCCTCATAGATCATGAGCTACTGGCCCTTGTCATCCATGTCATTACCTTCTGCCTAGCCATAACCATCTCCTCCTCTCCTCATATTTACAGTTGTATCTCCTTTTCTCTTCAAAACTGTCACAAGCAACCGGTGTTGTATAGAATAATGCAGTGTTCTCCCCAGTTATGGCTCTGTTGCAAAATAAGCGTTTTTCTTATGGGAGCAAAGATAATTAAGTGGCTCAGTATATGGAAGTCGTGGCTTGACAGCATTTATCTTCAGACGAGTGAAAAAAAACAAGATCAGATGAAGTTAACTCAGAGTTTCTGCATGCTCACAGACAGCGGGGATGCAAATCAAAACTTGCTCTGTCTTTAAACTGGAAAAAAATGATTATGTTTATTTCATACTGCATCTTGTCTTTGGTGATGTTTTAAAATAACCACTTTATAAGAAAGAGACGAAGAATTTCAATGAACAGTAAGCACAGAAACTCATCTAGGAAGAGTGTGTAACACATGGCATGCCCCAGGTTTGGTAAGGTTATCCTTCACCATATTTAGGCTTGTATTCTATTACTTATTGTCTATATTGTTGCCTCACTGTTGATATGAAAAAGAATGCTTTTCTAAACCATGCTAAGCTCTTGAAGTTGTTGTTATTGTTCATGTTTACCTACCCTTTAGTGAGGAACCTCTAAAATTTTGTTATGACGTGGAAGCCTTTCCATATGCCTCACCACCTCCACCAGTCCCTGAAATCCATTCAGTTATGAGGCCATCTGCCTTGAAATACAGAGATGGGAGCTGACTGTGGATTCTTTTCAGGATGCAGGGAGATGGGGCTCTAAACTACTGGAAAGGCAGTCTTGAGTGACCTAGATTTCTGTAAGAAATTCTGTCTCCATCTGAGTCAATACCAGCCTTGACTTCAAGGGGGCCAGGATAGAGGGCCCTGTGCCACTTTGCTAAAAATGAGATATTTTATGGTACTTGCCATTATTTCTGAAGTGATTTTACATGCATATAAAATAAAATTAATAAATAAGAATTAATTCTAATTATTTATTACTGTATTTTCCATCACACTGTTTCGTTTGTTTTCCTGATGGCCCCAAGGCACAGAGCAGATGTTTTCACTGAGCTGTCCTCAGTGACTTTTAAATTATTTCATCATTGAAAAATGGCAATGGTGCCAGTCTTTCTTGTGACATTTGATCTCATCATCCTTAACATGCTTATAAAAAAGACCAACTTCAGGACCAAATATACACAACATTGGAACCACCATCTACAGATACCTCAGGTTAAAAGAAAGAGCAATGTGGAGAGGTAAAGGGGAGGAGAGAAAGGGGAAAAGAGAGGGGAGAACAAAAAGAGTGAGAGAAAACAAGAAGGAAATTGAGAGAAAAAAAGAAAGTAAAGAAAGCAAGTAATTTGTGTAATTGGGAAGCATTACGGTTTGAATCCTTCTCCCTTATTGATGGCCTGAAATTCAAATACTAATTTAGATAATCTGTTTAGCCTTAGAAATAATTGGGCAGCACATTATTAGAAAAAGGAAAAAAACATTCCTCCAATATCTTACAATGGAGTATTACTGAAAACTTCTGATTCCCCCAACAGAAAACCTATTTAAAAAAAGACAAGTCATTAATCAGTAACAGCTGCTCCCAGCACCTGTTATTTATTCCCGTCATTAACACTTCCTTTAGCATTTCTGACAGAAATGGGTATCTTTTCTAACTGATAGAAAAGTGGTCTTTGGAACATCCCCAGAACTTGGTGGCTACATTTGATCTACAATGTGTGTTTACAGCTCCTCGCAGCTTTTCTTTTTCACTTGTGGGCTCTTTCTTTTTTTTTTTAAACGTCAGTGTTAAAAGCTCTGAACATACCCTATCTTTTGTTGAATATTTGTGCAGCCTCTAATTTTTGGTATGCCCTGGTTAGCTGGTCACAGAGGCAGGGGTACACAGTGACAGTGCCAAAGGATTCCCAACCAATGTGCCCCCCCCAAGTGCCTAATTCTCATTGAGGCAAGTGGAAATGCAGGGAGGAAACAAACTGGGGTTTCAATGCTTACAGGTGTTGCAACGTTCCTGTGTCACTTTTGTCTTCTGTCAGAGCCTCCACCTCCCTGCTCAGATGAAGCATAACCATGGGACCCCCAGAGCTGCAGAGGAGGTTCCTCACCTGCCTTCTCCCACCCTGACACTGTCTAGAGGAGCAGGGTTCCCCAGGCAAAACCATGTCCTGCCTTACCTCTTCCTACAACACCCCTTGGCTGCCTCTTGCCCTTTCCCAATGCAGGAGGCATCCAAACCTGGTGAATCAGGTGAAAACAGAAAATCAAACAGCAACAAGCATTGTTTAGAGGCACTTTCCTTAATGTGCATTACCTGTACACTTCCAGCAGCAAAGCTAGTTTGGCACAGCTGCTTTCCCCAATCATCCAGAACCCTCCTTTGTATGTGCAAAAGTAAGGCCTGAAAGGCAGGCCTGGTTTAAAAACCTTATGGTAAACAGTAATTTATAGCACAAAATAACATATAAAAGATGTGTAGATATGGCATTTGGGGACATGGTTTAGGGGTGGATTTGGCAGTGCTGAGTTAACTGGACTTGATGATAATAAGGGTCTTTTCCAACCTAAGTGACTCTATGATTCTCTAATTCTGTGCAGAGTTAAACACAGCACTAGTGTAAAAATGTAAGCATACATGTAATACCGCTGCTCTGTGTCACAATTTTCTTTTTCTAGGTCTCTCTTTTTGCTTAATAAATATCTGTGAAATCTATTTAATGCTTATTCACAGTTAAAGCATTGAGATTTGTAGTGGTTTCCTACCACCTTTAGATAATGCTTTTCATCTGAAAGCCACTGTTTTCATTTAAGACTGTTGAAGTTGTGACAACATTTCTGTTAGTCTTGGGGTTTATAATGTTGTTTTAGCAAAAAGTATGCATGGGGCTGGATTTAGGAGAACATTGTTTCTTTAATACAGGTAGATAAAGAAAGCAGTGTATTGTATTTATCAAAAGGAAATGTCAGCAGAACTTTATAGTCTGGTAATTAGATAACGCAGATAAGTCTGCTGAGTTTGTGTGCTCACAACTGCCATTCCAGATAACACTTCCTGAAGTCAATTAGAAGAACTTACACAACATCATACATTTTTCACAGTTCCTTTCTTTAAATTGGTACAGAAAGAAAGAAAGAAAATTAAGATACTGGCTATGACAAGCACAATATGTAGTCATTCCATGTTAGTTTTTGCTCTGAACGATCCTGCTTTGAGTGAGAGTAACGGGCATCTGACTTTTCCAAAGACACTCACAGTCACAGAAGCAGCAGCTGTGCCAAACCATCACCACTGCAGGGCAGTGGAGAATTCCATAGGCCCTTTGATTCACACTAAGGTAAAACCAGGCTGAAGTGAGAGGCTTACATTTTTCAGACAGGTGGCTTTGGTAAAAACCCCCGTTTGCATGTATGGAAAACCTCGTAGAGGAAAATCTCTTAAAATGGAAAGCACACAATTAGTAGCCAAATTATCTTGGTTGCAGAGCTTGGATCATGTGGAAGGCCTTATTCTTATTTTAAATGTAGGTGAAGTATTTTCACTCCATGCCTGTTGAAAACTTTCTGAATTATTTAGACTAACGGTAAAGTATTGGTAAAGTTCATACCTCATGACACTTTTTGCCTCATGTAATTAGTTGCTCTTGAGAATACCAGCTTTTCCTTATCCAGGCTACCATTAAAAGTATTTCCTGAAATCTGGCCAAAAATGCAGTTTGCTTATACTAAATACAACCCTCAGGATACTGAAGTGCTACTTAGGGCCAGAAAATGGGATAAGGGGGAGAACTTATCTTTAAAGATGCTCACATTCTAAAGCAAAATCAAAAGTAAAATATAAAACTTTTTAATGAGACAAAATTCCCAGATTAGTTCTATTTTTGGGGTAAAAAAAAAAGAAAAAGGAAGTTTCCAGATAATTTGTTGTTTACTGGGAAACACTTGTCATTTTGCTATCTTGCTTCACAAAGAAAATGAAACTCAAAAAGATTTTCAAGAGGCCATTTCAGTTTACCATAGCTGAAAAACGTAGTTTCCCCACTAAAAATCTCCTTTGTAAAAACATTGACTTGTGTTATAGTTTATATATATATATATATAAACATCGTTTTCTGGTAAAAATTCTGATTTGAAATTACCATCAGTTGCCTCCAGCATTAATATCTTGGCAATGGTGAGAGCAGAAATGGCTCTGTAGCACATCCTCCCTGTAATAAGGGCTGGTCAGATTTGTCTATCTGCTGTGTTCTTTCCCACAGAAAAGTGCTGTCCTCACAAAGTTCCAGTTTCATATTTCGAAAAAGAACACAGGTCAGCCCAGTTCTGATCCTTTCTCCTGCTCAGCCTCCAGCACCCTGAGAAATTACCGTGTGAAGATACACACACTAGCTTGAACTGTAAGTACTCAAACCTTGTCCAGACAGCCATGTATTTTTTGTATGGTACTTGCTTCTTTATAGCTGCACAGCCATGCTCTGGAGAGCACAATGGTAAAAACTGGCTTTTACTAGCACACTTTAGATAAATAAACAAGGGAAGGGTAGGTATCTGCGCTGATGCATGTGGCTTTTTTCAATACAGCTTCATCCACACTGGCTGTTCAGATGGTATAGTTTATGCCAATTTTTAAAAATGCCCTGTTCATATGTAACACATGCAGAGGGCAAGCTTTAAAGTAAGCAATGCCAGTTTATATAGTTGCCCTAGCAGGTGAAATGGATCTGCATTTCTAACCCTCAGAGTTAGTCCCACTGCTGACACACACCATTCCTCATTTGTGCCAAGGAGTAAGACATTCCTGTACATGTCACTAAGATACTATGGATACACCTGTTCTGGAAAACTAAGCATCTCCTGCAAATCATTTGTAGGGTTGCATTGCTGTGGTGGTCCCTGTCAAGCTTTTGCCTCTACAGCTATTGGAGTCCCAGGCTGTTCCTTGGCACAAAACAGGAGCCATCCCTCACAGGCAGTATGGATGTAAGCAGTTGATTTGGTGGAGTAAGGCACTGTGGGTGCAGACTGATCCATACTGACTGGCTACAGGGCCAGAGAGCATCCCCGGTAGTGTTGAATTTATTGGTGCAGGAGAGGGGGCTGCAGCACCAGGAGAAATGACTAAGGATGTTTCTTCCCAAGGAAAAAAGCCAACCTGTCACAAGGATGCTGTGACCTCCAGCCCCACGTCCCATTCTGCCCTGCTCCACTGACTAGGCAGCAAGCTCCCACATGGCAGTGGGTCTGTCATCTACCGCTGCTTTACCAGGAGCAGCTGTCCTGTTGTCACAACAGTAGGCTCCAGGTTTCATCTGAAAATCTGCCTCACAGTACATGTTGGGTCTTTTCTGGCCTTAAGGCTCTTGATTTCTCTGATTTGCATAGCAGGTAACACAGACACAGGCAGAAAGCCAGGTCTTAACAGCCAGGTGAAAAATGTACCCAAGGAGGGAAAGAACAGAGAGGCTCCTCATTCTTCTGACACAGTAGATGTCAGGAGTCAGAAGAGACTGCTTCTCAGGTTGGGATTTGGCCTAGGAATAGTTCTCAGGTAATTTTATTTGAAATACATGACTTTGGATGTTAGGCTGTAACAATAGGGAAGTTTCCCAGGGTCTATCAATAAAGAATTCCCATGTGTATCATTTCTGCAGCTTTCCTCTTTGACCCTCATAGTTCTAAGATGAGTTTAATTAGTATCTCTACCTGCAAAATTGTTTTGCTGCAAGAGAATCTATCACAGCAGAGAGACAACTACAGGCCTTGATTGCAGATGTTGATCTGCAAGAGGAGGCTGATGGCACTGTGGCTGTCCACATCAACACTGTGCACACATTTATACCCCCACAGCTGCCTTCCTCCCCCTCCCAGTTTTTCTCCTCGCTGCCAGTGCAGGGTTTGCATAACCTCTCTGGGATGATGGATGTTTCAATTGTGATAGGGGTCTCTATTCCATGCAGGCATCTGAAAGCGCTTTGCAAAAATAGCTCACCACCTCACAGACAAGCAGTCTGATGGGCAGAAATAGGAAATAGTCTTACTTGCCTCGAAGGGTGTTTTAACATTCCCCACCACCACAGTATCCTCTCACAAGCACAAATGACCTTCTCCCTATTAGAACAACCAGGAGGCCCCCATTTTCCTAAGGTCCTGGAAAGATTAAGTGACACAGGTCCAAGGTTGCACAGGAAGTCTGGAGGGAGTGCTGGAAATAGACGGGGGCCCTCCTGAGTCCCTCTGCAGTGCCTTGACCACAAGACCATCCTTCCTCTCCCAAGGTTAAGCATCAGGTCTGTGGTGGAGCCAGGAATAGCACCCAAGTTTCCTGACACACAAACTGTCCTGCACTGTGTACCAAGTAAGCCCAAATATAAATTTTAATCCAGTTATAAAACTGTGTCTTGCAATTAAACCTAAGAATGCTGTCTGAACCTAAAGTTTTCTATGTATTGAAAGATGTGCCACTCTTAAGAAATCCCCATCCACAACCAGGGCAGCTAATAACTCCCAGTAACTAACCTCTCCTGCTTCTTCGGTGCTTTTAATTTCTTGATGTATTTTGTCTGTGCCAACAAGAGACACAGAGACACAAGCTGGCAGAGGTGTGGACTGAGGGGTGCCCTCTCTGGACACCCTTTTGAGAACTGGCCCCAAACAAAGAGGCAAAGTCCTCTCTGGCTGCTGCAGGATGAAGAGGAGACATTGCAGGTTGAGGTATGGACACGAATTGTCAGTGCTGCAGTGACAATCTGAGGAGGGACCCCAGGCCCATAAAGTCCTGGCACAGCACATGGGCTGGCACCAGGGGAATGAGTTCCCAGGGGACAGACCTGGCTGGGCCAGCCACAGGCTGTCAGATCCACCACCCGGAGGGCCACGCGCTGCATCAGTATGTGCAGCTTCCCTGGGGAGAGACGGAGATGTGCTGTGTCAGGAGGGGCACCGTGCCATGTGTCCCTGCAGTTTGCTGGAACCTTTCCATTAACTTAATGGGCTTTGGATTGGGCCCTGAATTCTCAGCTGTCCCAGCTAAATGGACTCCCCAGGCAGGCTCTCCTCTCATTTTAGAATGAGGAGGCCTTTCAGAGACCTTGCTGACCAAGAGGTTCCTGCCATTCTTTGGCAGCAGAGCTCCCATCCTGGGGTGAGCACAGCCCCATCACTGCCCCTTGACCACAGTGTGCACCACCTGCACACATGGCTCCACACCTGCATTTGCCATCCTCTCTCCCAAGCCACTGGTGGAAACAATACACCACTTCCACCCCCTGCCCAGATCATCCAGTTTTTCACCCCAGTAAGGCCCAAGTATTACAGGTGAGGAGCATGGAAACAGTGCTCCCCACTGCACCTCACCCTGCTCTGGTCACTGAGAGCCACTGTATACACACATGGTCAGGACTAGGGGAATTGGTAATCCTGTAGGAGAAATAAATCCTGTGTGTGAGTCTAACCCCACCCCTGCTCAGGGCAGAAATAGAAGTCAATGGGCTGATCTGTGTAGCCATCACTTCAGGAGGTGCTTCAGAAGGACAGGACCACGCCCTTCCCTTCGCCTACAGTGTGCTATCACACATCAAGCTCAGCACTGCTGATAATTAGCACACTTGGATAAACTTAGCTTCCCAAAGCTGTTTTATTTTTAAGCAAAAATAGGTGGATCACGATACTGTACCTCTTCACAAGAACAAGGAGCTGTGTGCTTTTCCAGACCTTTACCTGACATCAAATTAAGGTAGATCTTGCTGTAGCACTGAAGATCTGGTGTTACAGAGGTATTCAACCACTGATGGCCTTCCTTTTTTTTTCTATTTCTACAGAAGCAGCATTAAGAAGGCCTAGCCAAGACATGGTACTGACTGTGCAAAGTGCACTACATCGTAAGAGAAGAGCCTGCTCCATAAAGCTTGTGAAGAAGAGGAAATACAGAGAAATTGGCCAAGACTGAAAAACAAATGAGCAACAAAGACAGCAATAACACCTTCCAAGGCTCACTTTACTGTCCAATCTGTGAGATTATGTTGCACTGAGCACCTGCTGCCATACACACCATCATGCCTCATTTAATATATGATGCATTGACTGGTTATTGGCAGGTTGTTATGTTACTGCTCAAATTGAAACTGCTGTTCAGACCATCACTGACTGATGATTTTCAATACCTCACATCATTCTCCTTATGAAAATTTTCCTTAAAAGGACATTTTGGGTTAGATTTAGAAGATAACCATGTCAGGACACTATGTGAGAAGTAAGCCTGTATGCCTTGTCTAAGGTTTTGCTTAGCAAAAAGCTAAGCTTATTAACAGACAAGCCTCTGCAGTTGGTGTGAGTTTTCCACTGACCTCACACCAAAGTGGAGTTCCAGTGGTTCATGTCCTTATGCACACTAAAATAAGGGGAATACATAAAGATCAGCAGCTGCAATAATTGCTTGATTTTATCTGCTATCCCACTCTTCGTGTTGAGGATATCATCCCACTCCCCTGAAGTCGGGGAACAGAGGATTTTCATCATCTTCACAAAGCTGCAGAAGGTGGCCCACAGTGATTTGGGTTCAGCTTTAATGGAGTAAAAATGAGATAATTCCCTAGATTTTCCTTATTTTCTTGAAGTGGAAGAACCCTTTGCCTGTTTCTGAAGGGTCTCTGCTGATTAACATGCAAGCACAACATGAAGGCGAGCTTGTTAAAGCAAACTAAATTGGGGAATTTGCCTGAGCATGCAGAGTCAAGCCAGGGGATGGGATCAAACTCTGTCCCACTATGAAGGCAGCAGGCAGCAGGGGCAGAACAGAAACCAAATACACAACTGGTATTTCAGATTGTAGCCAGGAGAGTTGTGGCCACCAGTCAGTTCACTGTTACCATTTCCTGGAGGGGGAAGTCTGGGGGAGGTCAAAGCCCTTGGGAGTGCATCAAGGACCTGAGCTAGGTGCCCTCCCTTGCTGGTTTATCCCAAACTCCCCTGGATTTCAGGCAAGTGTTTGAGCTTGCAGAAAATGAGGAGTTGAGTCATGACAAGCCCCATGTCTGGATTGCAATGGAGTGCACTCAACTCCTGCTTTTCCTGAGGAAGTGACTCCATATGTGTTTATATAAACAAACAGCCCAACATGACTGGGCAAATATTGCTCAAAGTTTTGCTGTTTGCCTTTGGGGTAGGACTGAGCATAGCCATGGGGTCAACAGGTCAGAAGGTTAGCAGGGGAAAGATGGAGGCTCTACACACAACAAGTTGTTCCCCAGTCTTTTTAATAACTCTCAGTCCTACTCAATGCCCCCATGAGTCCACAGAAGCCTGTCAGATGCCTGGTTGCAGAGTTCAGTCGGTTCGTCATGGAATAAACATTGCACTCAGGTTATCATTAATAATATTTATTTTGGAAAAATATTTTAAAAATGAATTTCTTCATTAACAAAACGGTAAAAAAAATCAAATAACATTTGCACAATATTCCATAAATACATTTATATACAAAAAAATATAGTCACATAGACCCGAAGTGCCTTTGTACATATTTACCAAAAAATTTAAATTATAAAAAAATGAACATCACAAAATACTCAAGCTTTACAATTATCATGAAAATATTTTTACAGATTCAAAAAAATAACACACTTTTTCTCACCTAGTAAAAACACATTTTAGTATCAAAAAAGACAATAAAGGCAGTGTTTGTGTCTCTAATTCAAGAAAAGACTGGCTCATGATAATCCAAAATATACACTTCAGGCAGTGCATGCTTCTTATGTAGTAATTAAGTCCATTCATTTAAATATATATAGAAAAGCAACTGACCATAGTGCAATGATAAAATTCATAAAAGGCAGTGCAACAGTAATCCTTGAACACAGACCCTTGCCTGGTCCATCTTGTTTCTTTATTTTGCAGTCACTTTGCTAACTTCAGTAGAGAACCAGCTCAAGCCTGAATTTAGTTTCTCAGCAGCAGTCAGTGAAGGAATCTATCTCCCATTCCTCTTTCAGCAGCATTCATCGGGGCACGTCTCCTCTGAAATTGTTCTGAACAACCACCTTGCCATATCACCTCTGGTTTACACCTGGTAAGAGAAAACACAAGCAGAGATTAGGAGAAGTTAGTGAAATAGTTGAAAAGGCTGTAAGGCTGCAGAGGGTCAGGACTCTGCATGAAGCACGCCAAGGGGTGGGCCAGCACACCTCAACCACACTGCCGTTGTACCCTAGTCTACAAAACTTGTCAAACCCACAGAATCCACAGCATCAAGTCACTGAGCTTCTCTTTACAACATCCACAGCATCACAGAGTCAAGCTGGCTGGATTTCAACAGGTACAAACCACTGTGGCATCATGGAAAGGAGTTTATCTGCCCAGCCATGTATTGGATGAGAGCTACAGACCAAGACTTTTCTCTGTTGTTCCAAACCTACTAACCTCAGTTGCTATGATGCACTCGTCTTTCTCTTCTGATATGACATACACCGACTGGTACTTTGTGTCCTTTGAAGTGGAATATACTGAATCTGGTCGCTTTCTTTCAGAAGTATCACTATTGAAGGCAAAAAGAGAAAGAATAGGTCAGATGGCTGTTGCTTAATGCTACCTATGAGATATACACTCCCCCTTCAAAGTCAAGCTGCCCCCTGCACTCAGATGTGAGATACCTCTTTAGTTGTACTGCAGTTTTCTCCTCTGCCTCTGAATCATACGTTTCACACTTGGCTTCACATTTGCTGTGCTCCTCCTTAACTGAGTCCTCATTCTTGAGTTCATGCACCAAATTGTAATCCACTGATGGGTATCTGACCTTGTAGCCATTTTTATCAGAGTTATCGCTGTGAAAGTCTACTTTCTTATTTGTGTTTTTAATCTGAGTGGCACCAATGACACTTATGGAAATGTCCTTCTCACGCTGGCAGTTTGCCAGGTTATTCATAGTCTCAGTCTCACTCCTGCAGGCATCAGGCTGGTGGTGCCTCTTCTGCACTCTGAGCCTGACACAGACAACCACAGCAGCACACCCCAGCAGCAGCATGAGGACCAGAATAATCCCGGCGCAGACGGCGATCCAGGGGAACTGGGAGTTCTGGCCTTCCGTGTACTTTTCGGTGAAGTCGACGATGACGGGTCCCTGCGGTGGCTCAGGGAGCAGGAACTGGCAGTTGAGGCCGCCGTAGCCCCGGGCACACTCACAGACATAGCGGTTGTTTCTCTCGTGGCAGGTGGCCCCATTGTGGCACGGGTTGTGTTCGCATCTGCTCACCGGGGTGCTGCAGTTCTTCCCGTTGTATCCTGGGGGGCAGGTGCAGGAATAGTCATTGATGCCATCCTGGCAGGTCCCTCCATTGACACAGGGGAAGGAGGCGCAGTCGTCCACGTTGTCATCACAGTGTCTCCCAGTGAAGCCAGCCTGGCACTGGCATATGTAGGAGTTCCCCAGATCAACGCACTGCGCTCCTGCAAGACACCAAGGGGGATGAGCTGAGTGGGGGCAGCCAGACACAACAATCCCCACTCACTGCTTGAGGGACAACTGGCACGACCAGCAGCTGAGGAAAGCTTTCCTTTCGAGAGGTTAGCTCAACCTTTGCCAAGTCCGATCCAACAAAAAAATCACATTTTTCTAAGGAAGATTTTTGTTCAGCAGATTTAATTTTCATTCTCAATCCTATTCCTTTTTTCACATTTCACTCAGCATGAACCAGAACACTAGTCCATGTCAGGCTAACACCACATCTCGTGCATGTTACAGAGTTTGAATGGTAATGAATAAGGAGGACTACAGTAAAGAAAGTCTTCACTAGTTTAATCAAAACAGGAAGATTACTGTTACCAGATTACAAGTAATAATGTTTAGCACTCATGAGGCATTTGCATCCACGGACCTCTAAGACTCTTTGCAAAGGATTTGAAAGTATAATCTTCCACATTTTCATGCATGAAGCTTCAGACCAAGTTACTTGGCCACAGCCACCCCTTTAGAAAATGCAATCTGCAGAAGTGGCCCAAGCAATGCCATTGCTTTCTTAGTACTGATCCTCCACAAAGTCAACTATTAGTGTGACAAGGACTTTTTTACAAGAGGATGTAGCCATAGGGCAAGGGGGAATTGCTTTAAACTGAAAGAGAGCAGGTCTAGATTAGATATTATGAAAAAATTCTTTACTGTGGGGGAACAAGCTGCCCAGTGAAGTGGTGGATGTCCATATCTGGAAGTGTTCAAGGCCAGGTTGGATAGGGCTTTGAACAACCTGCTCTAGTGAAAGGTGTCCCTGCCCATGGCAGGGGTTTGGAACTAGATGACCTTTAAGGTCCTTCCAACCCAGACATTCTATGATTCTGTGATTGATCAGTGTGCCTTGTTATGAACTCCAGACCAGAAGCCAAAGTGTATGGTCACCTTTTAGAAGACCACTGTAGCATGTTTGGCCTTACCATTAGCACAAGGGCTGGAACTGCAGTAATCGATTTTCTTTTCACAGTTGAAGCCAGAATAGCCCAGTGGGCAGCGGCAGCTGTAGCCCCCATCGGGGTTGTCAGTGCATCGCCCACCGTTGAAGCACGGCCCGTCAGCACAAGTCATCGCACTCAGCTCACAGTTCTTCCCATAGAAGCCTGGAGGGCAGGTACAGGAATAGCTGTTCTCGAGATCCTGGGGGGAAGAAACGAGAAACAATCAAAATATTTGTCTGAACTTGCTCTGAAATCCAAAAAAGGACTTTGAAAATTAGTAAAACTGACATCAACTCCTCTCTTGGAGTTTCAGATGACAAGAACAACTCGAACTTACAGTGCAGCTTCCACCATTCTTGCAAGGGTTGGCGTCACATTCATTGATTTCAATCTCACAGTTGGAGCCTGTGTAGCCAGGTCGGCACGAACAAGTGTAGCTCCCCTGACCAGTATTGGTGCATGTGGCACCATTCTTGCAGGGCTTGTGGTGGGTGCAGTAGTTCAGGTCTGTAAAAGACATATTTTCTTTTATTAGAGAAAGCAGCGAAGATGCTTGCTACTTTGCAAGGTTAGTAAAGGGTGGGTGAGCTGAAAAAGTTGCCTGCCTTCTGTATTTTAAAACAGGTGCTCAGCAAGGACTGAGAACTCACCCTGGTTGCAGAAAAGGCCACCCCAGCCTTCCTGGCAGTTGCACTGCCATGGCTGCTGACAGGTACCATGAAGGCAGCCTGGGTATCGGATGCACTCATCACAGTATCGCCCCTGCCAGCCCACTCTGCATCTGAACAAAAAATATGACAACAAAGTCTCATCAGATTTAGACTTCTCACAGTTGGAAACCCTATCACAAACTTTGCAAGCACACTGATGCCAGGGATCAGGTTTCCTAAAAGCCCTCGGTGATCCTTCATGTGAGAAAGTCACCAAGTCCAACCGTAGCATCAGCTTTCATCAGTCCCAGCTATTTCTTCCACTTCCTTACACAGACCCATGGTTCCAGATAGTTAATTTGTTTACTCTAATAACAAAGAGCCAAACCTTACACACAACACTGTAAACCCATTAGTTTAATATTAATGGCACTGATGTTTGACTTATGGTATAATGTTTTGATCTGGCATCAACTGGATTACTCAAATTTCCATCTAGTATGAAGAAAGGCCTTTAAACCAATGCTTCAAAAGTCCAATGGCTTATTTCACACCAGAGCATCAACACTGAAAGACAAAGAAGGAAGCAGGAAGGGAGTGGAAAACTTACTTGCATTCCCCAGGCTTGTCGCAAAAGCCGTGCTGCTCGTCACATCCAGGCAAACAAATCGCTGTAAACAAACCAAGCAGGGAAAGACATCAGCATTGGTGCCAAAACAACTCTCTTTTACAAGCCTGATTCTGAGAGTGCCTTGCGGGTGGGAAGTGAGTCCCTTTTACTAGGCTGGGGCAGTTAAGCGCAGCTGAATTAATCTCTGGAGTCTGCAGGAGTATTGATCTTGCCCCGTAACTGGGCACTTTACTTATCACCGGGGATGAGCGTTCTTCTTAATACAGTTGCACACAGACAAAAGAGGGCTCACAATTGCTCCCTTCCCCACAGCCCCTCACCCCCCTTCCCTTCCCAGTGAGGGTCAGAAGTCCTTTTTTCCAATTCTATGCACACAGCTCCACCTCTTAATATCCCCCGAAAGTGTGTGTGCAGATAAGAGTGGACAGCTGGTGTGCAGGGTGCCAGTGCAAGACAGCTGCTCTATTGTCTATTCTCTCCCAGCAGCTGCCCCACTGCAACAATACCCCGGCCCCGGAGCCAATGGGGCCGGCGACCGGCGACCGGGCAGCCTATCCCTGCCCACAGCTAATCTATGGCACGCGCGTGATTTCGCTGCAAAAAAAAACTTTTTTTTTTTCTTATTCAAATAAATAAGTCTAAAGTTCTTCCTCCCTCCGTCCCCCCTCCGCCCTGCTCCGAAAAGGGGCGGGCGGGTGGGTGCAGCCCTGGTAAAAGAGGTAAGCGGGCCAGCAGGAGGGAGGATGAGAGAAGGGAAAAAAGGGACTTCTGCTCATTACTTCGCCTGGTTATGGAACTCATTAAGCAGGCACTGCAAAGTTTTAATTCAACAAAGCCAGCCGGAGACAATGGCATGCGAGGGGAAGGAGGGGGGGAAGAAAAAGAAAGAAAGAATCAGCGCTGATAATCAGATCGCCTCCAAGTTGGAAAGAATGGAGCTGGGGGCAAGGCAACGGGAAGCAATCTGCAACTGGCAGCTCCACTCACTAACGGCAAAACATTCTTTTTGCATGCACACATAAACACATCTCCCCTGCCTAGGAGGTTTGTGTCAGTGTTATAAGCTGTTTTTTTCTGAGAGTGAAAACACAGCAAAGAACATACATAATGAGTCAAGAAAGATGGGCAGCCTTCTGCTTCACTGTGGGAATAGCAGAGATGTACAGGCATTCAAAAGTGCTGACAGCCCCAAAAGAGCTCATTATCAAAATGCTTCCTTTTTCCCCACCCCTTGACACAACTGGGCTAGCCACTTTTGATCACGGGAAAGGTTGTAGCTCTTGTTTTAAACACTGTCAAAGAAAATTCGAGCTACTCTGCCTGCTGTTTTTCGTGCAACATTGTACCATGAATTGCTAAAAGCATCCTAGCAGTCACTAACAGTGTGAATAATCAATCAGGAGTCGTTTGATAGCAGCTCAGCTGAGACCACAATGTGGGTGTGTTTAAAGAGAAACAAAAACACAACAAGAAGAAAGCTGAGAGGCTGCTTTACAGCCTGGAACTGTTTTCTTCCTGCCTGCCTGGCCCTTGATGACTGCAGAGGAGCACTGGCCCAGTACGTCATCTGCCAGCATATTTGAGATCCGAGTATACACATAAACAGAGAATGCCATCACACGCTGCAGCAGGGGCTCTGTGTGCACGTTTGGGTGTGCACCACTATAGATCTACAAAGGGCGGATTCTTGTACAACCGGAAAGTATCTGACATCCTGGACTATCCTGTCTGTGATCTGCTTACTGTCCCAGCTTTTCCTGCTGTATCAACACACCACATTCCTTAAACACTTCAAGCTCAGGGGTATGTTTCATGTCCCTCACTACTTTATTAGTATCAATTACCATGGCAATGGCACAGAAGAGAGCTGGGGAAGAAGTTGAATGTTCTTGTGGCCCCATGTGCAGCAATTTCTGTTAGTGGCAACATATGAGTACTTCAAATGAGAAATGTACAGTCTAGAAGCCACAGAAAATGATTTGGACTTCTCGATATTTTTCTCAATACAAAGTCACAGAAGATCAGACCATACCAAGCCTGCCAATAAGCCTGTAACATGGATGTTGCTAAAGCCTAGCTCCCTCCCCTGAAGCTATGTACCCTGTGGAGGATGATATCAAAGTTGCATGGTTGGAGAGTGGATAGGTGCAAAAAGTAGTCCTGATGTATTTTAATAAATCCTCAAGCAACTGCTGAACATTTTGCCACCAGATTTGATGGTCTAAAGCAAATGAGCAAGAGTGTAGCATTGGCACTGGCATTTTGTTGGCTTGAGAAGGGGCTGTCTGCATTAACTTTCTGTGGTAATGCTGAGGATCTCCCATCCCTCACACTGGTAAGGCTTGGGCACAGAACCAGACATCCACCCACCACTTGGTTCTCCCTCCCCACGGGGCCTGATGTCAGAGAAACAGCCATCCTCCAACCCCAAGAGCTAAGGAGACACTGCTGCAGCGAGCACCCAAGGAGACAAGGAGGTGAATACTCACGCTCAGTGCAGTACTGGCCTTTCCAGCCTGGGTTGCAGACTTTCTCGCCACGCTCTCCACAGGTGAAGTGACCAAAGGCATCGTCCCGGGGGCGGCAGAAGACAGAGCAGCCTTCTCCATAGTAGTGCTCATCACACACGAAACGGTAGGAGTACTTGAGGTCAGTGCGGCCGCTGCTGTGCAGGTCCTGGGACCACTCCTCACCCACTGCCAAGTGTCTCTGGGTGGCCAGGCGGCTGATGAGGCGCTCAGGGTTTTCTGTGTGAAAGTGGAGAGGAGAACAGTGATTGGAGAGCCCAAAGCAGGCAGGGCATAGGGGGCTCTCTGGTGGGAGGGGAACTGCAGAGGCAGGATGACACGGCTGCATGCCAACAAGTTTGGCTCTCTTGCCACAGGTGTACCAGAGAGAAGAAGGTGCTACACACTGCAGAGAAAGGGGCCAAATAGGGCTGCAGGGCTGGGATCATTATGGGGGAAAGTGTGTTACAGAACACTTACCTGTGGTGAGGTCATCAGGTGAGTCGGTATGCAGAGCTTCAATGATAAGCGAGAAGGTGCCCTGTGGAAAGAAGAAGCAGAGACAACCCGCCAAGAGAGCATGAGAGCAGGTAGGCCCAAGGGACAGCGCCACCAGCCCCCAGGAGTTGTCCCCCTCCCATCTTGACACTTCAAGGGGTTTGTGGCCTCTTGGAAGGGCACGGGATGGGACGTGAAGGGATGGACATGTGCCGCCTCCTCCAGCATCGCCCCCCACTTACGGGCCAGGTGAAGCCGAAGGGGAAGCGGATGGGATTGCTGAAGGCGGGGTCGGCGCCGCCCGCGCCGTCGGGGACGCTGAAGGAGTTGGCGCCGAGGACGGGGGTGATGGCGCTGCCGTAGGTGCAGGGCGGCTCGGGGGACACGCTGGCCTGGTAGTGCTTGAGGCAGACTCGGAAGAAGGTCTTGCAGTCGCACTGCTGGAGCCCGCCGGCGCCGGGGCCGCCCCCGCGGCAGCAGTTGCGGTTGCTGAGCAGCCCCTTCTTATTGACAAACTCCTGCAGCTTCAGCTCGAAGACCCCGGAGGAGCTGACCTGCGGGGCGGGGACAGCGGCCGTCAGCCACCGAGCAGCTCCCCAGCCCGACCCCGGCCCCGACCCCGGCAGCCCTGGGAACCCCTCCCCGCTCTTCACGGCCGCAACAGGCAGCGACAGTCCCCGGTATCCCCCGCGGGACTCCCGGTGCAGGGACCCCCCGGTGCAGGCATTCCTGTCCCCCACCCCGCGGGCACTTACCTGGCAGCGGCTCAGCAGCACCGAGAGGACGGCGAGCGTCAGCAGGAACCGACCTCCCATTTTGGAGGCGCAGCTCTGGTGCCCTCGCTTTCCTCCCCCTTATCTTCTCGTCAGAGGGAAAAGGGGAAAGTGTCTCTCGGGGTAAGGAGAAAAACACGGCGGCTAAAGCCGCTCGTCCCAGCAGAGCTGGAAGAGTTAGTGTCACGGTCTCCTTCTCTCAGGAGTGTCTCTGACTTTTTTCCCCCTTTGTCGATACCTCGAGATGTAGCCTGTCGGCAACTGACAGCTGTTTCGGATGGCAAAAGAAAAAGAGAGGAAAAAAGGACGGGGAAAAAAATGTCAAGATTTATCTGTTAAACTCTTTTTCTTTCGCAATCCACGATGCTCCTCCTTTTCTCCAGGAAGAAAAAAAAATAAAAAAAATAAAATAAAAGCAACTTAATTCCCAACAGAGGCAGAGAAAAGGCTTCCCAAGGAAGATTAAAAATTGGCGATCTGGAAATCCCTGCAGAGGCAGCGGCGGAGGCAGCGGCGATAATTCCCGGTGCGGTGCGATTCGGGAGCGGCTCTGCGCGGCTGCGCTCGCCCTGCGCACGTCGGGGCTGGTGGGTGTCAAACAGCAGCGGTGGAGGGCAGGTCACGTCGGAGCCTTGATCCCCTTTTTTCTTTTTTCTTTTTTTCTCTTTTCCTTTTTTTTTTTTTCAAAGGAAGCGAAGCTCTCCTTCCTTGTTGTGGGTTTACTTTTGTTTTTAGAGGAATCCCAGCCAACAAAAATAAGCTCGTGCCTCAACAGCAGCGAACAGAGCGTGTCCGGGTGTGCTCCTACGGGGGGAGGGGGTGCCTGCTCTGCTCTGCTCCGCTCCGCTCCGTGCCGCGGCTCGGCTCGGCTCGGCGGCTCTCTCCGAGGGTGAAGCGCTAAGGATCTGCCTCTCCTTGGGCGCCTGCCGCCCTTATATCCCGCCGGCCGACTGCATGCCTAATGAGATGCAAATGAGCAGCCCCCCCAATCTGGCTAGAGCTGTCACAAAGGAGCCACTTTTCCAAACCCTCCTCTCAATGGATCGCCAAATGGTCAGTGAGCTGTAAAATGTGCAACCCTCCTCCCCCTCCCCTTCGCGCTCAAAAACGTGTTCATTTACATTCCTGCAAATTTGGTAACCGCAAGAATCCCCCTTCTGCTCCGGAGAGAGGGTAACACCCCCTCTGCACCGGGGAGAGGCAGTGCAACACGCTCCGGCCAGAGAGCAGCCCCGGGGACGGCGGGCTGTAATTGCCTCTTGGGACGTGCAGAGCAGCCGCCGTGACCCCAAAAAGTGACTCGGTGATCGTGACTACTCCAAGGGGCATCTCCGGCGTTAAAGGGACGAGGGAGGTGGGAGCCAGCGAGCCACAACGAGGGGAGTCCCATCCCGTGAAATTCACACTGCATTTACCCTGGCATAACCGGGGTGATTGGGGAGGGGGACAACGGACGTGGACGAAGTGGCCCGGGGCTCGCTCCTCCCTTGGCTCCGCTCACGGCGAGCATCCCGCCGGCGGAGGCACGGGGGATTCCCGGGGGTCCCGCGGCGAGGGAGGGCCCGGGCGGGTTCCCGGCGGGGACTCGTGGAGGGGACCCGTTTGCGGGGCTCCGCGGGTCCCGTCCCCGCCACCACCGCTGCCGGAGAGAACCACTCGCTGCGCCCGGGTCCCGCACCCATCTATGATTATTATCATCATCACCAGCACCCTCTCCCTCTCTCTCCGTCTCTCTCTCTCTCCCTCTCTCTTTTTTCCTCCTTCAGCTTAGTAAAAAGTGAGTTTGGTGTGTGTCGTTCGCGTGGCTGTCATTAAGGCCGTTTGTTATTGTGTGAGGGCTGAATCAGTTAGCTCTTTGTGCTCTCAGCTGTATGGTAATGTAGACAGCACCTGCTCCCTGCACAATGCGAGGGAGAGAAAGAGCTCCCCTCGGCGCACGCTACTGCCTCTACAACAATGTCCGCACATTTTTTAAAGAAATCCCTTCCAGCACTTCCCCCCTCCGCAACACACACACACACTCACATACACACACACACAGAAATAAACCAGCCCAAATTTACACCAATCGTCACCTTTATAATTCTTCTTTTAGATATCCATAAGACAGTACAACTTTTGCATTGATCTTTAAAACATGGAAAGGAGTTTTGTTGTGGTGAAAAGGGCATAGAGACTATTGCCATTTATGCAGTTTCTTAATGATGGATGGAAGCAGGGGATAAAAGTTGGAGGGCGACTCTGGCATGTCACTCGAAGCAGGGTTTTCCACTTTGTTTAGGCCCTCTGTTTAAACACCTTTGGTAGGCGCAGGCGGATTCATTAGGATGCAAGGTGTAACTGTCTCTGTAAATGTCATTTTAATTGTAACAGATCATTTCAGCACAGATTAAGCTTGTGTGCGAAAGGAGAGGATTTGGCTACAATAACCTCACTGTAGGTATGCCGTGCTAAAAGCCTTATTATGGCGACTTTATTGGGTTGAAACGTGCATTTGCATGGCAAAATGTGACTTCCATTGAAGCAGATGTCTTGATCACAAATTATCTTACAATGCGCTAGGAAAAAAAAAATCTTAAAGACTTCTTAAAGTAAAAGCATTGAGTAATACCAATTAAAAGAAAATCACTAATGAGTTCATTCAGCCCAGCTCTTCTCGACTGTTCCAGGACTGTAGCTAACCCCATTCATTTACTAGAGGTTTGTGGCACCTACCCCAAACTCTGGCCACCTACCCCAACCCTAGGTACAGGCATCCAGATCTTTGCAACATTTCGCCACTCAACATGTGTCCTTTACATCTAATTGTAGTCGAACGAGCCATCTACATCCAGGTGCTGTTCTTCTCCCCTCTCCCCGCCCCTCGACGCATAAGCAAAAGATTAAATGCACAGGAATTTTTGGGTTCGATTTTTTTTTCTTTTTTTTTTCCCTTTTTTCTTTTCTTTTTTTTTTTACCCCGGAGCTGCATCTGGGCAGAGAGGGGACGAGCGATCCCGCAGGCACCGTGCGAGGACGTAGGGAAGGCGGTCTAGGAGGGAGCGGATCCCCGGAGGCCCGGCCGCCCGCCCCCGCCGTGCCCAGGCTGAGCAGCGGGGAGCGG
>JAHLSL010000012.1:7639660-7714990 GCA_025920805.1 Petroica traversi
GCCGCACGGATTCCGGGGCGGCGGATTCGGCCCTGCCGGGGCTGCGCGCAGCGGCCCCCGCACCTTGTGAGGTCCTTAAAGGCCCCTTCCAAATAGAACTGCGGTTAAAGAGGGTGGTGTTCAAACTCTGTCCTTAACTGATGCGGTTCGGGAATGCTTTTGAAAGGTGTCTATTCGCGATTGTTTGTAAACTCATTTTCCTTTCTTTCCCTTTTAATTACCATAAGCATGTATGGTTTTTAATAAAAAAAATATTCCTTGTTTTTCTAGTATTGTGTGCTTTTCTATACGCTATTAACCTGAAATCTCCCTCCCTGGAGATACTCAAGAACCATCCGAATGCAATCCTGTGCCATGTGCTCAAGGATGACCCTGTTGGAGCAGGGAAGTTGGGCCCTGCGGTTCCTTCCAGCCTTTACTCATTCAGTGATTCCGTGAATTTTGTTTGATCATATTAATGAGAAACCTTTCGTATTTCTGGTTTTCACTGATCTAAAAACCAGAAGTGGAAGTGAAAATGAATGAATACTTACGTTCGTTTTGCTGATGGGAAGTAAACTTTCAAATTGTTGAAAGCTGAGATACCGCAATGAGCTATCAGCAAAAGCAGAAAAATAACGGTTCTATTTCCAAGCAGCTTTTTAAAAATTATTATTGTAGAATCCCATTGTTTCTCAGTATTGCGTTTTAGAACATTGTTTTCATTTTTCTTCTTTCAGACTGCTGTGAGTTTCGGAGATCAGCCATGGGTGTTAGAGGCTTGCAGGGATTTGTGGCAAGAGTTTGCCCTGATGCGTGCCAGGAGGTAGATCTGAGAGAAATGGCAGCAAAGCATCGCACTGATCATCCTGATTCCCCACCTGTTATCGTTGTAGATGCCATGAGCTGTGTTAGACGCTGGTACACACCAGAATCCTGGGTGTGCGGTGGCCAGTGGCGGGAGTACCTTGCCATTCTAGAGGGTTTTGTCAATGCTTTTGTGGCAGCTGGTATCAATCTGGTGTTCTACTTCGACGGGGTGGTAGAAGAGAAAAAGAGAGATGAGTGGATCAAACGGAGGATGAAGAATACTGAGGAAATAACCAGATTATTTCAGTTTATCAAGGCTCACAGGAAACAGCCAGGGAGAGAAATGTTTGTTCTTCCTTCAGCTCTGCCTACTTTTACACGTTATGCCCTGAAATCACTTGGTCAGAAAACAGTCTGCACGTTGCAGGAGGCAGACTTTGAGGTGGCTGCATATGGTTTGCAGCACAACTGTATAGGAATTCTGGGGCAAGATAGTGACTACCTCATCTATAATACATGTCCCTACTTCTCCATTGAGAACCTCCATTTGGACAGACTGGTTACTGTAATGTACTCTCGAGAAGTTCTTTGCCGTGTGTTGGGTCTTAGTTTGACACACCTTCCTCTCTTTGCGTGCTTGCTTGGCAATGATGTTGTTCCGGAAAGCATGCTGGAAGGCTTTTGGCACAAATGTTTAACCACCAGTCCCCGCAGGAATAACAGCTACAACAGAAGAACAAACATACTGCTATCTGTAGCAAATTACATCTCAAAAATTCCATGCTCATACAGCAGCCTGAAACACCTGGAAGAGATTCTACCTCTGGGATCAGACAAAACATTGCTTTACGAAGGAGTGAACACCTATCTTTTGCCTGGCCAGCAGTCTCCATGGATTCCTCCCAATGTAATAAACTGTGAAATGTTATCCCTTCAACAACAATCTGCTTTCTGTCAAGATAAAGAAATCTTTCAGGTAACTTGTTTTTTAAAGCTTAAGGGTCACTTTATTGCCATGACTACTTTGCGGAAGTTAGTAATGAGTACATCAATCCTATTGATTTAAATTTGCTTGTGCAAAAATCTTTTGTCTGTTAAGTAGAACCCCAGTTAGGACTATTGCATGCATTAATATGAGCATAGATGCAGCATATTTAATAAAAAGTGGTTTCTCTCTTTTTGAAGTGTCAAGTAGGTCAAATAATGGGGAGCAGCTCCTGTATAGGCTGAGTGCTGGGCACAGAAATTTACTTCATGTGTCTTATATGATTTCCCATGTTTATATTATTTGTGTATTGACTTGCTTTTTACTTTGAGAACCCACAGGTCAGCCATAAGCTGGTCAGTGGTCTGCTTGGCTGTGCCTGGGACATGCAGTTGAGGTATCAAGGTGGCTGTGATAAGAATGCAGAAATTGCTCTTGTGGTGGAGACATGGAAACTCTTACAGAATTATGTGAGAGAATTGTAGAATGGTGGGGTTGGACGTTACTTAAAGATCACTTAATTCCAAACCCCTGCCCTGAGCAGGGAGACTTCCACTAGACCAGGTTGCTCAGAGCCCCATCCAACCTGGCCTTGAATGCTTCCAGGGATGCCAACTTTTCTCTTGGCAACCTGGACCCAGAGTGCCTCACCACCTTCACAGCAAAGGGCTTCTTCTTAATATCTAATATAAACCTACTCTCTGTCAGTTTAAAGCCTTTTCCCCTCATCCTGTCACTACACACACTTGTGAAAAGTCCCTCTCCAGCTCTGTTGTAGCCCCCTTTAGGTATTTGAAGGCCACTCTAAGGTGTCTCCAGAGCCTTCTCTTCTCCAGTTACGCAACCCCAGCTCTCTCAGCCTGTCTTCAAAGCAGAGGTGCTCCAGCCCTCTGATCATCTTTGCAGCCCTCCTCTGGACTCACTCCAGCAGGTGGAAGTCCTTCCTGTGCTGGGGACGTCAGGGCTGGGCACAGCACTCCAGGTAGTGTCTCACCAGAGCAGGGTGGACAGGGAGAATCCCCTCCCTTTCCCTGCTGGTTACACTGCTTTGGATGCAGCCCAGGGTTCAGTTGCTTTCTGGGCTCTGAACACACATTGCTGGCTCAGGTCAAGCTGCTTACTCAGCAGCACTCTAAAGCCCTTCTTAGAGCTGCTCTCAATCCATTCTCCATCGGCCTGTGTTTGTGCTCAGGATTGCCCCCACCCAAGTGTGGGATCTTGTACTGTTGAAATTGGTGAGGTTTGTACAGGCTCACCTATCAAACCCGCCCAGATTCCTCTGGATGGATCCCTTCCCTCCTGCATGTCGATGGCACCACATGGCCTGGTGTCACCAGCAGGCTTGTTGAGGGAGCACTCAATCCCTCTGTCCATGTGGGTGGCAAAGATGTTAAACACTGCTGGTCCCAGTAGTGACCCTTGAGGACACCACTGGCCACTGGTATCCCCTTGCACATTGAGCCACTGACCACAACTCTTTCAGTGTGACCGTCCAACCAGTCCCATCCACCAAAGGGTCCATCTGTCAAATCCATTCCTCTCCCTTTCAGGGACAAGGATGTTGTGCAGGACAGTGTCAAATGCTCTAAGTCTGTATTTTGTGATTTTTGGTTCAGATTCAATTGCCCTTGTTTTCATTGTCCCTGAATAACCCAAAAGCACTTCAAGGGGCTTATTAATTCCCAAAGGACAGATCTGTAGTAGCAAATTTTAATTATGGCATCCTACATGGACAGGGATGCACTGATGTTGGGGTGAGGTATGGTATGTCAGATTGACTCATTCTGGGAAATTGGATATATTAGCTTAGGGTGGCCTTCCTGGCTAATAGAAAATGTGCTACCTTGCATCAGAGTTCTTGGAATAATAGTAAGTCTAGAGTACAATTCTGTAAATTCATGGCAATTAAGATAACATGTTAAGATTTTTAAAAAAATCTATACAAGGAAGTGTATTTTGGACCCTGTATCAGCCATCTGTTACTCTTTATTTTATGAGGTCCTTATAGACTTCAAACACAGAACCTTTTTTTCTTTCTTTTGCTTATCTGTAGCATTTTCTTTACAACTATTTTTCTGTTTCCTCATATTACTCCAAAGTAATTATATAATTTACATTTTCCTTTCTAAAAAGACTGTAAAACATAACTACACTGTAACCTATGCAATGAACATTTCAGCTAAACTGGAGATATATTTGGGCTTTTAAATTAACCACACATAGATATAATACATATCACTTTTGACTGTTGTAGTCAAATAGAAGATATTTTTAAAAATCAGCAGCCATACATCATAATAAGGTGTTGAAAAATATTCTTTATTCTTGAAATGCAAGGAAAAAACAGCCAGAATGCAATTATCTAGGTTGGATTAAGGCCAGGACAATAATGACAATATCCTTATTCCTTAGGAGAATATACCATGTGGTCTTTATGACAAGTGGTCATTATTTCTTGGCTTGGTCTTTAATTTGAAGGGTTGAAGTTCTGAAACATCATGCTGTGCTACTGCTCTAATAAAATAATAGTGTTTAGAAACTCCATTGAAGAATGCCTCACTGCTGGTACATAAATCCTACATGAAGCCAGTCCCTGGGCCAAGGAAATTACAGCCAAAATGTTGGACATGTTAGCTTCTCTTTTGTTTTTGTTACAAGTGTTCAAATATTTGTATATTTAATGTGTGTGCTGTGCTTCATATTTTGAAATCCATATGCAGTTGTGCTTACCTTGCACATTGTCTGAACTGCACGTAAATGACACACAAAGCTCAATTCCAACCATGAGGGCATAGCCTCATGTTGCTGTTTCTCTCAGAAGAGCATAACTTTCTAGCTGATTGTAGGTCTGAATCAGAAATATTTTTCAAGATACAGACAGGAATACTTTTCAAATCAGCTTGTATTTTTGTCAGTACGTAAGGATGTGTAGGTTATTGGCAAATTGCATTAAACTAGTGTTGTTGATGATCTCATATCTGTGACTGGTTTCTATGAAATAGTTCAGTGCTTCATTCAAATCATGCTTAGAAAGACTTGATATTCTATTTTTATTTTATACAAAAGTATACTTGGGGGATTACATTGTTTACATATATTAGGAATACTGAAGTATGTTTTTGCAGGAAAACCATTAGTTTATGGTATAAGTGCTCTGTTGGTCGGCACTGTACACAGAAGGTATGACATTTTAGTAGGATTAGTTTTGTTCAGTAACGACACAGTGACAGACTGCAGCTTTGACCTGCTGAGTTTCCAGGTTTGCAAATACTGGAATTCTGCAGAATTTGGGTCTGGCCAGTGGTCTGGTAACTCAGTGAAAGAATCTGTGATAGCTGTGTGGATGGCACAACCCAAACAGTACAGATAGCAGAACACATGCAGGGAATGCAGAGCAGAGAAACACAAGTGCCTGCTCACCATATGGCACGGGTACTGCAGAATTTATTAGTGGCACCCCACGGAAATTCGCTCCGCTCAGCTGTTTGAACACCCCCAGAGTTTTGGTCTGGGGTTGTGGAGTAGAAGGTCTGGCTGTGCACTTGGCCAGTCCAGATTGCCAGTGCCACTGGTTGGAATTCTGCACTGCCTCAGAGCATCTTTGCTGCTTTCTCACCTCGGCTGTTCCAGGCCAGCAGACGCTGCTGGTGCTGAGGCTGCTAGCTGCTGTAGGCAGATGTATCTGCAACCAGTGCGTGGGTAATGTGCAGCCCGGGTGATGCTGTTAATTCTGCTTTGCAGCAACATGCCTGCAGACCTGGTTTTCCTCACTAGAGTAGATTGCATTTCTCTTCATGGTGAAGAGCTGTTGCCAAGTATAAGTGTGGTGAAGTTAAGTGTTCTAATTTTACCAGAATGTAAACTACGCCAAGTCAGGTCAGGAAAGAAATACAACTGTCTAATATATTTCATCTTGCCATAAAATTAAAAGTTTGCATTTTGTCATGCCTTCACTCACTGTTTGAAGAGAGAAGATAGATTTTCTGGTGACCAAAGGAGGGCAGCTATGCTGGAATTCAGAATGAATTTTAAAAGTAATTACTTCTTGAAAACTGTTGTTCAGCTCCCAAGTTTTAAGAATTAAAGGAGAGGCTAAGAAAGGCAATAATGGTTTTCCTGGGGACTCCTGTCCACAAAAAGATGAATATCTGAAAATATGCTGTACTGGTGTTATTTGGAAAAGCAGTTTCCCCTCCCTAGCCATTATGTCCATTTCTATTGATAAAAGAAGATCTATTTCCTCAAACAGTGAATTCATTTTGTTACTTTTTGATTCTTCTTAATTTTGGAGATAATGCCTTCTTCCTTCTTTGAACAGTTAGCTAAAGAACAGCATATCCAGTCTGAAAATTTTTCGATCTTCAATATCCTGAGTCATGGAGTGATTGAGTGCAGCAACTCCTTGGAAGATGACTATGATAAAGAGATTCCTGGACAGGCACTTATCTACCGCCCTGCTCGTCAGCATATTTATTCTATCTTGTTGGAATCTGGAAAAGGTAAGGATTACACTGCTTACATCTTTATTCAAGTATACTTTCAATTTTGAAATATGAAATCTTGAATTCATTGCTTTAGTGGCTACATCAGCTTTTAGGATAAAATCTCTTAAGCAGCTGAAATGCACTTCTTATGAAAGTAAGAGAAAATGTGAGAGTGAAATTGTGGGCTTATTCTACATGTTATTCCATTTCAGTGCTTTTAAAGTGATTTTTAGAAATCAGAGGTTTTTTTCCTTGCCAAATGGGAAGTAATGAAAGTTATTAATGATCAAAAGATTGAGCAAAACAATGATCTTTAGGAGATTTTTGAAAGTTTGAGAGTATATGAAACCTAATGTTGCTTGAATAAGTGTGGCTCTGGATGAATTAGTGAGTTGTAATATGCTTTTACAGAACAGTAATGCACTGTTGAAGTTTTACCTTCTGTTGATTTTAAGTCTGCAATTTTCAGAACAGTCAAATGTAGTTAGTGTAATAATACAAATGCAAGTTGTCATGCCAGCGATTATTAGTTCTTTCATCCAAGTGCTAGAAAATACCATTTCCTTATCCAGTGGTATAAACAGATTTGGTAGCAGGTACCTATATCTGTGCTTGCATTCATCACCTTGAAGACAGAGAGTTCTTTATTCACATCCTTGGACCAATTTCATGTTCTCAAGACTTCCATTAGTTAAGTGTTATCTTTACAGTGTCTTTCAGCCAGTGAGTTGAAAATTAAAAGAGTACTGAACATTAATACTTTTTAATGTGTTGATTTCTCCGTGGTAATCGCTTTACATTTTATTGATGAAAGTGCACCGCCATCAAACCTAATATTCAAACTATTTGCTTAGAAAGGCACAAAAATGTAGTTAAATACATGACTTCCTTCAGCAGCCAGAAGTTGAAGTCGTGCCATAATAGGAAAAACTGAATCAGAGTTTACATAGCAATTTGGACAGAATAACAAAAATCTCAGCAGTAATCACGCACATCTGTCATTTTTCATTTTTTGGTGTACTGCCTCTAAATTTTGTAGATAATTATAACTTGCTTGGGTTTTACTTATTCATCTAAGCAGCAGGATATTCATTGATGTTTTCAGAAACACCCAGACCAAAATTCCTAATTAACAATTGTTACTGCAAGATGGCAGGTTAGTCAGCAGCTTTGCATTTGTGTTACAGGGGTATTAGTACTCAAAGAAGATTAGAACTGAAATACAGAAACATTTATTTAGGGTCATATTGAAAAATGAAATTTTTATGTGTAAGTTGTCTTCTTTTAAGTAAGAGATTTTAGAATAAAACCACAGATAGCATGTGTTATTTATTCTCAATTCAGGCTTCCAGAAATAATTTTCTAAAATAAGTCAGAGTACACCCTTAATCCTTAATCCTTCCAAAAAGGTAGGTAGATTATGTCTGCATGGGTACCTCTATTAAATCTGCATTTTCAGTGTATGTATCTAGCTCTAACTGCTTTACCCATGCTTTAACCATTTCACTTTCTAATAGTTCATGGGTTGTTTTTTCATTCCAGTGTATAGTTGCTTCTAAATCAAGAGTGTAGATCATTAGTCATAATCTGTATTGGAATGCATGAGTACATGTAAGCATTATTTTTTAATGGATTCATTGCTACAAAGACCTACAAAGAAGTTTTGTTCTTACAAAGTAAGTAGAATCCTTTCCCAGTTTCCCTCAGATGAGGTCAAGTTGACTGTTTTATATCATTTGATAAGGGATAGGATGGGAAGAAGTAGTCTACACTGTAGGTCGGTTGTAGTATAATGTAGAATCACTTTGGATTAACGTTAAAAAAGAGCTTACTGGAACAAGACAACCAATTAAATTAGTCTATGTGGAATCTGCCACCATTATACAGCTGCTGATGTAGCACTTTTGAAGTTAACTAACTCTACACGATGTTTCACTTGCAGTGGTGATGTATGTGTAAGTGATCCTCCCATCAGTTAAAATATGGTGGAAGTTGACCTCTTTGCAGTTTGCAGATCTGCTTATTTACTGTTAATTGTCAAAGCAGCCCAGCATTTAGTAAAAGCAGTGATTACAGTTATAGTAAGAACTAATGTAAACTGTTTCCCCTACTCTGAAACAAGAGACTATTAGTTTTGAATGTCTAGGCTGAGATTTCCAAGGGTGCCTAAGAGACCCACAAATCTGTAGGAGCAGGATGTCATATCCTTTGAAACCATGGACCCATAACATGCCACTTTGCCTGAAGCCATAGTGGAATGTTTCCTTTGCTGTGAGTGCCACTTTAAATAATTCTCTTGCACAGCCACTCCTTTCAGTTCCTGAGCATCGTCTTGGTTGTGCTGGTGCAGCTGTTTGTGCAGCTGTGTGGTGGCCTAGTTTGAGAAACTGAAAATAGCCTCTGTCTCTCTTCCCTGCCTTTCTTGTAGTCAGGTAAATAACCTGGTTCTGTTTCCCTATCTGGATCTCTGTAGCCACAAACGGCTGTGGTGAAACACCCCGAGGGAATGGCAGGGAGTGGGAATGAGCAAATCAGTGCCTGCCTGTAAAAGATAGCAGTGCTGCTGAAAGAATTGCTTTTATAACATTGCCTTTGGTATGGTTTGGTGAATGGTAAGCATGCATGTACCTTTACTCATGGAAATCACAGCCTTATTTTTCACCCTACAGAAATAAATAGGGGGCTGATGGTGATTCTGATAACATGGCATTTGTTGCCTGTGTATTTCAAAACTACGTTTACAATTAATTGAGCCATTTCTGATCAATATGTGAAATATTGCATACAGTGATAGAAATTGTCAACGCTTTAGTAACTTCATGAGAAAAAGTACTTCTGGAAAAATTCAAGTAGAAGGGGAAAATAACAGTAAATAATACACCCTGATAGGCCAGCCAAGCTCTTTATGTGTGCAGAGTTCAGAACAAAGCCAGCAGGTTTTGGCACTAGCACAGTCCATGGAAATACCTGCACCTGCATGTCCATAGCCAATTAGGAGGTTATGTAATGTAGCCTGAGCTCGTGGCCAGCTCCTCGAAGTCCTGGCATCACTCCCAGTTCTAACATTAGCAGGCCAGACTGATCCTTGCTTTGACACTGTCAAAAACAGTCCATTAGCAGAATTTTTGCCAGTTATCACCAGTGACTGCTTAGGAGAGTTGGCATTGTTGCAGGTGTAGAGGAACACACATAACAGCAGTTTCCAGCTGTCTGGTGTTCTGCACATAGTTGAAGCTTTCCTTAGGCTGCCTAAGCAGTGCTTTCCCGGTCTGTAAGAATCTATTTAAACAAAGGAACTGCTATTTTTTTTCATTTCCTTGCTGATATTCTTTATATGCATTGTAGGAAAAATGTTTGGAAAATTAGTGGATTTTTTTCCCTAAGACATTTCCATGCAGAGAGGGTTGACATTTAGTAATCATATCTCCATTTTGTTGTTGGTATGTTAATGTGCTGTCAGTTTGCAGGACCTTGCTTTCAGCTATATTTATTTGGCTGTTTATGTGAACAGTAATATACTTTTGTTACTAATGGCCTATAGTAATGAAAAGCACAGCTGATGTGGTGCTATGTCCTGTACCTACATTCGCCAACATTAAAAGAATGAAACTGTAGATTTCCTATTGACTTCTCTTTTTACTGTGCATGAGTTCAGTGGTTGACGTAAAAAATAATCTCTCACTGGTATTTAGAATCAAGACACATTTTAATAAGTTTTTCTGTGAGTTGTTGAAAGAGCAGTGCTTCCTACCAGCAAAGCGTTTCTATTTCCATGCTTCTTAACTTCTCCTCATGTCTTTGACAACTCCCTCCTGCAATATACATTCTTCCTAAGCATGGTTCCCTATTGCCCCCTGCCCTTCCCAAATTCTATCTACCTTTTTTTTTTCCTCAGCTCTAGCTCTTCTGCAGCTATTTGTGTATTGATTTGCCATTCAGTCTGTTTGGATACAACAGGTAACTTGACTTTCCTGCCTTTCTTTCAGTTGGTGCCCTAATAGTATCCCTCTGGCAGCTGAGTCTCCAGTATCACAAAATGTTTAGGACTTTAATCTGTTTGAAATCACTTCTCCTTTCTCAGATTTAGTTGAAACTGAGCGGTGCATCCATGAATTAATTATAAGGCAGATGTCCTAATTGTATTAGATTTGCCTCCTTAAGAAAGCAGGCTAAAATTTAGGAGTCTGAGTGAGCTGAGTAAATTGAATGAAGGAGAGTAATCTACACACTAAGTCTTAGAACTGAATGCTAAAACATCAGAATGTTTCTGAAAGTGACTTAGGACTATTTAATGGGAGGGTTTTGTTCATTAAATAGCATTATCATAGACATTGATTTATAAATAAGACATGAAACTATTTAGCTACTGGAATGTACAGTTTAAGGCTTTTTTCCCCCTAGTGTAGGCATTTTTAATTTTATTTTTAATATCATTGGGTTTTGAACAGTGAAGGATGGCAAACCAGGTGTAATACTGTCCTTCATAATCCATGTGTTGGTTCTTCAGTCCCTCACCTTTATTGGGAGTTTGTGCTGCGGGTCCATGGGGAAGGCAGGAAGGGAAGAAGGAAGGCAGGGAAGAAGGAAGGCAGGAAAGGAAGGCAGGCAGGAAGGGAAGAAGGAAGGACGGAGTGGGGTTGTATAACAGATTTTGTCATCTTCTTCTTCCCTTCTCTTACTGCTAAAAATCCAACTGAGGAATTTCTGCCCTTGCACCATAGCACACTACTTTTTCATTCATGCCAAGAGTAATCTCCAGCATTGAGCTGTGAGTGAGATCAAGAAATTAATGTGACAAAACCTTTTTGGGTGGTCAAGGAAAGGACAGTGTTGGAAAGATTGGTTTGTTTTAATCTAGGGGAGGTTTTTGATTAGGGTTCACAACGTGGCATCAGAAAGACTTGTGCAGTAAATTTCAGGGAGATTGGACTTGGTGACAAAAGGCAGGAATTTTTAAGAATAGTGGCTTCAGTACCTGGCTACCATAAGCAAAAATCTGGACAGAATGCAAAACACCATTGATAGTAACACTGATTCTATGTTTGTTTGGGGTTTTTTAATGAAAACTTGCACTGGAATGATTTTGAGCTGACTATTGTAAATTGGATAGTCTGCATTTCAAAAATTCTTAAATGCTTGGGTTTTTTTCTGAGGGTTGGTTTTTTTTGGGTTCTTTTAAGCATCAAGATGCACAATTCCTATAGTGAAATTTTTAAATTAAGGGGCATCTTTAGGGGAGCTGAGCAGGGTTGAGGTTAGAAAGCCACTTGAACTACTGTGTATGAACAGTTCCTTTATGCTCAATAAAGGTCTGGAACAACAGTCTGTAAGAGCTCTACATCTGACAGTGGGATGGCTCCATTGCTATCAGCCTTCAAATCAAGGCCTTCCTATAAACATTTTGGCTCAAACCCTGACACAGAAAATGTCAGGACAAGTTAGGAAGTTGTCCTGGGTTGGCCATATGGCTTCTTTGTATCCCCAATTGTCCCTCTCGCTTATGCTGGATATTAAGCTCTACAGCTGTAAGTTAGCCCAGGGAGACAGAGAGAGTGAAAGTGGAGAATGGGAGGATATGGGTCAGATCTTGAAAGAGTTCTCAGAACCCATAGCTTGGGACTTCCCACGTGACCAAATACAGAACCCAGCTAGGGTGGCCAAATATCTGAAAGAGAAGTGAGTGCTACCATCTCTTCAGAGGAAGGAGAGCTTTCATTGTTTTCATATTATCCTAATTTTCTATGCTTGTGAATATTTTATTTGTTAAATAAATAGTTTTTTCCACTTTTCTCTAAGGAAATTTTTCCCGAACCTGTTGGGGGAGGGGTGGTTGGAATCGGCTTTTCCTGGAGGAGACCCCGACTCCCCCCCCCCCCAGAGGTTTCCTCCTAAATATTGCCCTAAACCAGGACAGAAGTGAATCATATTAAGCACTTTCTGGATATGTGGTGCTGTAGCAGTGCTGAGAGACTGAGGTAGCTCCTGCAGGTCCATAAGCTGTGCCTCATGGCTCTAGAGCTTCCTAGGCTTCCTTGGAGTGGGGAGGCCTAAGCCTGTTTGAGAATGTTTTCCACAGACTCTTGTACTTACATTTCTGGTTGCGGTTCCCCACTCCAAACTCATGTTTATAATAAGTACATAGCTGAAACTCTCTTTATTTGTCCTGATGATTTGTCATAAAGATACTAGAACTATTTTTTCTTGGTTTGTTTCTAAAGCTGAGCAAACAAGTCATCATGAAGTGCCTTCTATTATTTTAGAATCCTGATCACAGCTGATTCCAGCTGTTACACTAGTGACAATACTTGCATTTGACTTACTATTCCAATTCTGGTTTTTTTTAGGTGGAGCCTATCCTTTGGTAAAAGAGTGGGTTGTCTATTCTGGAAATCCTCTCAAGGAGCCGGACCTGATACAACCTGTACAACCTCCTGTTACAGGTAGACTAAAAACATGTATAAATCTAAACTGAAAGAATCCCTTCACTAAAATGATGTTGGACATTCCATCATATGTTTGATACAGTATCCAGGATGACTGTGGAGAACAAGGAGCTAAAGAGCTGCATGCTTGCAGTTGCTTTTAATTGCCCTTTGTAATTATAATAGGATTCAGCTTTGAGATAAATCTTATTGCTGTGTCTTGTTAAACCCAATGCTGATTCAAGCATCAGTTCTAAAATGCAGACAATTTCTTAGAGGTTCTAAATACTACTCTGAGGCCAGGATAAGTGGTGTGTAGGCCATATTAAAACTTGTCTATTAAGCTGTTAGACAGAATGTGTTAATGAGAATAGTGGCGAATGTAAAAAAGAGTAATTTTTAGGTAATTTCTGACAACCTAGAAAGAGATTCCAGCTTTCAGTAAAAAAAAAAAAAAAAGAAGAATTAGGCTATCTGTTTCTGTGAAGCTGTTTCTACTCTCTTAAGCCTTAAGTATTTCGTGTGTTTTTTCTTCTTCCCTTTGGTAAAAAATGCATTAATGAACACTGTTAGTGAAATTAGAGTTATGAGAAATGTGTTACATTAATGAGGAAGTATCATACATTTCAGTGAAAAGATTGAGCCCTGTATATATATATATGTGTGTGTGTGTATATATATAAAATATGTATAATTGTATTGTGCAGTATAAGTTTAGGATGGGAAGTAAACAGTTTTGTTATGTCAGGGGGAAAATTGTTCAAAGTGTTCATTTGTCCATGCCATTGTAGTCATCCTTGTTCTCTCAGCTCTCTCTCTCTCTGATATCTGCTACCTAATGGATCAGCAACTCAGATGTTTTTCTAGTCTTTCACATGAAATGTATTTGTTCCACTGATGGACAATACCATTGATATCTTGTTAAGAAAAATTACTATCTACTGAACTTTTGGAGAGTAATGACCAGAAGATCTTCCCTCCGCATCCAGAACCTTGTGTTGTAGTCCTTATGCTGATCTGGTTTGAATCCAAATTCAGAAGCGGAAATGCTGGCACTTTTTTGTAAATTTATAGTAGATTTTCTTTTTAGGAATCCCAAGATTGCCCATTTATCTTCATATTTGAAACTCATATGTTTAACGAGAGATTTTGAATTCAAAGACAAAAGAAAACCAATTGCTTTTTCGATATCAGCCTTTTCAAAGGCCTTTTTAAAGGATTGTTTGGAAGAAATAGGTTATATAGGCAAAGTACAAATGAGTTTTTATTTGCTATACAGTACTTTCACTGCCCAGGACCCCTGACACAATATAGGAGAGTGATTATCTAATTGGCTTTATGATAGTATGAAATTGCTGTGAAATTTTTCAAATGAAATATGAAAATGCAGAGTGAAAATTGACCAGTCCATCTTGTGCAACTGTTTAATTTCGGCATACAGTGGTCTGGGAACGGGCTGCAAAACAAGGAAACAAAACTGAACAAGGTATAAACCATACCTATGTAGTTACATTTCAAATTGTCTGGCAAATATATTGTATTTATTGTCATGAAATTCTCCATCCCTGATAGTTTGCTTCCTTCCTCCCTTTCTGGAGAGGAATCTGCTTAATCTCATGTACTCTGGTTCTATAGCTCTGCAAATATGCAACAAATAGAACCCACCTTCATGTTGACAATAAACAGGATTTTAAGTGTGTTTGTTTATAGCAACCACATAAGTGAAGTTTATAAAAACAGAAACTTCTCAGATACAATCTTTACTAACTCAGTAATGAAAAGCTGTTCAAGCAGACTATTAAAAAATGGGAGGAGGACTTCTAATGTTTATTTTTAGTGCTCTGTTGTCATTCCTTCAGCAGACAAATATTTTTCTAAAATTTTTGCAGTCCATATTTGTATGCCTTACATTCGCTCATGCATCTTTGATTTTCCACAGCATGACTTTCTAATTCACCAAATAAGGTTCTCAACAGCACATCACATTTTTCAGACAGGGATCATATTTAGAGCTAAATTTAAAGTTGTTTTAGGAAGTTAGAGTTCAAGGTTGTCAATCAAGATCAGGTTACTCAAAACTAAAAAAAAAATTACAAAAAACCTATTTGAAATATTAAAAGTGCAATTAATTTAGGAAGGCTCTTTATCTTTTTTGAAAAAACTTATAACCTGATCATCAAAACTACTCTAGAGCGGTACTCAGAATATATGGAAAATTCTGACTCTTTTCCAGTTCGGTTTAGATTAAAAAGTCTGAAGAAACTAGGAACTTTTAACTGTAGTACCTAGTGATAAATACTTAAAATTTGGCATTGAATTCCTACTAACTTTTTGTGTGTGTATAAAACAGCAGAAGTGCCTTGCATCTGGAAAGGGTGCAGGAGATAGATTGAATGTTAGCTTTTTTAAAAAATGAAATACCGAATCCTAAAGGCAGGATGGTAAGTAAGATGATAACTTAAAATATAGTATGTATTAGTTTTATTTTTTTTTTTTATTTTTGAGAGACAGTCTTCGGAATTAGCATCTGTGCTTGCTTGCATTGTCTGAGTATCTTTCTTCCTTCTTAGAATGTTTCTTTTCTGTTGAATGAATATGATCATGATTTACACACATTGACAGAGCAGCACTTATATTGATAAAAAATGTCACTGGCAAATCAATTTTGTTAGGAGATCCAGGAAAATACTGTTTAACATCCATATTTTCTGAACACAGCAGGTCTTTTTGATATGCATGCAGTTTATATGGAACAGAAAAAATTCTACAACCTTTGCTGGAAATGTATAAATTCTGCTGTTCATTTTATTTCTGAAAATGCCTAGGACACTGCAGCTTCATACCATGGAGTTTGGATGTCCTTTCAGTATTCTAATCATTGCATCTTCCATGAATATGGTTAAGTTTAAAGTGCTGTCTCTGTCTTGAATGGTCAGATTTAATTAGCATTTGATTTTTTGGCCACAGTTGTTGAGAGGTTACTGTTGAGTATTACTTGTTCCTAGCAAGTACATTTTTATGAACTTTATTGCTTGGTATTTACACGAGCATGTAAAAGTGAAGAAGTGTGTAACTGGTTTTATAAAACAAAATTTCAATAGTCATTACTTCAAATATGCACGAACGTTTACATCTGTATACACAGTAATGATGTGTTTAAAGCTGGTATGAATGAGAGGATCACCTTTGTTTAAGTGTTGAGTTAAATGATGCCATAGAATTAATGTATTCCACAACTTTTGCATGATTCCACAGCATATCTATAAATTGATTATTGAAATTCAAACATATAAAATAAGTATTTATGTAGTCGCTTGATGTGCTTTTATTTCTCATGCTGCTTTCTAAATGAAAATGGCATTAAATGTGTGAATATCAAAGAAAAGGTAATAAGTCATTTGGTCCATGCTTTTTCTTTTAACTTGTGGGTTGTCTATGTTTAGGCAAGTGGTATCTCACTTCCATGGAGTTCTTTTTAAATCTCCTCTTCTTGGGTTTCCTGAGGACTGCAGTTCACACAGTGCTGAATATGGTTTTCACACAATTTTGTGCATGTTGAGAAGAATTATGTTTGCATGTTTGTGTAATTGATGGAAAATTGTGGTTCCTACAACTCCAACAGATAATTTAATCATTACTAGTCTTTATAGTAAAGATGTTTCAATTAGTTGCCTATAAGTATGTTCTGGTATATTTTCCTTTTGTAACTCAGTTTTGGTTGTTTTTTTAGGTTAATTTAGTAAATATTTAGATGTGTTCAGAAAATAAAATATATCTCCTGACTACCCAAGTAAATGTCTATTTCAGAAATGTTTCCTAATTACTGTAAATAATGTAATGAGGATGTATCTAAAGCAGAGAACAGTTTGAGGGTCTATTGTAGATGAATCTTAGATATGCTGTGGACTGCATGTATTGTGGGACAGTCATTAAACTTCAGAATATTTGTTTCTTTGTTTTACTTATCTTTCATTTGTTATAATAGATTAATCTTGGGTATTACATAGGATTTTATTACTTGAAGACGAGATCCTTTCAGAAAATAAGCACCTTTTGTTGGTGTGTTCCAAAAGGAGACAGCATCAAGTTTTCTTTCCCAGAGTAAATAACTCATAATTTATCAGTACCTCTTTTTCCCAGGCGCAAGTAGATGTTTCTGAAAATATAAGAAACTGTTTATAGAAGAGATGTCTTGAATTTTTTGTTGGTCTGTCTCAACATAGTTCCAAAATCTTGAATATTGATGTAGATGCTGGTTTTACCAGTAGGATTTCTATTATTAGGTATGCCCCAGGATCCAAAAGAGAACTTTACTTTTAATTGCTTCATGGCTTATCTCTTCATGTGCAGAAACCATCAAAATTGTTTGAGTTTACCTGTGTGCAGATTGTCTCACACATCAGCATTGCTTAGGCTTGGTAGGAAAAGTAGGCTCTGTTTTGGTTTCATGCACATTAAATTTGATTTTCTTCCTGGAAGTCAGTCTCTCCTGTTCTTTTTTTTCCTTAAGGCAGCAATTATCAATATCAAAACCAGTAATGTGAATCTTACTGTGCTATGTTCACTTCCCCCCTCACTGCCACTATTTGTGTTATCTCTCACCTGCATTTCTACCTCCAGTCAAGTAACTGGTGTTTTTTCTTAATAATACATTTCCCTTAGAAATAAGGTTTGAAACTTATGGGTTATACAATAGTTGTTCTTTTTATGGTTAAAACTTTTGACAGGAGAGTTAGTCTTAAAAATAGTAAAGGAAACATCTATCAGGGAGAAAAAGAAAGAAAATACTAACTTTTCTTCTAGTTTCCCTCTCTCCAAAGAATTAGTACCATTTGGTTAATGAGCTTTCCTGGCTAAATAAACATCATCTCCGTAGATTTCAGCACCTTGTCACCTTAACCATTTATTATCACCAAGTGTTCCTAACTGGTCTGCAGCTGCTGCATGTCACATGAAAAAGGAAAAGGTGTTACCAAATGTGGCTTAATTAGTCCACATTTAAAATTCACACCTCGTTTTATTTAACTACAGAAGCAGCCATACTTTATGGTACAATTCTGTCTTTTATGGAGATTCTCAGGCATAACCAGTTAGCTGTTCTGTTATTTCACGTGCATTAGTGTTTATTTTGATAGCAGATTAAATGTAATTTAAATGAGGAGCAAATTTTGCATTAGCCCACACGTGTCACAAGCTGGGAGATGGCAGCATGGGGTAAACATTAAGGATTTAGAGACAAGCGTGAATGATACTGGAGAAAGTCTGGAAAGATACATTATTCATAACTGATGACAGTTCTTTTGTGTGTGTTTGCAACAGTGTTTCATACAGTAGCCTAGGAAGTGAAAAATAGCAGATCGCCTTGGTTTTTGCTCCCAAACTGGAACGTGCTGCAGAGGAGTCCTGCCCACACAGTGCCTTGTGGAGTTTGCCTGTTTACCACTGAGTGGCTTAGGTGTTCATAGAACAAGTGATCATCAGGGGGACAACGTGAGGATCCTTCAGGGACCCTGATATGTTAACTCTAGCACAGAGAGAGAAGAAACAGATCTGGTTGTTCTCTGCTGAATCACTGTTTCACAATGAAGGGACCCTCCTTTAATGCTGTGGGTCCCCAAGGGAAAGAACACACTTGCAGGCAAACTTAGCCCTTGCATAGGTTAAATGCCTGTTGTCTCAGTGTTGTCTATGTTATTGTAAGAATTGAATTCAGTCCACTCTGCTTAAACATGCCTATATTCCATAAATTTTGTTTAAATTACAGGCCATTTTTTTTGTTAATTTTGTTTTTTCAAATGCAAGTTTTGTCAAATACATTTTATTTTTGACTCTGTGGTCCTTGCAAGTGCCAAGTGCAGATCAGTCATTTCCTTTCAGATTATAATGAGGTAGACATGTTTTATCTTGTTGCTGCCAAAATATAATAATGGATTTCTTTTGTAGGTGGAACACCTAATTTGAAAACACTGTGGTTTGCCAAAGGGCCTGATGTGGAGAAGCAACGGTATAGTACATTTCTGGCATGCTTTTACCTTCAGGATGAGATGGAAGAATTCCAAGCTCTGGAAGCACCTGTTGCAGGATTCTGCTGCTTGCTGGCCTATCTTATGATGCAGGTAAGAGAGGGACAGTTGCTTTTTCCTCAGCTGTCAGCACTGATAGGTTTTTGCTAACCTGTGCTGGGCACTTCTCTTAATCCTTACTGTAGGCATAGCTGATCAAATGTAATAGTACTGCATTACAGTATTTTTAATTACTCTACTTAACGTGCATCATCCTGTTCAAGAAATACTTGGGGTTTTTAGTAGCTAATCATAACTCTCACATGCCCATGACCAAGCCCCTCAGGCAGTCTAGCAGAGAGAGTATAAACTGAGGGATTTCCCTGCTCTTTGGGACCTGTTTGCAAATTAAAGTTGATCCTTTTGTGTTTCCTTTGTGTCATCTAAAGGACACATTCCCTCAGGTGACTGTGCAGACTGTGCAAATAGACAGTATAAATATTTAGTCAGCTCTCACTACTTTTTCATGCTGTCTTGTCAGCCTACTAATTTTCAAGCCAGAATTGAGGATATGACTCTTCTCATTGAATTCTGAGTAACAGGGGATCATTAGGTAGCACTTCTGCTATAATTCCAAATACTTGGCAGCCTGCAGACTACCTTAATTGTAATAAAAAGGGACACAAGATTAAATACAATATTGCTTCAGTATTTACTTTTCTCTTAGGTATTTAGTATATTGTCTGTACTTGCCACATTTCAAATGGTGATCTCACAAGCAGATTTTCCTCTCTGAGGATGAGCAAATCATGCTTTTTTCTAATCTGATAAGCTCTGCTTCACTTGTACTTAAACTGAACTGCATTTTGGCTTTTGTTTTGCTGTTTTAGATTTCACTTACCTCAATAACACATCTGTACTGGTGTGTGAAACATGAAAACAAGTTCTTCCTGACTTTTGCTTTCATTTCCCTTCATGTGTTTACTCAAACTTAGATGACTTACTGAGGAAGTACAAATGGGAATTACACAAATGATCCATACAGGTCTTTTTTTTTTTTGTTTAATTTTTATGTAACAGAATACAAATTGAAAATTTTTTGAAGGTAATACTTATTAAACATAATTTCATGCCTTGCAGTTTCAAGTCAGCAAGATATATATCCTGTACCTACCTTTTAACATACTTGAAGTGTTTTTCCTATTTGGATATGAAAATGCAGTTTCATTTATCACTATTTAACTTATTTATTGAGTTATTCTGTGCACCCTTTCATAGCATGGTAACTAAATTATTTGGGAAGGGTTTCTGAGGTGGGATTAAGAAGAAAAGTAACAGGATGGAACACCTACAGAAATGTGGGTTTACTGAACCTTGATCACAGGATATTAATAAAACAGAAGGAAAAAAGCTTGTCAGGAAAAGGGTTTTCAGAACTTATTATCCAACGGCTACTGTTATAAACAGAGACAAAACCAGATTTACAGCTCTTGCTTTCAACAGGCATAACAGCAGAGAGATCATGCAAAGGGCTCAGTTTGATGGAAGGTTTTTCTTGGCAGTGCCAGTTTCTCAAGAACTGCTCCATTTTCCTGATTCTCTTCTGCCCTTGGAGTTGCACTGATACAATCTACCCTGGGAACCAGACTGGGGAATCAATTTGGAGTAAAATGTTTTTCATTGCAGTAATTTTAAACTTTAGTTATATCTCTGATTTTGTCTGTTTGTTCTCCTGGGATGTTTGAGAGGAAAACACTAAGACAAGAGTGTCAGTAGCCATGCTTTGAGCTGGCCATATTGCTTCCATTTGTTTTATAGCTGAGAAAACAAAGTTTGTCTAGCTGTGATCTGACTCTTGTCTTTACACTTTAGTCTTAAGTTTTTATTAGAGAAGGAAAGTGAATTGTTTCCTCAGAAATTACTTAACTTGAGAAAATTTTAGGTTGCCTTGAAGCAGGCCTCAAGTCTTCCTTCAACTCATGTGATGGAGAATAAACTTCTTTAAAATTTCATTACTCATCATTTAATCTAAGCTAAAAATGAGGGTTTTGCAGGAACCAGCACACTGACCAACCCATCTGGCTTCATCAGAATGCATGTGCAAGTATTTAAGGAAAATTTCAGATGGATTTTTTTTAAGAAAAAAATTAAAATGAACAGACTTTAACTATGTAAAAGAAGCATTGATATGAAAAATACACTTTTCAAGGGTACCTTTCAAATAGCCTCCAAATTAAGAACAAAAATAGTGAAAAAAATTACAAAATATTAGATCTGTCTCTAAAGCTGGGAAAGGAGCAAAGGAGTTCAAATCAAACTTGAAGACTCCAGACAAAGGGAAAATTTCTCTTTCAGTCTCTGACAGTTTTGGAATAAACTGTTTTGGACAGTGGAATTGTGATAACTCACCAAGTTTGACTACTGAATATAATATTTCTCTGAAGAAGTGTTTTTACATTCATAAACATTTTTGGTTGATCTGCTCTGTTAGGAGCATTTTCTTGCTGTTGTACTTGCAAGCAATCTTTGATTTCCTTTTCTTAGGACAAAATTGTGCAAGCATTAAGAACTGTTTTGCAAATAAAAGTCACTTTTTCTGTTACTTCAGTGTACAAAATATGCACGTTTAGTAAACGTCTTGTTGCCAGCTACACAAAGGTGACACCTGACTTGAATTACAGGGTAAAGTAGGGCCATTATCAGATCTTAGCAGACAGGTGGAGTTAATGAATACCAAGGAACATTTTCAAAGCTTAAAATGTTTCTGATATCCCTCACGTTCTTGTGCTTTATGCAAGATTTAATAGCATCATAAAGAGGAAAGTATTTTACAATGGGACAAGCAGCAGGGCCTGATTTTAAAAAAACTATTTCTGAATAGAGGTTCAGTGATTTTTATCCTGAGGAGGAAAGAATGGGTCACTTCTTCTAAGCAAAAAAATGAATGACATAATTATAGACGGCTTCTTAGAGGTTTTTTTCCCCTGTTGATGTACATCAATACTTTTCTTTTAATTTTTCTCTCCATTTTATCTGTCATTAATTGGGAACTCTGACGGGATTGAAATGGAATATACCAATATTCTCCCAAAATCAAACTGTTAAAAGAAAGGCAATGCAGAGTTTTGTGTTCTGTAAACCCACAATGCACGTTTCTACATTTTACAAGAGAAACCTTTCCTCAAGTTCCAATTGATAAGGAATTGTAATATTTTATGCAACTTGCTTTGGATTTCTCTGTGTATCCTCAACAGCTGTAACAGATACATGGTCTTGGTGCACATGAATAATCTCTAGTGTTTTGTAAGAGGAAGGAAAGGATTAGAACTCGACTGGCACTGTCATGGAACCATCCCAGGTGTTCTCAAAGTGCTTTCTTTCTTCTGAACTGATCATGTGCCTCTGCAAAATCCCAAAAAGCTTTTTCATAGCAGAAGAAGTGCCCATTCCCCCTTTACTGATAGAAGTGAACTGTGACATAAATGTAGAACTGTCATGTCCATTTCCCCACTTGAACATTTTAGGTTTTAATTTTGAGTTTTCCCTGCTTCCATATGTAGTCTTAAAATCTGAAAGAAATCAAATATGTTTTGAAAAAATCCTGAAATTTAGATTGAAATAGGTAATTGAAATATTTTAGAGTATTTTTTAAATTTCTAAGAGTTAAATATGTAAGCATTTTTAAAAATCCTAGAGGTCATCATATCTGTGACTCATTGAGGTGGTTTTTATCCTGTGTCTTGATTATAAAAGAATTTTTTTTAATCTCCTTTTTTTTTTTTTTTTTTTTTTTTTTTTACTATGCTTGATGTTACAGAGACAGAGAAATTTCCTGTTATTAAGAAACTCTAGGGAAAGTAGAGAAGGGAATAAATGAAGGGTGGGCATTTTGTTTGGTGTGTGGAAATCCATGTAAATGCACTATACACAAGTGTTGGGATATGCACTTCATTTAAGCTGTGAAAGAAAGTATTTTGTTCCCTGTGTGTTTTCCTAGATGATGCATTTATGGTGGCCATCATTACATGAGGTCACTGTTCTAAGTTTGATGTGCTTGAGCAAGAGGATTCAATTTTCAGAAAGCTCTTCTTCAGCATCTTCAGATAATGTGTTATTTTTTCATCTGTTGTAGGTCAGCAGTCTCTCTCTGGAAGACTTAAATGCATTTCTGGCACTCATTCTCTGCCTCAAAGGGAAGTCAGCAGCTCAACTGACAGGCCTGCAGGTATGGAGTGGAATAATTGTGTAGCATAAAATACTCATAGTAACATTGTGATAAATATTTTGGGGGTAAATCCTTCTACATTAATTTTTTTATAGATACAGGAGATAAGGATCATGGAAAATGACATGAATCCCGTCTTAGAACATTGTTTCATTTTTTTTTAATTGAGGAGGAATTTGGTTTTGGACATGGGTAGTAGGGAAATCACTAGATTAAATTAAATTTTGGTATTGCTACTTGAGGGAGAGTATAAACATAACAAGAAAAAAGTTACCTAATGTGACTCACTGCAGTGAAAACCATTTGGATTACACTGTTCTGTGTCTCTTCAGAAGTTTAAATTTTATATATGTACTCCATGCAAATCTGTTTTTTCCTTTCTTATCTTCTGCCTTTACATGTGTGGATCGAAGATTCCTAGATTATTATTGCAGAATAACCATTTAAATAGTTCCTACTGCAGATTAAATTATGCAAGAGTATTTTCAATTTCATGGCCAGAAATTGTAATCAAAGCTTTAGCAGTGTACAGCACATACTCCACATGTCAATGGCTATTTGAGTTGTGGGTTTACATAAAAGTAAGTGGGAAAAGGTTAGAAATGGTTAGGACCTTAACATATCTTCATTCTGTAAATCTTATATTTCTAGAAAATTCCCTGTTTCTTTGAACAGTCTGTGAGAGAATTTTGAAAGTACTTTTTTTTGTTCTCAAGGTAACACTTCTGTTACTACCCATTTGTTTCTAGCGCACAAGTACCAAAATAACTAAACCTGTGTCATTCCAGTTCCATTATTTCATTCTTTGTAACAGATGACGTCCAGGCCTCTGTTTTGTTAACTCATCACAATTTAGATTTGTAGCTGACTGTGTAAAAAAAAGGAAGCAATGAAATGAAGCCAGTATGGAAAACAGGAGAAATGCAGGATTTATTTCTGACAGATACATTACTACACAAAATGTTGCACTCAACATTGGGAGAATCAGTACTTCATCAAGTCTGCATGGCAGTCATTCAGCAAAAGCTTAAAGGAATCCAAGCCTAAGCAGGAAGTGTTGAAACAACTTGTTTATAGATGCACTTACAGGGATTGTTACATAAGTTTCTGAAGTGCTTCAAAGTTTATTCTGCTTGAATTTGAGGTCTTCGAGTGATTCATTTGAGTCGTGGCTCTTTGAAAATATAAATCTGCATCCAAACACATAATATTAATCAATGTCTGCTACTTATCAGCATTGTGCTGATTGAAAGTTGTTCACAAAATTTTGTTACTTACCCACAAAGCTTATGGCAGAGCAGTTGTGCACACAGAAGTGCATGAAGTGTGAAGCTGGTCTTACACTGTGTCATGTATCACTCTGTGAAGTGGACAGAATGTTGTTGGAATTGACTTCTGCCATTGGCAGGTCCTTCCCAAAGTTGTGTCATTCCGCTGCTTATATGAGCATTTCATGCACTGTCCCACAATGTGCTGACATTTGTCCCAACAAAGATCCACGATAAGCAGCTGAAATTTTTTGTATCAGGCTACTTTGTAGATCAGGTCCTTGCTTTATTCTATCAAAATTCACAATAGTGCCTTTGGTAATAGTTTGAGCCAGAATAAATCCTTCTGAAGGGAATAGTGAGAAAATATTTTGGTCTCTTTCTCTTCTGAGGTTGTGAATACATAAATAAGGGTTTCAGAACTTTTCCTCATTGCCTTCAAATTAACCTCTTTTCCTGTGTTTTGATGACCTGAATTTCCCTGTGGAAAAAAGTTGCTGTTTCTCAGTTGTGTGTGTATCTGTGTCTTGTCAAGCTGTATCAAGAATAGAGAACTTAATAATGTCCTGGGAATTTTCTCTTGAAAGGGCAGAAGACTAAATAAATATAATATCTTATACAAATATTCTAAGAAAAATTATCTATAAAGCAAGCTTTCTGAGAATTGCCATTCAAGCATCTAATTTTCAAGATCCCATCTCAGAATAGCTTAAACTGGTTTTACTCATTACTGTGTTTATTTAGTCGTTTTACAAAATTTAGTTATGCTCAAAAGAGTTATTGAGTCATTTTAGTAGTTAGTTAATAAGGTATAAATAAGTATTTAACAGCTTTATTTTCTAGATGTTTGTGTTTAAAATCAAAGGATCCAAGTGTAATGAATTACACTAGTGTGTAGTTGAATAATAAATGGAGTTTATAGAAGGAAATCAGGAATGGAGTTTAATCTGTTTACCATACTTTTTATTTTCCACTGAAAAGTTAAAAGATCCCTAGAAACAGCTCAGTCACAGAAGTTCCAAGGAAGTTATGGTAAAATTAGTCTGCATCCACAAAATTTTATGAAGATACTTTCTCATCTGCCATTTTGGACTGAACATTACTGTACTATTTAAATGTAGAAAAGAAATGTTTATTTCTTGTAAGCAGAAATATTAAAAAAAAATCTCTTTCTGTAAAGAAGTCCATTAGCAAATACGTTTTAGCAGAATACTTAGCTTCCACTATGAAATATGAGAGAAAATACAAATAGAGTTTGCTCTGATGGAATGAGGAGAGCATTTCAGCCTTCACTTTCAAATCTACTTTCTAATATGCTGTCCATATTTCATAGTTAATGAGATCCATAAACCCACAAGTCTATGAAACAGAAATGTCTATGGTTTGAATAAAGTGGGTTAAGCCATAAAAAATATAGTTTATCTCATGCTGAAAGAAAGTGGGCTGTGGACATGTAACTACATTGTACATTAAATTTTACTTTCTGAGAATAACATAATGTTTTTACATGAAGATTTGATTATTTTTCAAGATCGATGGTTTCAAAATACCAAAATGTGCACACGATAGAAAAGACATTTTTCTGGTTAGATTTTTTCTAGTTTTCTTGTGCTGCCCCCCTTATATGGTAGATTAGCATTCTACTTTGCCCAAGCCTCCCATAGAGCTTATACATAAGGTCAGAATTAAATTTTGGACCCCAGGTTGTCTATTTCCCTTCTTTCTATTTTAATCTGGTGTGTGGTGTTGGCAAAAAGCCCAGAGAGCCATCAGTCTAACTTTGAGGCCATGGCAGAGAAAAAGAGGCACCAGCAGTCGTGTTTCCAGTCTTGTTTCTTGTATTGTGCTATCGCTGTTTGTTTACAAGTGCAACTACAGATCAGCTTTCAACAGTAATCCATGTAAAATACTGCCCAAACAGGAAAAACCATAATGACTTATAAACACAATTACATTCTTTTTCTAATATTTCTCTAAATTGTGACTATATGAAAAATTTGTATTGAGGTGTAAAGCTGTGAATCACATATTTTCTTAAAGCTGTGGCCAAAGATGAGATGGAAAAAATTGGTTTAAAAGGAAATACAAACTGGAAATTGGTAGATGAATTTTGGGTCCTGATAAATGATTTTAAAAGTGAAATGTATGTCAGAAAATAGTAAATCAAAGTTAATAGCAGGTGTATGGGTGGACATACGCATCACTGCTCGAATTTATGGCATTTAAAAACCCTCTATAGCTTTGCTCTAAAATGTCCCATTATGTGAGAATATCTGCTTAAGAGTAATTAAATCCACTGATGTGTATTCCTTCAATTTTTTAAGAGCTTTTTGTTATTAAAAATTGTTACGGATGTGAAATGAGCACAATCATTTTATATCTGAAATTATAAGATTCAGAGAATCTTTGCAACTTGATTGCAAATGAACTTCCATGCAATATGTATTAGATATTATTTATTTACCTTTGGGAATAATAATAATAAGCAGCCAGCAAACTAGTTAACTAGCTTGAAAGCTAGAAATGGCTTTAGCAAGAATTTTAGTTGCACATAACTTTTGAATATTTTTCATTGTACAGTGTCATGGAAGCAAAATTACTTTGGTTTTACGCCTTGGTTTACCTTGGTATTGTACCAATATTACAGAAGGAATTTTTCTCTGAATATTTTCCTGAGAGATACTTAGCCATATCCATTTAAAATAGCAGTATGTTTTAGTGTCATAGGTAGTAGTGTAGTTGTCTTGGTTGGGATCTCTCAGATTTAAAGAAGGACATTGCTACATCTATTCTGTGTTTTTTCTTCTATGCCATGCAGATAGAAAAGCATAAGTAATACCCAGATTCAGAACATTCAATAATTTCAATCTCCTGATGTGCTGACAAGTCAAGCTATGTTTGTCAACATCATTACGTGTGATATTTTTCAGACCCCAAACAGCTTTTGTGAACAATCTGTATTTTTCAAAATATGATGGTGGAAAAAAATCCTTTCCCCCCCCTAAGGAAGTGTATGTTTATTATGTCTGTGTGACTGTTTTCTAATTAATATTTACTTGAAGTCTAATTGGATGGAATAAAACAAAAAATGCAAGTAAGATTACTGTAAAGATCTTATGGATAAACCCTTATTTTATACAAAGGACCTACTTCTGTGATGTACATTAGTATTAACTAAAATGGAATTCGAGTGCATTCCCAGATGCTTTAGTAAATCAAGGTTTATATTCCCCCAAAATTTGCATCTGTCAAAAGTGTTTTTAAAATTACACGCGAGATTGTAACTGACAGGCGGTGGAGAACAGGGGGGATTGAGGTGATTTGCTGATCTTGGCATTGCTTCCCAGCCCATTTTCTCATCTGTGGTCTTTAGGTTTTCTCAGTATTCTGGGCTAATCTGGAACTAAAGTGCAGCAGTATGTGATTTCAAGTTGGGATTGGTTCAGCCCCTGGTCAAAATTAGAAATATTCTTCTCGTATACTCAAGATAGTCTTGAATGAACCAGTCCTAACAGAACAGTTCCAGTCCACTTACATGGGTCAAACATTAGTGTAAATACAATTATGTGGCAGGAGCTGAAGTTACTCACTGCTTACAGCACTTTTTAAAGACCCACCTCTACGTTTGTGGCTGTTTTCATAAACATCTTTTGAGGTTCTGAAGAAAGTTTTCTTAGTCTACTGGCAACTGGCTCTACCTTTTTTGCTGCTGTTGTTTCATAAGCATATTAAAAAGAAATCTTAAGTTTAACTAACCTATTTAACTTTCAGATAAGGTTGGTGTTCTGGCTCAGTCTCCCAAATTTTCTTCTTGACAAATTTTATATATTTATTAGTATTTGTTTTTCTGAACATTTTTTGCAGTTGACATAAGCTCCAGTATCAGAATTCACAAAGATGTGTAAATTCTATTATATTTCATTGGCACAAATACAAACCACAGCATAACGAGATCACAGAATTGTCAAGGTTGGAAGAGACCCCCAAGATCATCTAGTCCAGCCATCAACCCAGAACCACCATATTCACCCCCAAACAACTTCCCCAAGTGCCAGCTTCAGATGCTTTTTGAACACTTCACCACCTCCCTGGGCAACTTACTTCAGTACCTAACCACTCCTGTAGTGAAAAAAAAAAATAAATTCTCTTATCTAATCTGTATGTCTCCTGGGGTGGCTTAAGGCCATTTTTCTCTTGTCCTTTCTCTTGAGGCATGGCAGAAGAGACCAGCTCCCACCTTACTACAGCCTCCTTTCAGGTAGCTGTAGAGAGCTGAATTGTAGGTCAGCTCTTCTACCTTGTGAAAAAAATTCATTTGTTTAGATGGATTCAGTTTGGCCAGGGAGAAAATCTTGCACAAGGTTTTGAGCAAGGGTCTTAAAAAGAGGATTTTTATTTGTTTGTTTGTGGAAGATGGTCTTGCATTTTTCTGCATAATTGTGTACATTTGCTGTGCATTTCTTTGAGTTTTCCCCTTTACTGGCCTGTAGCTCATTATTGCGAAGTTTCCACAACATGGAAACAGAGGCAATGTTTCAGTTATTAGACTGCTTTTAGACTGTATAATTGCTTTTAGACTGTATATAGTGTAAAGAATATTTCAGGATGCTTAAGGTAAAAGACAATCTGGAATTTCAGATAACAAAACTGCTGTTAATTTTTAATCCACACCAAATAATATTGCAGGAAGTGAAACGTAGATATTAGTAATGAGGGTAATAAAGCTCTCCCAAAATATCAAGCAAACTTAAAGCTTTGGAAAAGTCAGAGATAACTTATTATAGAAAGGGGGGAAAATAAATATTTCTGGTATAAACTGAAATTTTCCTGCCATGTTTGTGTTGGTCAAAGTGTACGTTTACTTCAGAGGTCAATAGTTCTCACTACCTTTTAGGGCTGGCCTGTGTCTCACAGGGCAGGTGACGTGCAGGGGCTGGAGCAGGGAGGGAACAGAGCAGGGAGGGGATGGAGCACCTGCCCGTCATCTGCTTGGGGCCGCCTGCACCTGCCCGCGTGCCTCTGTCACGCCTGAGCAGGAATGCAGGCTGCACATCTGTCCAGGCTTTCCCTGCAGAAGCAGATGGCTCTGGGTAGCTCCAGAGAAGCCAAGTGTTCTCTGAAATGAGCCACTTAGAGGTGGATGCAGTTATAGGCGTATGGTTGCAGTGCTTTGATGGACATGGTGGAGTTTTCAAATTATTCTAGTAGAAATGTTCTTGTGGAAGACATCAGAAACAGCAAGGCTAAGCAAGAACTGATTTGTTCCCTTTCTTTTCAAGTTTAATCATGATTGAGATGGTCATTGCCAGGGTTTAAAAGTCACGACAGTGTCCAGTTCTTATGTGTTGCGTCTTTTATGACTTTGGTCAAATTGTTCAGTTCTTTTTTTTGTTTTTTATTTCTTGCTTATAACTGTCATGAACCAGTAGCCTCAGTAATATAAGTTTTTTAGCCAAAAGTGCTGTGTAAATGTGAATTTTTAATATGTTAACATTAATATGTAATGCATATATTCTCCTCCCCTTCATCTTTGTTTTGGGGTTATTTCATTTGATGTTCACTGAGAACCAGCTGAGATGTGGTTGAAGGAACTTTATAAAAAGAAATGGAGCTGTGTTAAGAAGTAAACAATAAAAGTACATTATAATATCCCTTACCAGCATTGGTTTTTAGCATCTCAAGACATCATCACTTGTTAAGACATTCTAATCTCGGTGTTACACATGAGGGAAGAACTCACAGGGAAAATAAACACCAAATGTGTAAAAGCAGTTGTGTATTACCTCCAAAGAAAATTAGTGGTTTATGGAGAGATGTAGTTAATTGTTTAGTAATCTCATCAGCATGTGTAGTGTCACACCAGGACTATGCACATTAACTAAAAAGGTGAATTACATTCATCTAGGCTGCCATATATTACCCTGATAGATTCAAAAGAAGAGACATTCAGTTCCTTGCCAAATACAAAGCGGTTTTGGTATTGGTTTTAGCAAGGACAGATAGTCATACCTAAGTATCTTTTCCTATTTAGCAATAGTTTTCTGTTTACTCTCTGTGTGTAGAATACACAAACACGTCTTAGCAGAAAATGTTTCTATGCTGGGACTTTAGTTCTAGTCTCAAGTTCCTCATTGATAGCTTTCCTTTGAATGTAATAAAAAAAGAGCTATGCCAATACACTTAAAAAAAATCCATCCCTCAACCTGCTCAGTGTTTTTAACTTTCTAGCAAAATCATACAATTTAATGTTCTATTTGTACCCTGAGGCTTCAATACAATAGAGGAACAGTTCAGGCTAGGAGCTATGGTAAGTAATATTTTTCAATTACAGGAGGCTGAAAGTGTAGTGGTGTTCTGCAGGAAGTTTATTTTGGCACAGCACCTTCTGCATTAAAAAAAAAAAAAAGGTAGCCTTTGTTTTAAAATGGCTGTGGATCAGTTCCTGAGGCTGAAATGTTATCAGCAAAGCGCCTACAAAGTCCAATGCTGGCTGAAGGGCTGCGATGGCAAAATTTGGTTTATTACAGAGCATGCATTTTCTTTAAAACAGCATTATTCTCTGTGTTCAGTGCATCTTTAAAAATGGCCAAGTTACTCTCACATAAACTCTTTCCCTGTTTATTTTTAATTTGCTCTGAGGTAGTGCCAGTACAAGAAAATGTAGAATACTACATGTAAATAATCTTATCTTCTTTAAAACCTAAATTTGTAGTCAGAAGACAGCTTTATGCAGCAGCTGTGTACACCAAACAAGTATTCCCTAATTTCTCTGTATGAATTTATCTAAACCATATCACAGCATTGGCATTTTTGTGCCAAAAGGCAGCAACTTTCAAGTTGTGTATGGCAGTTTTCCGTTTCAAAAGGAATAGGTGTTCTGGAAGTGGATACTCTGTTGCAGCTTAGTTACAAATGACTTCCTGATACCTTGAACATATCTGATCATGAGTTAGTTTGTCAGTTCCCTTCACAGGTCATATCAAAAGCTTCTGCATGATTCATTTGATTTGTCTTGGACCTTGGGATTGTCATGGAATAGAAGCAGACAAGTTCTTTTCTTCCTCTACCTGTGGACTTAACACCTAGAAAATTCCTTAGCCAGAACTGTTTACTGTGGACCATATCACTTCAAAGGGTGAACCGCAGTATCAACAATCTTATTGTGCAGCTGCTTTGCAATACAAAGAAACCCAAGAAGGAAAAAAATCCACAACAGAACCTATGGCACTGGCAAACAATATTTGCTCTGCTAGAATTCTCTACACCAGGTATCTTGGGGTAATGACAGTTTTGTTTGAAGAGCTTATGACATGAATAACAGTTGTGATAATGTGTCTGGAAGCTGCAGTGCTTCAGACATGCTACATTCAAATTCTGCTGAAATTGACTGATTGGTTTCATTGCAAGATAAATCAGACCCTTAAGAAATACAAACTCAAACAACTTAAGAGAGGGGGTAGTCCTACATTAGAACAACCTGAATAAATCTTGAACTTCTACTCTGGATACAGGGAGGAAAAAAAAGAAAACTAATTTTTAAACTTGGCTAATTAAACCTGGGACAATTGCAGCAGTGAACTGAGCAAGTTGCAGGTGTAACCAGCTGTCATTTGCCAGTAGAGGCTGGGGCTATGGAAGGACAGACTGCATTAGCAAAGGCAGCCAAGTACATTCTGCTGAGTATTTCTGTTGGTGGCAGAATTTTTACTTCTAAAACTTTGCTCTGTGGACCAGTCCTATGATTAAACAAAGGGATTGCACTGGATTAAGATGTGGATAAGGACCTTAGATCAGGAATATGGTCAGGATGAGGCAGCAGCAAATGAAGAGCCTCATTTTGAAGATTTTGGTAGTGGAGCTGGACAGTGTAGAATACAGAAACATATAGCGAGTATCAGAAAGTAAAGGAGTGGAAAAAGTTTGGTGTTTGAAGGGTTACAATGGAAAGTTACTGGGAGAGAAGTGACCTTTTGCATGCTATTAATTTTTTTTCTCTGTGTCCCCTAATAACGTTTGAATATGTTGGCCAATTTCAGCTGCATTTGAGAGAGATGTAGGAGTCTGGGAGAGCAATACTTGCTGCTGGTTGTTTTAAATAGACAGCAGGGAAGATGGAGAGGGCATTCTAAGTTGCCCAACAGGAGGAAACTTTAGCGTGGCATCACTTTATTAGGGCATCCATATGAAAGGGCACAGGGAGGAAAATTCTAATAATTACTGAACCACTTCAGATGCCAATGACACAGCACATTCAGGAGCTCATCAGCTCATGGTGCAGATGTACCAGGAGCCTGCTGGCAGTTTGTCACCCATCAGGGGACAAACTTCATTAGTTGCAGAGCAGGTGGAGCTAATAATACTTTGCCTTCTCATAATTCCACAACATTTAACTATTGTTTGGTAAATAAAAGGAAAATATCAGACTACAAGAATTTTCAGAGTCCCAAAAAAATAAAATATATTTTCCCACCAACTAAATTCAGTATTATCTATGTGGTGGAAAGGTGAGGAGGTTCGAGGACAAGTGTGTTATTGAAAACATGAACAAATATTTAAGATACTAAAAATTGAAATCCAGATGAATCTGTTCACTTTTATAGAAGGGACATGGCTGCTGGCTGGGTACAGACAGATGGTTAGCCTGGCAACTGTAATTCAGAATTGATGTCAGCATTCTGTAGATGTCACAGGTGTTGTGGACTGTCACTAGCACTTTAGAGCAGAGTTGAGCAGTTGTGGGCAAAATAAGAAAAGTAATGTTATTTCAGTTTTTGTGCAGGTGTCAATGTGCTGTCTACTGCAGAACTGCATAAATAAGCTGAGAGGACTAAACTTTTTAATTGTAAAATTCATTATCACAGAAGTGTCACTTATGCTGGGGTTTATTGTGGATATGATTAAGAGTTCTGATAAAGGCAACTGTTTCGGAAGATTAAACAAGAAGTGAGATGTAATCTTGGAACTGAAGGAGATTTTTTTTCTGGTTGCAAACTGGTTAGTAATAGTACTTTTGTGTTATTATTTGTAGAGTGCTTAATGGTAAAAGCAATTTTAAGGTTTTTTTTAAGTTTACTTCAGTGGTGGTTTTGACTTAATGTATATAACAGTGTTGTTCCACAGAGAAGTATCATTTTACATCAAAGTCCTGATAAAACCCAGTAAATAAACTTTCCTGAACATATAAATACTAAACAATGGGGTTGTTTATAGCTAAATATTTACTTCAAAGTCTTAGAAGTGTTTAAAAACTGGTTTTTCTAGTTTCTGTTGTAGCTGATGCCCTCATAGGATCTCTTTTCAATCCCCATTTTCCTTTGCACACACCTTGTTTAAGCAGGAAGAGCTTATTTTAAGCTGTAATCTTTTATCAGAATAAACCTTAGTCTGTTTTCAAAATACTGGTGCTCTTCTCCCCCCTCAGTCTGACAGGTCCAAGCATCCTATTGCTTAAAGCTGACTGATGCCTCGTAAATGCACTGTTTCACCAGCCCACCTCTGCAGGGTGACACTCCTGTAATTTACCAACACTGCACTAGCTTAGGTGATCTTTTTCTCAAGAACAGAGAATAGAGCTCCAGTAGAGCAGGGGCTTTAGCATCCAGCTCCCATTGGGAATTTGTAGTAATGGCTGAAGGCAGGATGATCTGGTCTCTGTCTTTGGGTTGGGATTGCTCAGTGATGCTTTCCATGGCAGAGCCTTGTCACCAGCTGAGCATTCATCTCTCTATATTTAGAACACAGTGTGCCGTAGTGCTTTCAGGCACAGCTAAGCCTTACTGTTTTAATGACAAGTTCCTGAGATAGCATCTACCTGCTGCCTTTATTGCTCAAGCACAAATTGCCTATGGTTAAATATTTGATCTCTTCAGGTACAGGTGGCTGCTGGGGGAGTTAATGCAAGAAGCAGCATACTGGTGATATACTGACTGAGTTCAAATGGATCTAAAAAGAACTGGTTAAACTAGACAAGTACACAGATTTTGATCACTACCACTTAAATTCCAACGGTTTATTTCATAGGACAAATTACATCGATTTGTAATTATTGTTATGAATTGATCCATTTTAACTAAAAATCATCAGGTACTAACCTGTCCTTGTGTGTTATGTTTTCCCTTTTATCACAAAAACAGGTATGTTCTTTTGTAGGTGGATGGGGAAGGTGGGGAAGGGAGGAATGCGAGAAATGCCTTATATAATTTTAAAGTTTTTCATTTTCAATTAATGTCTCAAAATTTAGCCATAGTCATATCTTCTGTATTCAATTTCACCACAGGAAGAAGGCAGCAGAATAGGAAAAAAGTAAACTTTTACCTAAGTAACACTTATTTACATGGACTTTTTACACTGAAAAAGAGCATGCCCAGAATGTTGTTGAAAATCCTACTAAAGGAACCATTTTTTTAAATGAAATGTCATATTTAGTATATCGAGACACAGAGGACATGTAAAGTAGCACAAGTAAAGAACTCTAGATTGTCATCATGTCTTTTCTCCTTGGCTTCTCTCAATTCAGACAGTGACATGGCTTTGCTGGTGTGTGTGGTTCTGGCCTTCCTTTGTGCCTGCTGACATCTGGCCTGTTTCGATACTCACCCTCACATTTCAACTGTTGTAGAAGCCATTTATCATTTGACAGAACCTGAACCCTTTAAACTCCAATCAGTTGAGGGGCAAAGGGTTTTTTTAGTATGTTCCTGGAAATAGTTTGTGCAGCTTTCAAAATGCCTAGTATAAGGTTTGCACCTCTGTCAAAAAATCCCTTGTGAATCCACAGAGTTAGGGGACTAATAGTATTTCCTTAAAACATAAGGTATTTTTACATCCTGATTTTTTTTAATTATTATTTCATTAGACAAAATTTGAACTAGAAATTTGCATTTCATATACAAGATTCTTGTATTTTCTCTTCTTGTAAGTTAGAACTATCCAGCAGGATATGTAGTCTCTTGGTCTAGATTTACAAAGCTTGCTGTGAGCAAACAGCTTCCACCCTTCAAAGCCTCTTTCTGTCACCAGTGCACATGCACATGGCCACAGACATCAGCCTGAACACAGTGATACAAGTCTCTAAGTCTTCTAGCAAAGACATTTCTTAAATTGTTAGAAATAAGCTTTCTACATAGTGTTGTGTATGCTGTAGCATTTCTCTTGCTCTTTTCAAGTAGCTTACCCAGATCAGATCATGTCTCTGCTATCAGTAACCTCTGCTGCAATGATGCTAGAGGACTGTGAACTTTTGAGTTCTCAGTCTTCAGTTAATGCTGCCAAATAGGAAAAAGTTATCTTTTTCCCCAAGTGCTGGGAGGGTTGGAGCTGCCATTGGTAGGCACAGCAGGAGGGGCACAGCACAGGCAGCTGGTGCAGGAGGAGCAGTTCTCACACATCCCCTGTGTCTCTCACACAAATGTCATCAGCTGGTGGTAGGAGTAGCAGCAGCGAGATCACAGAGCTGTATCTCACATGGTTCACTGGGGTCCTGAGTTTATAGAAATAGTAAAAAGAACAGACACAATTTCCGAAAGGAAGTAATCTCTAGGGTGTAATGCCCTGCAAGACAAAGCTTCTTTTCTTTTGGAATTTTCCACTTCTCATCATGACGTCTTAACATTGCAGACACCAAGCAGTTGTGAGCATTCCCATGGCAAGGCAACTCTGTGGTTTGCCATGTGCACTGCCTCATTGTTAGAGATTCACTGTGCTTTCATTTTCTTTGGTTTTCATTGCCAGACGTGGAAAATAGGAACTACTCTTTAGTGAATATATTTCCTGTGCCATTAAAATAAAGAAATCACTGTTGATAGGTCTTGCCTTGGTCTTGCTCATAATAATTTCCATAAAAACACTAAGCCTTACCTGATATCCCTCACACACAAGCACACACTCACCCCGTCCACCCCCCAATACTACAGTGCTTTAGGAAAGTTCTGGACTGTTATCCCTAGACAATGAAGTCTTCTACCTGAAAAGCCTGTCACCAGCAACATCATTTTATCTTTTTGATCAATATCTCTCAAGGTTAACTGAAAAAAGCTCAGGTAGGGTTGTGAATGATGTGGACAAACTTGATTAGCAGATCTTAAGATGTGATCTGTTGATCAGAAACAATCTAGTAAATGCAATGTAAAAATCTCAGCTGCAACAAGATAAGCGACTATGTGCACTCTTGCAGTTTACTTTAGTAATAATACTTGTTCACTTAAACCACATTCCTCTTTCAAGTACCCTTCAGCATTGTTAAACAGTTTGCAAACTCCTGCTTTACTTGTCAGAGCAGAAGAGTTATGAGTATGCATGTAGTTACTAGGCTCAGCTGGCAAAATGGTAGCTGACATCTGGAGGCAATAACTTCCTGAAATTCAATGGCCTGATTCCCTACTGAAAATGCATTTCTTTTAAAGGGGAGGGCAGAAGAGAGTCCTCAAATATGAAGTGTCGTGATCAGAAAAATAAGGACCTTTCTTTTTCTAAATGCTCAGATTCTAGTGGGAGGTGTCCCTGCCCATGGCAGGAGGCTTTGAAACTAGGTTAACTTTAAGGTCCCTTTCAACCCAAGCCATTGAACAATTCTGTGAAATTAGCTTGTGTTGTCTGCATTTGTCTGGATGTCATTGGTTGTCTCCAGTAGTCTGCACTGGATGAATTTCAACTGCTGACTGTCATGTTGGGTCAGTGCCCTGGTGGCCAGCTTGATGCCTTTCCAGGAATCACTAGAGACAGAAGAAGTTCTTCCCAGAGGGCTCTGAACCTCCCTGCCTGGCACCTCCCTGCCTGCATCTTCATATTTTGCTCTTGCACTATGCAGAAAGCAGCCCGTGGAGATGCACCTTGTATCTTCAAGTCAGCTCAACAGAACCTGCCCCTTGCCTGTGGTTAGGAAGAGCCCCTTCACAGAAGTCAGCTTCAAGTAGTCAGATTATGCAACAGAATTCAGCTCATTGCATAACAGTGCAGAAAACCTTACCCCTTAACCAGAGTCTGACTCCTATTATCCAAATGATTTGTGATTTTCAGTTTTGGAATAAGCTTTGTCGCTCTTCATTGCTAACAGAGGTTTCCTGATTTTGTTATGTGACCTTAGGAAGGAAAGATTCTCATTCATTAGTACTATATTTCATGGATTTTGCTACTACATTTTTTATAAATAAGGTAATGATGGTTTATGTCCATACCTTTAAGTATTTTAGAGGTCTTTCAAAATGTCAGACTTGTAACAATGGCCAGCCCTTTCCATTGCATTTCAGACAAACAGCCCTCCAGGTGTAGGGCTAAGACAATTTGAGTCACTTTTTGCCCTTTCTGTTCTGGACTATAGTGTTGGATACTATTCCATTTCTGGTGTAATTTATACTGTAAAGGTACAACAGCTACCACGGATTACAGTGTTGATGGCCACACTGCTATGAATCTTTCCTGATCCATTAGGACTTTGACTGCTTTGGTATAGACTGGAAAACACATTGCCCACTGAGGAGCTTTGTACTGTTTAAACAATACTTAAAATCACAATTTTCCTCATACTGGATTCAAGGTTTTTATATTTTGATATGTTCTGCCACAACAGGATGTTAAATTCACCCATGGAGTTTATTTTGGCTGAGAGTTTTAATTGTCTTGTTGAGTTTCTCATTTTCTGTTTTCTGAATGTTGTCACACAATTCCAGTATTTCTTCTGGAGACATCCAGGTTGAAGTGAAATAATTTGACTTTCAGATTACGGTCAAAGGAAATTCTAGAGTGTTTAAAATAAAAGCTTGAATGCAATAAACATTGTTCTGTCAAATCTTGTAGTTTAAATGATCTCTAAATACTGTAACATTTCTGGGGTAAACAAACTCTGGGAGGTCAGTGGATCGCCATACATATCAATTTGTACTCCCAGTTCATGTTTTGCATTCCACTAACAGAACTTTTTTCCCTGCTTGAAAAATTCTATGGAGATTAGTCATTTCTTTTGTCTTTCCATTTACATTTTGAATTTCTTTGTCTTAAAAACTTCAGTGAGATGCTGTATTTGTTAAACTTCACTTATTCCACTTTGTTGAATAAAGCTAGATACAGAACCCTTAGACAAAATCTACTGTGGAGTAGAGGGACAGTTGATAATTTTCTCTGCTGTTTGCATGTTTATGTGTGGCAGTAAGATCACTCACATTTCCTGATTTTGAGACCTGCCTTTATGTGTGTGTTTACAGCTTGCACAAGTGGACCCCAGAGCTGTACATCTGGGTGCTGTCTTGATCCGTGGCCTCACAACTTTGCTCCTGGCCAACAGTGCCTGTGGCTTTCCCTTCAGGATGGATGATCTGATGCCTTGGGCAGTGTTTGATGGAAAACTTTTTCAAGAAAAATATCAGCTGTCACACCGAGGTTGCTCTGTGGAAGAACTTTTGGAAGGCAATGTAAGCAATCGCTTCCTTTTAGTTCTGTATTCTTTGTAAAAATGTAACTGTTGTTTTGTTTGTTGTTTTAATATTTGTGTTTACACTGCTCCTCTTTCTTAATATTTTTTTTCTCTAATTCCTTTTTCATTCTCTCCACAAAAAAGAATTTTTTTAAAAGCGCAGAAATACTGAGCCTATGAAGGAAGCCATAATTTTACCTTTTGTACTGGTTTAGGGCAAATATTTAGGAGGAAACCTCTGGGGGGGGTCTCCTCTAGGAAGAGTTGATTCTAATCACCCCTCCCCCTACAGGTCCGGGAAGAATTTCCTTAGAGAAAAGTGGAAAAAACTATTTATTTAACAAATAGAAAACAAATTTGGATATATGAAAACAATGAAACCTCTCCTTCCTCTGAAGAGGTGGTAGATTCAGAGTCCGTCTGAGTCCGGTTCAGTTCTCCAGTGGGGGGGGCCGATTGCTGGGCCCGGCTGTAGGAGTCGGTGACGGGGGGCCCCCCGGGGGTTCCCTGGTGTCCTGGGCCCACGCGATGCCAGCCAGTCCCAGGAAGAGGAAAAAAGGAAAAAATACCCAGCAAAAGAAACAAAGTCTCTCCCTGCAAAAAGCCGGGAAAAATCTGAGGAAACCCTCCGCTTTGAGCTCTTCCAGCACCCACACCAGAGAGAATAATAAAAGAAAAGAAAAGCGATAACGCTGTCCGCTGCAATGTAGCCTTGCTTCGTAGGAGTAAAGGTATCCTGCAGACAAACGGCGAGTGGTTTTTTTTTTTTCCTCCACCTTCACTCTCTCTGTCTTTCTGGGACCAACTTAAAGCTGCAGAACTTAATGTCCAGCATAAGCAAGAGGACGATTGGGGATACAAACAGGTCATATGGCCAACCCAGGACACCTTTATTTTTGTTCCCACTACTCAGAAAATAAGGAAAATAGTTGTCAGTTTCAAAAATGAAAATGCCTGTAATAGTTTTCTAGTACTGATATATTAATTATATCCTTCTTTCATAAGATTTTAAGCAACATATTAAGAATACCTTTAAAAAACATACTGGGTAACCTTAATTTGTAAAGAGTGATATTTTTAAAGGCATTAAAGCGCCTAAATTTTGAGATTAAGTTTTGGCAAATCCAAAGAGGAACTGGAAATCAGAAGAAGCCGTATATCCAGGTATTTATTTTAGAACCTCACCAAGTACCTTCCTCTAGTTCTAAGTACTTATTTAATTCTCAGTCCCACTTTATCTTACAAATCTTGGGGATTTATAAGATTTGAATGCTTTGTTACCAAAAGCTCAGCATGATTTCAAACCTGTCTGGGCAGGGAGGTACCAGAGTCCTGCTGAGCACCGTGCATTGGAGTGGCATCATTTCCAGGCTCAGAGGCAGAGTCTGCTAGACTGAGTGCAAGACTGCTTTGATGCACTGGTGAAGCCTCAAACCACACCTGCCTCGTGCCCCACCAGCACAGAATATGTGGAGAGATGCCTGGGTAGGTCTGTGACCATCTGTGAAGACAGCTCTAAAGACCTGCAATTATTGTGAAATAAGTTTTCAGTCCTGATTTGTTTTAATCTCTTGCATTCAATGGCAGTTGTTTTTGTATAACTGGTTTTCTTTTGTGATTTTGTGTCCAGTTGCATACCATGCTGGTCTGGAGTGAGGAGTGCAGCTCTTGTGGGTGGGTGGAATGAACATGTTTTTAGCATGAAGGAGGAGAATAATCCTTTCCATATGTATTCAATCATATGATTAGGACCATAACCTTTATCCAAATCCTGTGGTTCCTATTATTTGGTCTGTTGATTTCAGTAGATTTTGGATTGGGCTAATGGCTCATCCAGGAATTTCATGCAGGACTTTTCCAAAACAATAGAGGGTTTAAAGAATAAATGGGAAAATGTAAAAGTATCCAGGTCTCTGTGAAATTGATACTTGTTTTCCATTTGGATGGAATTCTGATTAGTGGATGACTTTGACAATACATATTTAAATCTGTACATTTATATTAATTTATATAGGTATTTTTAAATGTGTTATGCAGTATGTTTTAGCTAACATTCTAAAACTTGGTGTGTTAGAGATCTATTTTATTCTGTTTTATAAAGAAGATGAAGAAAGACCTTACTTTCCTACTAGAAATATGCTTGGTCAACTGAAAAATCTAGGTTAGGGTTTTTAAAAGCCTGATGCTCTGTTTTAAACAAACCCCAGATAAACTGTTCTGTTGTGAGGAAAAATAGCTATGAGAACTTTTAGAGTAGTTTAGATATCTTTTTCTTTTTTAGGTCCAGTCTTATGGTACATATATGGCAGAGATATGTACCCAGACTAATAAAATAGCTTTCCAGCTTATCACTTTGAGGCAAGAATCTGTCTTGGGGAGAATTGCCAAGTGATGCCAGTTTTGCTGGGAACACTGGCAAGGCAACAAGTATATGTAATTGGTTTTTTCTATTATTATAAGTTCAACTTTAATAAATAAAAATGGACTTAGCTCCTGGCAGAGCTTAATGTACTGCTGGAAGCCAAGATCTTTCAGCACATGTTTGTTAACAATCTAACCTTGAGTGCCATAAATCCAATCTGGTGATAGTGACAGCATTGTATTCAGAAAAATTCTACATGAGATGTTTTGAAAAGAAAAATAATAGGAAAAAGTTATTAATTTGGTTGTCTCCTAACTCTTAGGATCCCTTTTCTAGTATCTAGACAGTTTCATTACTTCAGGGACTTGAGTCAGTCTCAGAATCATTGTTGTTTTGAATATCATAGTCTTAAATACAGTTAATAGGTTTCTGAAAATTGCAGCGGAAATACAATCATGGTTAAATATTTACTTGTATATCAGAAATTTTAGGGTTTGCTTCCTACAGGTTCTTAAACCGAAAGAAGAAAATGTATACATTAAATACTGTTGATATTTTTGTGGGCAAGTTTTTGTGTAGCTCAGCTCTTTGTAGCCTAACAGCTGTTAAAGATTAAAAAATGAACAGCTTCTGATAAGAATAAAAATAGAGCCATCTTGTTTATTTAAAAAATTATGCTAAGCTCATATTATGCTAGTTCTGTTTTTCAAAACTGTAATCATATTAGTTTGTTTATCCACACAGAAAATTGGTTATAATAGTCTCATAAAGAAGTGAGGCAATGATATTATCACTTTATTAGCCTTTTTATTGTGCTTCTCACTAATGAGTATGTTCATGATCAATTTTTTTTTTAATTAAAACCAAATTACATCATGGAGTTGGCATAAATTATATGTTTTGTTCTTTTCTCTGATTGGTTTTCATCCGACCTCTGTACATTCTGAATTTATTCTCCCAAGAATAAAATGAAAGGTTTTTCTCATTAAAGGGTGTTCTTCACAGGCTGGACTCAGTTTGTGAGGTAAAATAAAATTTTTAAAAAATCTGCGGGTTATTTAAATCTCTATAAAGGGGTTGGTTAACTCAGAAAATGTATTAGGAAAGTTCCCAGCAGGGTTTGGAGAGTCAGACTCTACCTCTGATTAGTAGTTACTGTTGTCTTGCAACTTACTAGATTTTATAGCTTATCCTGTCATCTTCTTCTCTCCTTCCTGCTCCTAAAAAAAGGAATTGTAATCCTGTAAAAATCAGTTCAATTTTATGAAAATCACTAAGTATGCTATTGTTCTAAGTCTCTCTTTTCCTAATTCTCTTCATTGTGTACTAAATCCCACATGCCAGGTACCAATCAGGAAAAAAAGAAATAAGATCTGTCACTTTTTCAAAGTTCACAGAAATCCGAGAAGGTGAAGGATGTATCACATCTCTCAGTATTGCATCCTTAAATAGCTTCAGCTTGTCCTTTTGATAGTAGAATTTTTCATCACACCACAAGGCAAACACTTGGCCTTAATTCTCCTGTTTCTTTTTAGATTAGTTATGTTTTATCAGTCAGGAGTAGGGGCAGATGTATTACTGTTGGGTAAAATTTTGTTTCTAATGTATGAGATTAAGAGACTGATTTTAACTAGTTTCTTTTCCATGAGTTCCTCAGTCCTTATCTGGAGGCTTTAAGCATCTCTGCCTGAGGTATTGCTGATGGAAGTCTAGTTAAGTCTATCTACAGACTCAAGGTAATAGAAGAGACAGAAGGGATTTACAGATGTGAGCAAAGGTAAAAAAGAGTTCCCTGAGAAAGGGGAAAACTGCTTCCCTACTCATCTCTCCAAGCATCCACATTTAATATTAAAAGTTTGAACTTTATTTTCTGTAAAAGTATGAAGCAGGTCTACCACCTTCATGCAGGCACAAGTGTGGCTAAGTCTTATAGTTGTTGTGTGCTTAATTTCTGCTACACCCGAAGAAAGAGGAGCAGAAGAGTCATTGATTTTTAATTGTGTTTTCTGCAGGAGTCTTTGTATACACCCTTCCAGAATCTGAAGTCTCTCATTTGCAAAGTTTGCATGGCAAAGAACAGAACAATTCAGAGCAGACCAAGAGGGAATGGATTTAACACAGGTGGGCATTGTTTTCTCAGTTTTCTCAATAAAGTTAATATACTGATGAACTAAATTACCCTTCAATAGCAGCAGTAATTACATAGGCAGCCCATCAAACTAAAAAAATTGTAAGTTTTTTCTCCAAGAAGCAAATGAAGAGATCTAAGAAAATACTTATTTTTGTGAATTTGATTACCCAGGTTTACATAGAATATTTCCATCTAGGTACACAGTTAGTGAGAAATATGCAATAAGTATCATTCATTGACAGAAACATCACTATTTATTCAGTGACTAAAGATATTTTTATAGGAGAAATTAAATGACTCAGAGCTTTTTCTTTCTTCCCTCAGGGGAGCCATTTTAACATTGATAGGTGAAGGTTTGAGTGAGGCATTGAAGATTAAATACTTCTTATTAGACTCACTGACATATTTCAAAATAAAGAGAGCTTTTGGGCAATTTGAAGAACTGTGCTTTTTTGTTTAAGATCTTGCTTTTTTCCCCCAACTTTATGGCTCAGTTTGCTAAAGAACTTGGTTTGCTAATTTGTTTTCCCTACCTGATCTGCCTGACTTTTGGGCAAAAAAACATCTAAAAGATTTTTAACATCAGTCACGGATCAGCCTGAATGTTGAGGCTTTTGAGACTTTGAAATCATTTACATTGAATCTCAGTGTTTATACTCATATTATATTTATTACTTGCTTAATATCTGATCACTTAAAATGTCTGTGAGGATGAAAATTATTCCTTCAGAGCTACTTGAGCAAATTATAGCAGACAGAATGATTTTCTGCAAGTTCAGTACTTTGCATTATGTGGCAACAATTCTTCTGATGAGGCTCTACAACAACCTCATGCTGGACACTCAAAACTGAGGATATCTGTTGGTGATTTATAATACCAGACCTTGGTAGCATCTGCTTTTCCTTGAGAGCTATATTTAACCATTTTAATTATGATTTGTGATTCCAATTTGGACAGAGATTTCTGTTTGTTTTAATGACTGCAGCCTCCAAATCTGTGTCATAAAATTTTGATCTGGTTTCTAAATACACTTGTTAACAGCTTGTAATCATGATGTGCATAGATGGAAATGAGGACAAGAACCATGCTTGTTAGGCTGACTTTAATTTGGAAAGATCGTAATTGTGCACCAGTATTTTGGCACAAAACTAAGAAATACCGTTTCCTGAAAAAGAATACACTGTCTCTCTTTTTCTTCATGTATTCTTATATACTGTTATAGTTGCTTAGTGAATACTGTTTTTCAGGAAGAGAACAAAGAGATTTTAATCCCAGGTTCCAACAACCACACAGAAGTCATTTGGTTTCTCCATATCATAACCAGATGAGGGGGTTCACACAAAGACATCAGCCGTCCCAAGGTAAAAAATGGTTACATGTTTGTGGGTTTGGAATTGTCCCTATCAAGAGTGTAACAGCTTTGTGTCTATCTGCACTTCATGTTCACATGTGCAGTTACCCTGTGCCTACAGCAGTCAGCAGCAAAACTTGAATCAGTTACACAGTTGTTCACTGCCACTCCAAAAACTAACTCTGCAGGGTGAGGTGGAGTGGAGCTTTGTAATCTGCAGACTGTGTTTAAAATTGTAATAGTTCTAAAACAAATTGGCACAGCTGCACAGAAATGTGTCTGAAGTCTTTAGCTGCAGGTCTGCGTTCATACTTCAACAAAACACTAGAGCATATGAATAAAGTTAAACACATTCTTAAGTGGTTTTCTAGATCAGGGTCTTCACTTCAGGTCACTGGCTAAGTGATACAAATCCAAGTTCTGTCTTGCCTTAGTATAAATCTTAAGTCATTAACCAGTCTCACTTCTTGAAAAGAACAGACATTTCAGTGAAATACCACTGTGGATAACACTGTTCAGCTGATTTAATTCCGTTTAACTTCCTTGTTACTGTGAGTTGAAGCACATACATGCAGATTAAAGAAAATAAGCAAAAGGAAGAGAAGTGTCTAAGAAACATCAATTATTTTATTAAGCCTGCAGAGCCTGAATTTCTCTTATGTTCCCAGGTGAAGTTTTCAAAGAAGATTGATGTTGTGATTAGGAAAGATAAAAATTAAATAGATATATAGGGAAGTCTTTAATGTATTTCAGCTGCCACTGTTGAATGCCTGAGAGTAAGACAATATTATTTGATTCACAAATAATGTTCTTTAATCCTGTATGTAAAATATAGAGTAAGTATGCTGACCATAAGCAAAATCCAAACTTTACCAGTTCCTGATCACCTGAAGAAACCTGATATTCAGAGGTCAGATCATCCCTGACCAGCTCCAGAGATCTTATGGCTAGGTGTATTTCACAAAGTATGTTGCAAAGTAACTGTGCTGCTGTGTTATAAATGCTTTTCAGTAGCATTATTTAAACATCTTGGCTTCTTCTACACTAGCCCTATTTCTTACTCTAAGGACACTCTTAAAACATGATCCCATAACTGCAGTTAAATTGCCTGTGTTATAAGTAAAACAGGTTTATTGGAATTTATTATTATTATTTACTTGTAAAAGAGCCTTGCAATGTTTTAGAGCTCCTTTTAAAATGATCTGCCCACATGACTCATTTTGACAAAATTCTTTCCCTAAGTTTGCTAATATTAGCACAGGTATTTGGGTTGCTTCTCTGTGTAGCTGTTGTCTCTGCTGTATGTGTGTCTCACCAAAGAGAGAGAGAAAAAGAACAAAAAAGTAGCCATTTTCTGTTCATGGTAGCTTATGTTTAAAACTTCCCAGTAATATAACTGATACCTGCCTATCCCATCCTCTGTGTACCTTTCCATGGTACACTGTTACATGGTACATGCGGCTCTGCTCTCGCATATAATGCATAAATCATTGGATTAAATGAAGTAAAAAATAATGGAACAGTAACCATGGGACCCGTATCTTCTGTGTCAGGAGTGTACATAATGATTAAGCAGCCTTTGCTCTGTCTTATCAGTTAATGTTTAAGAATTCTGTGACACTGTCTCAGCTTCACCAGTGGAGGAAAGAGTGCCTCCACCAAGAAAGCATCAATGAGAAACAGTGGAATTTCTCTGAGAGGATGACTTGAATCCCCTCAGGCAGAACAAGAGCTGGACTTAGGCATCCTTCATTATATGGTCAGTAGTAACCACTGTAATAAGCAGCTCATCCTCTAGCTGTATTTTGAGTGCAAGGAATTCAGGTGTGGCTTTTTTTTCGTTGGGGGGGGGTGGGGTTTTTGTTTTCTGGTTTTTGGGGTTTTTTTTGGTTGTTGTTTGTTTGATTTTATTCATTTAACTTCTCTCCATACATTTCATGGCTGTGCATTACAAATGGATAAGAGCATCCATGTTACTCAGAGCAGGACATCTAAGCCTCAGGAAGGTAGATTTTCCCTTCATATTTCTTGTTTGATAACTTATGGATTTTAGGTTTGTGGCTGCAATACCACACCACAGCCCATATACTCTATTGATAGAGAAACTTCATTAATTAGAAATTAAACCACTAATACATTGTTTTACATCACAGCGTCAACTCATTCTGTAAGAATCTAAAAATAAACTGAGCATTGAGAACTATGGAAATCACTGTTAATTATCCATTTCTTCACAGTATGTAATTGCATCACGAGGGGGACAATTCACTTCAGTCTTAGCACACTGTAAAACACATAACTGCTGATCATACAAGCAGCCTCTCACTTGCAAGATACTTAGTCAAGTCTTCCACACTGGTGTTGCTTTCAAATATGTTTCTCATTAACAGGATTTTGGTAGAACTGTAATGCAAATGGGACCTGGTAGAACCTCAGTGCTGAAAAAAGATTTAATTTACACTGTGAGTACTGCTTTGCTAATACGAGTCTCTAACTAAAGCAGTATCGTGCACAGGCAGATTTAAACCTGTATAAAAGTAATTGTATGTATAGCTTTTGTCTGGTTCTAAACAGCATATTATCCTTACCTGAATTCATACAGTCAGATCTACCAGCCAGCCATAGGTGAGATTCACTATCCTATCCCATTTATTGGACTAGGTTTAAAAGTTACAGTCACCCAAGAGTTTTAAGAAGAGCCACCATGCACTTTGTCCTCCAACATCTCAGAATACTAGCCAAAATTACACACCAACTGAGCAGGGACATGTACTTTTTTAAGCTATGTATTAATGGAACTTTTCTTGCAGGCTATCTTAATTAGCCCTTGTTTTCCTGCTTTACTGTTCATTGAATGTATGCAATTCCTCTCTTACTCTCTCCAGGCAGAGGATCAGGACATCCTCACTGGAGGAGACACCACCTTCCTCCTCGGTAAAGAATTTGTGTCTGCAAGTGGCAAACTGAGATGCTGGAATAGTTGCCACCGGGATCATTTTTGTCTATGAAAGACCATTTTTAGGAGCTTTGCAGAGTAACTGAATGATGTGGCTGGGAAGGAAATTACAGAAAGCTGAGGCTGTTCAGCTTGTTAATCACTTATCATGTGAGGTCTAAGCTTGTTGTGAGACCAGAATCACTACAATTAAGTTGAAGGTACCTGAGGCACAGTAGCGTCCCAGTATAGCTACATAGTTTTGTCTGTTTGACAAAGGAAAGTCTGAACAGGTTTTTATAACATTGTAAGGTATTCCTGATGTAAATTTAAGACTTAAACTATAATTTTTGCATATTTTTGTAACAGTTGTTTGTATTACAATACTGTCCTCACTATGAATAATGTGTCATGCCTATGCTGTATTGTGGTTTGTGTCTTGATGGTGGATTATATCCAGATCTTAAGGCTTATACCATTTTTACTGAAACCCTGTAAAGTTTGAAACATGAGATCATTGATGTAAGCATCATCTGCCAGTGAAACAGTGTGACCTTCTTGTAAAATGTATCACTTTTTTACAGAGGACAGAAATTGTTTTTACATTTGATACTTTTAATTAAGCAACTTTTTATATATTTTTCAATTGAGGAGAGAAAGAATCTATCGTACCCTACTTCTATAATGATTAATGCATATGAGAATTCAGTATTTCTTCTCTGTCCAGAAGTCTAATTTAAACACTTACCTTCAAAATTACTTCTTAAAAATTGATATGTTTCACTTTGTGATTCAGTTTCAGTAATATATGTATTTGTTTAGTTCTAAAATCAAGGGGGTGTCAAAGGAGGAGCCAGGCTCTTCTCAATGGTGCTAAGCAATAGGACAAGAAGCAACAGGCAGAAGCTGGTGCATGGGAAGTTCCTGTTGAATATGGGGAAGAACCTCACTGTGCAGGTAACCAAGCACTGGAACAGATTGTCCTGAGAGGTTGTGGAGTCTCCCTCACCAGAGATGTTCAAGAACCGCCTGGACACAATGCCAGGTGCTCTGGTCCAGGGAGGCTGGACCAGATGGCTGCCTGGGGTCCCTTCCAACCTGACCCATTCTGTGATTCTGTGATTATTCAGTTAATGTTGTTGGGCCTTGTGCAGGTAACTTCTTTGAGTCAACTGTCAGTGGAACTTCATTCCTGTTTAGTATCCATGTTATGTCACAGTGAATAACATTGTCAGCAATCCATAACTGCATACTCAATTTCCTCCCATGTATTTTTCTGTTTGTAACCCAATAAATATATTTTTTCATATTCTTTATATAGCAACAATCCAACTTAATAAATAAGCAATAAGTATTTCTAGTTCTATTAAAAGTTTGATCACACACCATTTTTACACAACATGTTGTCTTGATTTGCTTTTCAGGAAATGCACTGTCATGACAGGGGTATTTCTGCTTCCTTTTTCAATCGATTTGTCATTGACTGTAGTTGTATTGACTTTTTTACTATCATTTTTATCTCTCCCCTCCAAACCTTTTGAAATAATGTGGTCTGAATTTTATGGAAAGTTCTCTGGTTTCAGGGATCTCATAATGTATAATAGTGTATTTTAAAAGAATGTGATTATGTGCCAGAATTTGTTGGTAATTCCCTCTTCAGGCTTTGATATGAGAAAAGATGTCTGTTATCCTCAATAAACAAAGTTAAATACTGTTAGAGTGGGAGTTCTGCTGTGCTAGCTGTGGTATGAATTGTTGGTAATAATTACCCTGACTACTGAAGAATTGATAGCATCTCTGTGAGGTTGTTTTTCTTCCTAATGTTAGACCATAAGCAGAAGCTGCTTATTATTATTTCCAAGCCAAAAGATTTTTTCCCACCAGGAAGGGGAGGGGGAAGGCAGAAGCATGAAGTTGAAACATAGAGGCGCTACTTTCCTGTCTCACGGGATTGAATTATTCACAGTACCACAAATCTTATGGACTCTAGAAGGAAATCATATAGGAGAATGTGACTGTAGATGTTCCAGTTTAATAGGGTTTCCTTAATATGTGGACTACAGGGTTGTTTTGAATTGTTACAGAACAGAGGAAAAACATACATGGATTTGAAGTGAAGGAGCATATGTTTGTGAAGAAAAGCATTCTTGTTCAGCTGTACTGCTTACTCTTCTTTAGCCTGTGCACTGGGTAGCTGCCTTTCATCAAATATTCACTGAAATTGTGGATTGATTTATTAGCTTTATGTTCCCCTTCTGGAAGGGGATCCAGAGAACATTCTGTAACATCAGTAACTTAATCAACAGTGACTCAGCAGTGACATGGTCATTGTGAGAGAGTGGCTGACAGGAACACATCTATCAACTTTCCTCTTTATGTATCCTTCCTCTTAAATTACTTTATTTGTGACATTATCACACTGGGACTCTGATTCTGGACTGAAGAAAACACTGAAACAATGAGTTAAGCTTAGGATGCTGTGGCATTGCAAATATCAAAACGTAGTTTTTGTGCCCCTTTTATAAAAGAGGGGACTACAATTTTAATTGCTCTGCTATCTTAGCAGAGCTGTGCTGTGCTGAGATGGGGGGAACAGCAGTGCTAAAGCTCTACAGATCTTTTTGTGCCATGGTGTCTGAGCAAAATTATAAGGGTACTCCAACATACGGGATTATTTTGCAAAGGTGGTCTTTATTTAAATGCTGGGGAGAAAGATCAAAACTTCACATGTTCATGTTTAAACACTGACTCCCCATTGGCAGCTGAACGGGGAGACACACTAGTATATGCCACTTCACTTGGAAGTTTGATGTGATATTCCTCTGTGGTGCAGAGCTTCTTTCTTAGAGAGTATCTTTTGGTTCTATGGAAGCATGGCCAGCCCCGTAAGCAAGCAGAAACCTCAGTATGGTTCTGCCATATGCTGCTTGAGAGCACAGGAATGCCATGAGGTTTGTGAGTGTGCTGAGGCTGCCCTCCTGGGTACACGCTGATGGCCTGGCAAACTCCCCAGTGGGGGTCATTCCCAATGGCTGAGCTTGCTCAAGATGGGGCTTGGTGGTGGTGATACAAGCACGAGTGTTTCCTGGTGTCCCTGGCAGAGGTGGCTGACAGCTCCATACCTGCATCCTGAAGGTGCTGCCTCCTGGTCCTCAAAGGGGTTTTACTGCCTGCAGCTGGGTGACATTGGATCCAGCTGGTCAGTAAGGAAGACCTGTGTGAGAAAGCTGTGGGAAGTCTCCTGGGAGTCTCAAAAGATCCTGGACTCAAGACCTGCATTTGAGCCCAGGTCCTTACTCTTGGTGCTTGCCTAGTCTACTTTGCAGGAGTTCAATCCTGTTCCCAGCCTGTCTGGTTCTGCCTTTGCCTTGAGGATTTGACTTCCTTATTTCACAAGGACATCCCTCATCCCCATGGACTTGTGATCAGAGCACTGTTGTGTGAAGCTGGTTCCTGCCATCAGACGTGCTCTGCTGTTCTCCAGGTACTGAGGGACTGCACCCTCAGCACTCAGGTCACTGCCCTGCATTGCCCCTGTGCTGGCTTGCCTTCCCTTTGTGGAGCAGGCACCCCTTGCTGCTCCATGACAGCTTTAGGAGCCTGACAGCACAGGGGGTCAGGAAGTTTGGCTGAAACTACCATAGTACTTGGTTGGTGTCAAAACAATAGATATGGCCTGTGGGCTGAAAACAGCTGGAAAAACTGAAAATGGCTACAAACCGGCCAAGTGTCTTTGTGTACCCCTACAGCATTAGGACCTTGCATTCATTGCATTCCTGGACCCTGAAGCTGACACCCAGACCTCTCCCCCCCCATAGCCAGGCTGATGGGTACACTGTGTTTTAACAGTGCCCACCACAAATGTGAAGCTGGTTCAGAACACAGAAGCTCATTTGTTAGAGAGAATGTTCTTGAAACTGATACTTGTAGAGCTTTCTGGCTTGTTCTGCTTTTGGAGCTCTAGGCTGGTGGTCAGGCATTAGGTTTAGCCTACAGTTTTTACTTAAAATATGACATTGACACAACACATGATGAGTTGAAGAGTTGCCTGTAAAAGACAGGGGCAGCTGGCAGGGTATTCTTGCCAGCCTAAGTTTATTTAATCTTACTACAAATTAAGATCTAATGTTTGGTTTTGCTTGTGCCATACACAAGCAAAATACATCTGGGAAAATAAATCTTTATTGTATTTAAACCCCTCGACCTTACAGTCTGCAACATTTGTTCAGGAAGGGAATCCAAACCAGTTACTGACCCTGATGCTATCATGGGTGCTGCTTATTGCCTGGGTAGCAGCTATGGTAGTGCACAGCTTAAAACTCACTAACACACCTTGAATCAGAGTGCAGGCAGGACATCAGCTGTAGTAATTGCAGCTGCTGACTCCCATACCTCTAAAAACTACAAATGCAAATTTAGAGCACCAAGCCTGACAGAGTTCAAGAGTTTGGACAATGCTCTCAGGCACAAGGTGTGACTCTTTGGGATGATGCTGGACAGGGCCAGGAGTTGGACTTGATAATCCATCTGGGCATATTCTGTGAAACAGGGAGACTGGCATTTCTTTGGGGCAAAGAATTGCTCTGAGTGCAGAATTTCAGTCACACAGGGTTGTATTCTGCACTGGGTGTTCATTTTTGGTATCAAAATTGTAACTTGCCAATAAACATCACCAAAAAACTCTCCTCAGGGATGATATTTGTTACTACTGTTTAGCATTCCTTTGGAGAGGAAGGACTTGATTTGGTGATCAGATACAATCACAAACCTGGAAGTTACACAGGCTAGGGAAGCAAGGACAAGGCAGAATGCAAGGGATGGGTACATAAAACATTAAATATTTTAATTCTTTTGTCTTCATGTTAATTCTTATTTTCCCAGAGTTACTCATTGGAGCACTTATCAAACGACCTTTTATTAGTAGTGGTCACATAGATAAACAGGGATATATTAATTGTTAATAAAGTTAATCTAAGCATGATTTTTTAAAATATGAATGCATTGATATTTCAAATGTATTAAGCTTCTCTTTTTTATGTCAGAAGACACAAGAAATACTAGGCATGAAAACAATCCTGAGTATAAGTTCTCTGAAAATGCTTGATTGCTGCAGGCTTTTTAATGGAAAATAGTGCACCCTGTCTCAAAAATTAGGTAGGCAAGTCTGCAGCTGGATTTTGGACTCATATTGAGGAGCAAAACTGTACTGTAAGAGCTGTTCTGATATTAGATGTGTTTCCTAAATATGCTTGAGTTGGCTTAAAAAATATTAATCAGTGAAAGCAATCATAGTTTTTAGAAAAGTGATGAGAACCTTGCATGGTATTTATGGCATTTGGAAAATTTAGGAGTTACCATTCAGGAGTTACCTTCATCATATTCAGCTTTGTTTGAGGCAAGAGATTGTTTATTAGTAGCAGAAAACCAGCAGGCACTGTATCTGCTTCCTGATAATTTCACTTTAATTTTCACTTGTGAGCATGATGCAGCTCATCTAAAAGGGATATAAGTGCATATATAATGTGCTGCCTTTTTATAATCATCTTTGTCCCTTAGTTTAATTACCTACCAGGTCCTTCAGTCCTTCTGATCTATGTTCTGCTGGAGGGTTTGCAATTCCAGTGAAGTTTATGGAGGCCTGAGGCAGGGTGCTGGTGACAAAGCTGGACCTCTTGTTACATAATATGCATATGAAAGATCACCACATTTAAATAGGGTGGTAAGGCTGCCCCCAAATCTTCACAATCTTGAGCAAATTGCAATACTTCTCTCTTCAACAAAACCTTCATTTTGCAGGTGTGATTTAATTTCTACTCCACCTTCCCTATGCAGAGGGGGAATTTCACAAAGGGGCAGATAGGAGAATTTCAAACAAATCCACTACTGAATTGTATGAATTGTATTTCCAAACAAAAAGAGGGAGAGCAGCTACCCAGTTGATGTACTGTAGCACAAAGCATTTAAAAGGTGCATCTAGACCAAAACTTCTAGGTTTTGAAAACAAATCAGAAACCTTGAGCATATACTGGTTTGGAATACACTGAATGCAGATTTGTGTTTTTTATTGACTACCTGCATATCTAGGTTCATTTTGTAACTGTGTGACACCAGTGCAAGTCCAGGCATTGATTGTGGTTTATGCTTTAAATAAAGATTAAATTTTGAATGATTTCCTGAAGTTTTTGAACAAAAGAAATAATAACCTGCAAATTCACCCTTCTTTTATTTTGAGGAAGAAATTATTTTACTTCTTTGCATTGATGGTTACTACATTAATTCTTGGCAACAAAGTGCTGTAAGAAACTTTTGCTCCAAGCAAGTTAAAAAATAGCATCAAAGAAAAATTATTAAGTGCTAACAGGATCTAGTTTGCATGGCTTAACACTTCCTTGTTGGGAGCAGGAAAGAAATCCCAAATTTGTCACTGTGCATTTGTTTACACTAATGTGTTATTGCTTAATCACTCCACCATCCCTCTCCCTCTTAAACACCCCCATCTGCCTGTAGAAAGAGTCCAACTTAGCAAGGCTGATCGTTTATGATATTAGAAATTAGGGAAAGAGGAGAGAGCAAAAATAAAGAAAAGAAATAAAGCTTTTCTTCTGTCCTAATGATCCAGGAGTGCAGTGATTCAGGGGTTGTTAACTGCTCTGTTAATGCTCACCAGGGGCTACAGCTGCTGCCAGCTCCAGCATTCAGATTTTGAGAGGATGAGTGTCCAGCCTGCTGGAGGATAAGATGCCTCTCTGTGTGCTGGATAAGCTCTTTCCTTCGAGGAGAAATAGTTTCAATCACAAAACAGCTGTACTTTTAGGTATGTGAGGGTAGCATGTGTGAAGTTTCTGTAGCATTTTTCTCCCACACAAAAAGTTTTCTTGCTCTTTGTATGACTTCAGTTAAATCTCTGAAGGGCCAGAGGGAGGATCTTTTTTTTTTTTTTCCTGAATTCTGTTGGTTTTAAGTTGGGCCTACCAGAACAGAAGATATATTAGTTTAAAAGTAATTTTACAGAAGAAAATTAAGCAAATATGAGGCCAGGGTTGCTTGAAAAACTAAAAATTAAAGGCTGTGCTTTGTCTTAGACAGCTTGTGCAACTTACTTCATATTAACTGCATCCTTTGAGATGTGTTAGGCTGACAGTGCTGGGAAATTAGCCCAGGCCTTCTGACTTCTGGTCTTTTCCCTGACTGCTGGACTACAAACTGGCATGACAGATTGCATCCAGCACAGTAGGCTGCAGAAAGTAGTTAATGGAAAATAGACTGCTTTGATGTTCACTTCTGGTGGGCTGATCCTCTGGTTTAAAGGCTAAACATCTATTGTCCCCAGTAGGAGTTTTCTTTATGAAAAAAACTTTCACAAAATCTGTAATTTCCATTTTGTTTTCTGAGACTGTGGTTTGCTCTATTTCTACATTCAGTAGCCAGCAAATATTTTCAAGAGCGATTTGTAATTTTCGGGTCTCTAACTTCAGAGGCCACAAACATGGCCTTATTTCTCAGAAATAAGCTAAGCATCTGCCCTCTTCTGCAAAAGCAGATGTCTCGAAAGTATTTCCATCAGAGCACCAGAAACGAAGGCACCTAAACACACTGCCCACTTTGCTGGAAAATGGGGCTGAGCACTGCAGAGATGCACCTTAGAAAACAGGCTGGCTGGAATTAAAATGGGGGAGGGAGAGGAGAGGAGAGCAAATACAGTAACAGCCTATGATTAGAAATCTTAACAATGACAGTGAGTTCTGTTTAATTCCTAACTGCTTAAAAGCGGGCTTGGGGAAATGCTCTGCTTAGAAATGTCATGGAAAGTGCAGCTGGTCCATAGGCTTTATCTTGAAAAGCAAAGGATCTTTCCCATTTTGCAGTAACACTGCCATTTACTGGGCCATACCACTAGCAATTTGCAACAATGGGAGGGAAAAAAGCTGCCATTTGACCTAGAATGCAATTTTCAACTAATTAATAAAGTGACCATTAGTGCCCGAGGGGATAATAACAGGAATAAGAACAAATTACTGAGGGGTGCAAAGGAGGCTTGGGCATTGTATTGCAAATTTCTTATGGCACTATTCTTTTTTTTTTCCCCCCTCACTAATACTTTTTAAGTGCCCCCACTCAACACTTGCTCCTTGTAGGACCCTTGCAAACCACATAAGAATTAGCCCTTCAAAGATCAATCAGGATCTAATTGTTGTTAACAAAGTGCCACCTGGAGAGAAATGTTACAATATACCTTCATTACAAAGCATTCAATCTCTCTCACACGCACAAGTCCTGGCTACAGTACAGACAAAAAGAAGCAGTTGCTGTCATTAAGATCAGGCACCTGCAATTGCTTGTGAGACACTGCCAGTCCCTGCACAACAATGCTCCTAACATTGCACAAGCCACGTAAGAACTGCTCTGTTTGTGCTTCTTCAGAGCAAGTTTTGCTGGGATCTCTCTGTTTGCAAATCTCTAACTTGTCACTGGAGCCCTCATATTGGGGAGGATGTCAGGAGAAGAAGCTACACCATTGGCCTGCTTTTTCAGGATATGCTCTAGGATATGCTCTCAGTAAAGACTCTTCTGTATGTTGTGGCCTCTGTTCACAGTGCCCCCAAAGCAAACTTGAAGCCTCCAGTGAACTGACAGTGCCCTGGTTTCACTTCTCTGCCTGAAGGAGATTTTACTTATGGATATAGCACATCCACTCTAGGTCCTGCCTGTGGCCCCACTTTGCAGCTTCAGAGGTTAGAATTGAAAATAAGACCCAGCAGTGTCTGTCACTTAATGCTTGGACACGTTTGTGGCTGTGTGTCCTCAGAAGTCAAAGTCAAATGACATTACTCTTGTCTGTGCTGAAAATTTCCAGTGAACTGTTTTATAGCAAATTGAAAACTCCTGTCCACAGACTCGCTTTGCTTGTCCTTGTTTACAATGTCAGGGAGTTGGCTTGACTGACAGCAACATCCCCAAGAAACTAACAATAAAATATATTTTTTGATCAGTTGATCTATCTGTTGTGGCCAGCACACAGGGACAGACACTGGTAGCTGGAAGCAGGTGAGGGAACACAGGACTTTCCCTTCCCTTTAGGTAAAGAACTTGCTCCACACTGAGGTGAAACCAGCCTTGCTTCCCAAAAGCATTTTGTAAAATTGGTTTGGGACCTTTTTTTTTTTTTTAAATGAGTGGGAGATACAGAATTGTAGAACAGCCCAGGTTTGAATGGGCCTTGTAAAATCAGCTGACCCAAACTTCCATGGAAGGAGCTCAGATGAGATTATTTAGCTGCCTGATCACATCTTGAAAACCTCCAGTGATGGGTACCGTACCATATCCCTGCAGAGGTTGTTCCAGTGAATGATTGCTCTCATTCATCAAGAATTTATTTACTATATTGAGATGAAACCTTTCCTGATGCAACTTGTACCCCTTGCCCCTTGTCGTCTCCACATGGACCCTTGTGAATAGAGAGCCCCTGGCCTCTTTGTAGCTGCCCTTTAAGTACTGGAATACTGTGTTGAGGTTCTCTCTGAGCCTTCTCTTCTCCAGAGAGAAAAGACTTCACTCCTTCAGCCTTTTCTCATAGTGCAGGTTTCCAGCTTTTTGATGAACTTTATGAATTCCTTTGAATCCTCTCCAGTCTTTCAGTGAAATATCCTTTTTTTCTCTTTCTTGAGCTATGAGGACCAGAACTGGACACAGTACTCTACTCTAGGTGTAGCCTAACAAGTGCTGTGTAGGGTTGGAGTAACTGCATCTCTCTCTCTCTCTGCTAGCAGTGTGCCTGCAGATGCAGCCCAGGATCCAATTTGCCTTTGTTGCTGCAGCAGCATTCTACTGACTGCTGATCAGCTCATTGTCACCAGGAGCAGAACACAGCCCAGAGCATAAAATGGGCACCTCTCAGCAGTTTGGCATCCTTGTGCTTGAAATTAGTAAAAAATGGCTCAGCTACTCAGCCTTCTCAGGTTAAAAGTGTTCTTAAGTGGCTTTGCAGGAGTTGCAGTGCTTGCCTTTGGAAATTAGCAACAAGAGCACAGTTTTGGGACACCTTACTCCTTATGCAGCAATCTGCAGTTTGGGTGTGTCTGTCCACTCATTGACACACGTGGTCCATTAGGGAGTTCTCACTGAACACGTGTGTTCAGAGTTGATGAGAATCTCATTTGTTCTGCTGTAAGAGGATTCTGTCTAATCATTAGGATGGGGGTCAAAATTAGGAAACCTGATTGATTCCCCTGCACCTTCCTAGGTCTGCCATTTACTAACTCTGTGACCTTGCTCAAGATATACCAGAATCTTGTGACACTCATTGTCACGGGCTGGAGCACAGCCTGCCATCTTTACAAGTTTCTGGGAAGCACACATGGGAAGTGATTGCTGCAGTGTATGGCCACTAAATGTGTGGAATATTACCCCAAAAACTCTGTAATGCTGAGGCCAGATACTGAGCCGTGCAAAACTAGGAGCCACTTGAAAATATCAGCTGTTGACTCCCTGTGCAGCTCTTTGCCAAAGAGCTGTACTTGCCTCTCAGAGAAATTATAGTTTGAAGAAGGGCAGGAGATGCTGGTGTGAATTGGGCTGTACAACTGCAGAGCATCTGGGTAAAGCTCCAGAGAAGAAACTGTGAATAAACTGAAGGATGCACAGGGGGTTATCCCAACTACAAATCTCTGACCAAATTAATGCTCTGCAAAGAAAGGCACAAGGAGCAGAGATGCAAGCATTTGCCATTTCCAAAACAGCTTGGCAGTCCCCCAGGACTGCAGACAGGCTTCACTGGAGGGTCTGTTCTTCTGCTGACACAAGAGATGGATGTACACACAAGTCCCATTAGCATTGAAGGGAGGTGCCTGCTAAACTTTCCCACGCACTAGCGGAGGAAAAGGCTTCTAAAGGTATCTCACGAGGTAACAGAAGGCTGTGGCTGCACATGCTGCCTTTCTTTAATATCTGCCTGTGATACAGCTGTACACTTACATCATTTGGGTGTATCTACTTGGCATCTTGCTGTCTGTCACAAAGAGGCACTTGGAGCCGTGCAGCATGCTTGCCCATTATCCTCAGTGCAAGCCTGTAAATACACAGCTTGTGTGTAACCTGTTTGTACACTGATTCTCTGTGTCCCAGATCAATCTGTTGTTGATTCCGAGGACTAAAGTCTCCTTTGAATCCTATTTTTATTGAATGCTCGTCAGCAGGAATATATGTTTTAATTTTTTTTCCTTTTGTAGTTGTTTTCCTGTCTTTTGTAGTAAACATTAAAGTTTATTTTGGGCTCAGGAAAGTTATGCCCTTTGTGACAATGTGTTGCAGAGCTTTATTTAATCCTGTGGGGTATTTGGGTGCATTTTGTTGGGGGAGGGATGTAAGGAGTAAAAGAAAAAGCTGTAGAAATAGTGGAACTGGAGATCTAGACTCCTAGAAGGTGGCAATCTGTTAATTAGTGTTCTTGGGAAAACCTGTCTGTGTTGAAAATAAAGCCCCATCGTTAAAACCCAGTGCATTTTCCTTTTCTGCCCCTGAATGTTGTTAACAATGTTGCACTCTGGTTAAGTAAAAATCTAAAACTGCAGTGAAGTGTTAGTAATCGGTTCCTGAGCAGATTCCCTAATGCTATTCACTTTTCCCTGCTAATCTTCCTGTGTGAGTTATAACAATGCAGCACCAAATGAGAAGGAAATGTCAGGTTATGTTTCAGGGCCAGCCTCCTGCCCACCCTCCATCTGTGCTGATGTCAGTGCTTATTGGAACATATGCTGCCTGTTGCTCACTGACCATCTGTTAGCTGAGCTGATGAAGTGTTCCCGTTGCTGGGACAACCCGGCCCCTGATTGCCAGTGGCACCGCAAACATTTTCCGCTCAGGTTTCACTTTTATCTGTGCTCTGGAATGGCAGCTCCGCCGTGGCAGGGGTTGCCCCATCCCTGCATTTTCCCTCGGCCTGGGCAGGGAGCGCAGGCAAAATTCAAGGTGCAACTTTTGGGGCAAATTATTGAAAGGCTGCAGCAGAGCTGATGTGCCTGGGAATTAACTGCTGGCATTACAGCCAGGACACAGGGCAGGCGTGCTTTCCAGTGGTAGCCCAGGGTCGAGGGAGCGTGTCTGGTAGTGGTTAGGAAGCTTTTGTGATGGGACTGTGACTGGCATCACGCAGAAACACCCAAAGTCCTGAAGACATGCAAGGCTGCAGAGGGATTTTTGGAGCAAAGCAAAAGGCAAGGGATAGGCTACTTTTCCATTGGTTAGGAGTCACTTGTTCTGAGATTTCTGCACGTTGTAGTTGTGCCTGCCAGCCACAAACCTTTTGGACAAAACTGAATCCAAATGTAACCAATTTTTTTTTTACGGCGTAGGCCTCCGTTTAAGCCGTAGTGGTGACGAAACCATTTGCCCACACACAGCCTTTTAGCAGCTCTGTCTGCTGAGCTTTCCCCCTCTCTTAAAAATATCTACAGACATTAATCAATCCTGGTGACAAGCCTGTGGGGCTGGCAGGTGGTGTTCCAACTGCACAGAGGGAGAAGGGAGTGTGAGAGCTGGCACGAGATGTGCGGCGTGCCCACCTCCCCGCCTCGCCTGCTGGGATCACCAGACCAGATTGCCCTTCATCACACACCCAGAGCCCCAGCCCTGCCACGGTGCCAAGAGGAGCTGCATTCCAGACACCAGGGCTGGGAAGACTCTGTCCTGCAGCTCCTTCTATCTTGTATGTGAAGGGAAAAGAGCAGCGCCTGATAAATGAACGCTGTTGGTGAAGCTGACCACGATAGTTAGGGTGAAATGTGACAGCCATTAGGATACAGAAAGTCTGGGTGCTTGGGAATGGTAAACACTCTGAAGCTGTGAAATGTCCTGGTCTTTCACTTTCTGTGTTGGTTTTCCCCAGTGCTTTCCTTGCTGAGCCTGGGGTTTTGGTTCCTGGATGACAGCAGTCACTTACCTGATCTCTCAGCCCCAACTTTGGAACTGAAGACTATCCCACCGTCTTTCCATTTTTCTCACTTCCCCCCAGCCTTGCCTCTTTCCAGTTTTCTGAAAAGCTTTTCTCAGATATATTGTTCCTTTGCAGTCCATAGCTTGCAAAAGCAAACTTTTTAGTCTTTCATCCAGCCTGTCCTTTGTGTTTCCTACCTCAATCCAGTGGTTCCTGTAGCCTGGCCAGTCAGCTCTACTCTGACTGCTCTTTCTACCAGCTCTCCTTACTTCTCATGCTTCTAAAATCCCCTTTTCTTCTGTTCCTAGCACAAAAATCCTCTTCCCACTTTTGAATGTACCCTGCCAGGTATCTTGTACCATCTTTTCAAAGGCTAAGTTGTAAGTTTTTCAGAAAAAAAAGTGTCTTTATTTTTCATCCTATGCATCAATTATTGTTTTAATTAATGACTGAATAGTACAATAATGTTGTGCGCTCAGAGTCTACATGACGTGTGGTAGAGCTGGATAAGATATGATCCATTCTGATGTAATCCTAGGTGTTAATAATAATGTACAATTTCAGCAAATGTTGCTATTTCAGGATGTTCTGGCAGAACAGGCTGGTTTTACTCACCCTGGGGACAAGCACATGAACAAACTACCACAAAGCCAGCAAGGGTGGGGGTTTACATTGCCTCATCTGCTTTGTGGTGAGTGCCTAAGTGCTGGGTCTTATTCTGTGGCACGTGTGAGGCAGTGCCCTGTGATTGTGTTGAGCCGCAAGCCGGGCCTCTTACCTTGCCTTTGTTGTGGTTATGATAAAAGCATTTATCTGCAGCTTATCACAATTACCACAACGGAGCCTGAGCACTCTAAATTCAATCCCTCTCTTGTGGCAACTTGTTTCATGCCAGTCTGCTTTTAAATCCACTTTGGAGTCCTTGTTTGTTGCCAGAACAGTGCAAATGTGCCAGCATGTAGATGAAAATTGGTCACATCTTTTCTCCTCTCCAAGAATGTCATAGAGCTTGGGAGCTTTGATATCTTTACAGACCTAGACAACTCAGCATTTTGAATCAAAACTAAGCAGAATTTAACACTTTGCTTCAAGATTTGACAGCTTGATTTTTGCCTCAGTCCAAAAATGTGAAGGAAAACTGATATCATAAGCCATTGTAAGTCCAGCCCCCAGCAGGATTTGTAGTTCCCAGCTGAAAGTGCTATTTTTACCCAGGCCAGCACTGCACATTTTGTGCAGTTTTTAGGCCTAGATTAAATGGTGGCACTGCTTTCTACAAGTGCTGAGAAGCTAGATAACACTGTGTCTTAACTGAATGCTGTTTGAACAGTGAGAGTGGTCAATTAAAGAGCTTTGAAGCCTTGAGATGCTACTAACAAGGTGGGATGAGGCACATACATGTACTTTACCAGAAATGTGCAATGTTTGTGCATTTCCAGGGAAGTGGAGAGTGGTCATGTTGAAACTCCAGACAGCAACTCCCTTGCTGCCATCACCGGCACCTATGGAATGACTGCCATCCTCCTCTTAAGCAACGCTGTTTACAGCACTGGAAGGCAAATTGTAGACATGTTATTGGAGGCATAGGTACAGGGGTCTTAGGTGCACACACAGCATCAGCCTGCAGAAAGCAGAGGGCTGGTTATAAATTACCTGTCTGCTGTTGCTTAGGCAGGTGTGTCAGAGCCAGTTGCAGAAGCACTGCTGGGCTCTAGGGAAGTTCATCAGCTGGGCAGTGTTTATTGATGCCCTTAGAGAAATACTGATTTTTGCCAGCCAAGAACCTGATCTCTGCTGTGACTGCAGTGTCAGGCATTCAGAGCTCTGCCTAATCACAGCTTTAACACATTTCCTCAATCTGGATGTCTGGATCCTGCAAGAACAATAAGTGCTCGCACTTCAGTGCTCTAAGGCTGGCAATGAGGAGCTGCTGTGTGTGCTTTTGTGAAAAAATCCCGTCCTCTCCACAGTGCTGGGGCAGGCTGCCACCAATGCCAGTTGCACGAGGATTTGCCCTGCGCTGCCTGGGCTCTGGGGATCACTCTCTGCACAAATTAATTAAAAGATGCCTTAGGTAGGTGTCCAGCCAGCACAGAAGGAACCCAGCTCCGTTACTAGTCTGCAATCCCCAGTTTTCCAGCTGTCACTATGTAATACGGTCTCCCCCTCACGTAATTCCTTCCTGTAGCCCAATAGAAGTCCTTTAAAGAAGAAAAAAAGAAAGAAAGAGGAACAACAAGCAAGTAATCCTGTCATACGATCTGCCCCAGTAGTTTGGGGCCTGTTTCTCTTTCAGGGGCTGTGAGCATGCTTTGAGGTGCACAATAGAGATGCCTTCTCCATTGACTGGGGAGCTCAATGAGCCGAACTGGGCAGCGGCCCCGGGAGCAGCAGCAGCAGCAGCAGTGGTGCAGCGCAGCAAAGCCCAACTGTTAACTGATTTAACACTCTGCCAGCTGCAGTCCCTGAGCTCCGAGAGGAGCGGCGGGCCTTTGAATATTACCTTTCAGCCAATTAGACATATGTCACTTCATAAAAGCTCTCGTGTGCACTCCCGTGGAGGGGAGGACCTGGTGGGGAGAGAGAGGGAGCTGCTTTACCTGCCGCCCTCCCGCACACGCCGTCCCTCTGTCCAGGAGGAATTCCTGGCTGTTCCTGCTGCTATTTTCTGCGGTGAAGCAAATGAGCATGCAGGTATCAGAGGGCTGCAGGTGCTGAATGCAGAAGCTTGGCCTAACAATCAATTTCACCAGAAAAAAAAGTCCAAAAGTTGTTACTGGTGAGCTGCAACACAAAGGGACCACTGGAATCTGTGTCCTTTGTCCAAAGGAGATGCAGCAGCAGCCACTGAGTGAAACACAGCAGGGTCTGCAGGGCTGGGGAGAACGTGGGACATGAATGTCACAGATGCTTTTCTTCATATTCAGGGAAAAGTGTTTAGGTCGAAGAAGAGACTTTTTACTCTCTCAGATTGATTGAATGTTTTTACTACAGCAAGGCTGAAATTTTTATTTCAGTCATGTCAGTTTCTTTATGTTCCTTATATTAAAACATTCAAAACCACTATATTAAAAGGCATATTAATTAGTGATGAAATAGGGCATATTATGGTAAGTTTTTTAAACAAACTATTTATTAAAATGTGTTTAAAATAGTTTGATTTAAAAAGCCAATTTACTTTAATAACAAATGAATTGAAGCTAAGAAGTTGTGATAAAATTAATACAATTAAAAGCATAAGGATTTTATTTTGCAGCAATGTAAAAATGACAGCAGCCTGGAGATGGGGGCTCTAATAAACAGAAAGACATTTACTTTAAAATCCTGACTTAAGGCACTTGTTGCTGACACTGTTAGTGAACAGAAATTAGTGAACCAGAGCTGTGTGAAGGATGCTTGTTTTTCCTGCTGGAGATGAGAGACCTTCATGGGATTTGCACACTATCAGAGCTCAACAAGAAACTCAACAAGGAAAGAGCGAAATAGGGGCATGGGTTTGCTTCCACAACTTGGGAGAGAAGTGCTGAAACTAAGCTAGGATGGTCTCTGAAGGAGTGTGAGCAATTCATTCAGCTTTGGCTTTTGGTTTTTGGTTTTCTTCCTCAGTCTCTTCAGTCTTCACAGTAGAATGTTCTCTGCTTAAACTACCAATGTTCAGTAATCAGACAGTAGTGATTGTCAAGGGCAATGAGACAAAGATAGATTTTGGGGTGATCCAAATGTGCAGGAGCAGTCTTCAGGTATTCAGTATTTTTCACATATGAAGAAAGCCTGACACTTAGTTTTTGAAAATAAAACTCTCTTATTCAAAAAACTCTTCCCTTGCAGTGTTTTGACCAGCTTCAGGCGGTGATGACAGCATTATGGAGTGGTAATATACAAGCTGAAATGAGAGGCTATTTAGAAGATCTCAGGATTGTAGTCAGACAAATAATTTAAGCTGGCATAAGTTGTCAGTATTGATAAAAGCAGTAGATCCACACTTCCTCTGCTTCTGACTACTTGTTCTCACCCCTGTGCTTTTCTACTCTTGTCTTCTCCCAGCTCCAGCTGAATCTGCTCCAGTTCACCATTAAGCTAGTAAAAGTACTGTGAAAGGAAGAGAATATATTTAATATCTTGTCCAGCTGGCATCTGGTCAGCCAAGGCTAGACATTCCTCTTGCTGTTGGTTCCTGTGGTCAAAATTCTTCTGAAGCCCCTTGCAGGTGTTGCTACCTCTAGACTTGGTTTAAATGTTCAAGCTTCCTCACTGGGGTAGTTCAGTGATGCTAAGCATGTTTTGATAGACAACCTTCACTGTATCAGAGTACACAACTCTTGGATAAAAAAGAGACTCTAAACACAAGTAAGAAACTGATCATTTTAAATATACCATAATAACATTGTATTGTCCCCCTGTGAAATTGTGTCAGATATTTGCTTCTCAGGTCTTGTATAACATGATTATTTTCTTTTTAATCTTTCTCTGTCAAATCTTCTCTGAGTGTTCTTGCAAACTGTTCCTTTCCACCACCAGTCTTTTACTTGGTACAGCTTGGAACTTGCATATCTCTGTGCAGTTGAATCCATGACTAATGCATAAGCACTCATCAGTTTGGCAGGAATGGACATTACACATCTGTAATGCATAAGCTCCAAGACAGTTTTGGGTGATGATGATTCAGGCATCAACTGAATGTCCAAATTCCCTTTGGCATCGGCTGTCCAGCCATAACTTGCTGGATCCAGCAGAGTGGGTTCACATTGCAGGAATCATCTCCAAATTCCTGCTTAATGGTTTGCATGCAGTTCATGCTGGAATAAGCAATCTTTGCATGGGGGAAGCTGGCTGGAGTCGATTTCATCCCTTTGGCAGAGAGGGATTGATAATGGCATCAGTTGTTGCACTTTTGGGGACAAACAGATGGCATGTGAATTCTTGTTATTTCTGAAAGAAGCCTGATGAAAGCTCCCAGGGTTGTCCAAACACTGAGAAGTTATATTGATAATGACATTTTCTTTGCATGAGTTCTAGGGCTCCCAGTTTTCCTTTGTCTGAAAAAAACACCAACAGCACTGCAGCCCCAGAAGACATGCAGGCCAATCAGTGCCCTGCATGCCTCAGTCCCGGGGGAGCAGGCTATTATATTTCTGTCAGTGAGTGATGCTTTGTGACTGTTTTCTGACTTTCTCATGCACTAGCCAAGATCTATAATTCTGCTGGGTTTTGCCCATTGTTTGAGCGTGCAGTGCAACACGCATCTTCCTTCTCTGAGAAGTCCTGTGTTCTTGTGGTGGTCTCTGACTAGGAAGAAAGGGAGGATCACAGTGGAATTGAGATGTACTTTACTGTTGTGATTTACACACACACACACTCATGGCCTATCTTTAAAGAAAGAATTTCATGAGGTTTGACTTGCTGATGGGACAAGAAAAAAACTTGTCTCTAATTTGGATTTCCTGTCCTGCAGTTGTGTCCTTGAAATATTTGCTGGTAGTGGATCCTCTTGGATCTCTCAGTACCTTTTGTTGTTATTGTCTGGTAAATGCTTAACAATGTTTTAACTTTATGACTTTCTGCACCTTCATGTAGTTCAAATGAGCAGAGATGCCTTGTTAACACCACTCATCCTTTGGACAAGTCTTTGTTAATAACACAGACAGATGGGATAGTGATGGTTTCAGGGGGGCTTTGGTGGATTGCTGCTTTTTTTCCCCATATGACTAAATAAACTAAGTCTTAGTCAAAGAGGTTTATCCGTTGCTCTGTTCTTGCTGATGGGCTTAAGTCTTCCTTCTATCCTGTTAGCATTGTATGAAGAAGCCATGTGCGTTTGACTTAATTCAGCTCTCAGGACTGAAAAGGCCACAGCTCACTCTCACTGCCTACTTTGATGTCTGCTGTCCTCTGTAAAACTGCTCTACACAGCACCACTTGGATGCCTATTGATTTTTACTGGGTTGCTTTCAGCTCTGTGTTCAGCACTAAATTACCTTTGGCAAGCATATCCATCCAACAAGTTGTCTGGATATGTGATTTGTTTTCCTTTTGTCACCCTGGCTGATACATACCTAGTGTCTCCTTCAAACCTGGTCCTTTGGGCTCCAAAGGGTTTATTTCTCAGCTGAATTTATTTGTTTCTATTTTTTCTCTTTCAATAGAATACTCTTGCTTTGGAGTTGCTGTCATATCTGGATTGGCAAAGACACTTGGTGAAAAATGCAAAGATGGCTTAGTATGTAAAAGGGGGTTTTTCTGTGAAATTTTCAAAATCTAGACTATCCATTTGGTATTTTTCAATGCTGTTATTTTGGTTGCCTTTCCTTGAAAGTGAAACAGCAACACCACCTGAGTTAGTGAACTTTTGCAGCCACAGTTTCTTTATTAAAAATGGTAAGGATCCTGGTTCTTTGCAATGTTCCTTGTGCATCAACATACGGTGTATTACATCTCACAGGTGATTGCTACTCCTCTGTCTTCTCAAGGATTTGAGGTGGGGGAATGTTTTGGGGGGGCTGTGGGTTTTAAGTTTTGTGCTTCTTTTCTTTTTGAAGATAAATTCATACTACTTGAATACCGGTTTTTGTTAGTTTAGAAGTGTTTCCCTTTGCAGCCATTGCTGCTTTAATTCTTTGGCCCGGTGACACCCCAAAAGATTTATTTTTGGCCATGGTTATTCATACTTTTCATAATCCTGAATATGCAATGCTTCACTTTTGTTCAAGCCTCAGGCAGCATCCTGAAACAGAATCTGGTGGCAGACTTAGGCAGCTTTCAGAAGTGTACTTTCAAATGAACAGTCAAATGTCACTTTAGCTTAGAGTTTGGCATTCCAAAATTGTGAGAAGCGTGTGCGCCTTCTCTGTTGTTTCAAAAACGTTGACTCCTCCTCTCTTCACTGCTTATTTTCAGTCATGAAACAAATTTGCAATAAAGGGTGTGTATAGGAGGCAGAAGCAAAGTTCACCATCATGTAAACATAAACAGAATGAGCATATGTCTAATGAGAACTGATGTTGTGGCGTTCAGTTTTCATTTATTTGGTTACCATCTTGGAAAAAGTAACCAGATTGACAGCAGTAATTTGTCATCAAACTGCTAAAACACATAGATAAGTTCTGTTACAATGGCCAGATCAAAGAGATAATGAAAAATCTGATGATTCATACAAAAAAATATATAATAAATCCTTCCTAACTCAACATTTGGCCCTTTGAATTATACCACTTTATAACCAGAGTCATCGATTAAGAAGAAAAGTGCTCTTTTTCCACCTCAGTTAACACTCAAACAGGAATAGGAGGAGGAATGCAGATATTCTTTACATGCTCCCTGAGTTCCCTTAAATACACAGAAGGTGTGATATTTCAACAAAAGGCAGAATTCAACAACTCAGTAAGATACAACAGCAAAATAATGCAAAGATGGATTTTTCATGAAAAGCTTTGCTTTATTCAACTCATATAAATTTCTGATATTGCTATTATTTTTCAGTCTCCCCTTTAGAACCAGATTGACAACTCCCTTGTTACTGGATTTTCATATATATAGTCTTGAAAACTGAAACCTTTCCATTCATTCTTTACTGTCTCTGTAATAGGAAGTGACTAGATAGATCTGGACCAGAAAATTGTTGAAATAGATATGTTCCTGGGAAGCATTTCATCTTTAACAAAGCAAAATATTTGGCAAAATTTTATGCGGTTACAAAGGCACTCATTAGGCCCAGAGAACAGCATTAGGTAGTGCCATGAATGAAATAAATATTACTCTCAGAAAGCAACATCCTGTTCAGAACACTGTTAGTGCAGTTCTCCCACTCACCTTTCTTTGATCTCCTGCATTTGGATGGTAGGCTTAATGAGTGGACCAACATACGACACCAAATAATCTGATTAATAAGGCAAACTGACTCCCTGTTTAATGCTTTATAATTTTGCTTTGATTTGGTTGTTTTAAAAGGTCCATAATGCGCAAGGCAGGGAAATCTGAGAATCATCCACGTAAGCAAAATTGTTAAAAATTTAAGGCAAGAAATTCATGGCAAGGGTAGAGGAACTGAAGGAGCATGATGTCTGCAGGATTTCTCCTTTGTGTTTGTACACTCTGATGTTTAATAAAGTGCTGACTCTAGCCAAGGGTTTTCCCCATGACTGAGCAATTTGTAATGTCTCCCATACAGATTCCCTGTAACTGGTGGACTTTGGCATTTGCTAGGGACTTGTCTTAATGCGGCCACAAACAGAACCACCTTCCTGAACCCATGTGTTGATTTACATGAGACTTGTAGGAATTATTCATCTGTAGTGCAATTTCAACTTCCATCAAACCTGGTGGAGAGTGGCCAGTTAACTTGAAGGCCATTAAAAGAGTTGAGTGTACATGCATGTAAGCAAAGATGCTGAGGAATTATTGAACAAACCTCTTTTTTAGTAAGCTTGGTTTAAAATTATTGTTAAAAACCAGGCTCTTATCTCTGTGCAATAATATTCCATCCTCCTTACGCCTTTGTTGCAGCTGTGAATTTTTGATGTTTTGGGCACTTTCTTATCCACTGATGTGTCAATTTAGGAACCTGATGTGAAGGTCACTTTTTCTAACAGCTTATCTCTTTTGAAAATTTAGGCAGGTACAATGAACATAGACATGATCTCCAAATGTGATGTTTTATCCTATTTCACATGTTCCGCATGCTTGAAATCATTGGTCATCCTTGCCTTTTATTTTCCCCCGCTATGTCTTGGAAAATTTGAGAGTCAAACACAGGTACTATATCTGTCTTTGAGCAGGGCAATTAAGGTAATTAGCCAAAGCGACCACTCAGTCTATGTAAAACAGAGCTGAGGAAAATAGGAGGGATTTCTCACCATGAAAGAAGTAATTGAAGTTACCTCTGTACTCTCAGGAGCTGCTGTCAGCTTGAGAATTTAGCCACATGCAAACCAAAAAGAACAATGCCCAAGCAAAAGGAAAAGGGAAAACAAGGCATTTTAGGCTATCCCAGGAGATTAAATGAAGATCCCACTACAGGGACTCTTGACACTCCAGCCAAAAGCTTAAGAGACTGAATTAGACATGTCAGAAAGCAGAGCTAACAAAAGCCACTGTGCCCAGCAGGCTGAGCAGTGCTCCCCAGAGGCCTCACTGTCCATCAGAAATTTGTCACTGGGACAGAGGAGGTGAGAGGAAGGGAGCTCTGCAAGTGAGCAACATGGGCAGGAGGTGACCTTTGGGATTGCTGCAATAGCCCCCATTCAGAGATGAGCTATGAGGCAACTGCTGGCAATAGGGTGTGCAACAATATTTGAGACCTCATCTGCTGCAAAAAAAATCATATCTGACTGAAATAAATCATCTGAGGTGCTTAGAGATGATGGAAACTCAGCAGGTGAGTGTCCTTCTATTCAAGGGGATCTATCCTGCAGAGTGCTTTGTGTCACTCCTCCTAAGCACACCTCGATGCAGCACTCAGGAGCCAATACCTCTTGTCATTAACTCCACCAGCTACTGGTTTTCTAACCCTTCCCTTCATCTGAGTGTCAGATTTTTCACTTGCAAATATCTCCAGAGCAAACCCTCTCATCCAGAGGAAGCAGAAGGAAATTGCCCTCCTTAATGAGTGTGGGCTAAAAGAGGAGGAATGCTTCCTGTCCTCTACGAACACAGTTGGTCCATCATAGATGCTGTTTGATGTGCCTGAACTTCTCCTTCAAACAGACTGTAAAGCCAGAGTCCCGACTCTTTCTTCTGTCACTTTTCACAGCTGGCAAGTGCCAAGTTGCACATTGCAGCTAAATTCCAGCTAAATTTGGAGTAACTGAACTTCTCCATCTTACCCACTTGGTTGCAGTTCTCTCTTGCAGGTGTTGTCCTGGGCTGTTGGGCAGCACTTCATAGGCTACACTGCTTCTTTGTGCCACACTTGCCCATTTCAGCAAAAAGTTTGTTTTGCACAGCATTACCCACAGGCTGAATCTGATGGAGTTCTTACTCCAGCTGCTGCTTCCCTTGCTTTCCATACAAATGCTGTGAGCAGAAAGTTAAGGTAAGGACTGCAAAATGCAACCAAGCCTAGGTCTAAAGTCAAGCAGACTCGAGTGCCAGTATTGAACTTCATTCCTTCTCTTCAGCTCTGAGATACTGAAAAGGCTGCTCTGTCACCAGCCAGGTGCAGCCACGGGGTCTGAATGTCCCTCACATATAACAGAGCTGTGGAATTCACAGAGTTAAAATAGCCTCTATATTGATGTTGTCTACATTGCAAGATCTCTTTAGTAGGGTAATAGAGAGGCTGATGGGAAAAATCCTGGTGTTTATTTTTTTGTTGTTGGTCTTTTTAAAATGACCAATAGGTCAGCTTTAAAAAAATAAAAAGTTTGACAGGTTTAAGTAAGAGCTCAAAAAGATCCTGGAAGCAGAAGCACTTCTGAGAACGCCAAGTGTGAAGCTGTAAAGTCTTCATATGCTAAAAAAAGGGGATCTTTTTAACACTTCAGCATTTGTCCTTTATTCAGCTATCTCTGTTGTTGCAAATCCAGCAAGAGCTGAAAACAGGCAGCCTCTTCACAGAGCCCTTTTTTTTTTTGGCTGTTTAATAAACATACACTAGATACAAATTTAGCCAATAAAAGGTTCATGTAGTATGTATGTATGTATAATACATGCACAAAAGGGCTATTCAAAATGCATAGCAACCACTCGGCAGGGTTTAATTTTCCTTAACAGTTTTCCATTTTCCTTTAAATTTGAGATGGGAGTGGGGGGTAGCAATCAGAATCCTTGGCATAAATAGGATAATAATAAGGAAGTTCCTGGTATTGTTGAAGTAACAGTTCTTAGCAAAGCATACAACTGAATTCAGATAAAAGAAAGTTTCTGATTAAAAGGCACTGCATGAATGAAAAATGTGAAAACTTATTGGAAATTCCTCATAGCTGTAAAACATTGTGTTAATTATATGAGAAATTAAAAACTAGCCAATATTTTTGCAACACATTTCTTAGTTTGGTTGACGCTTTCAAAAATATATTTTAAACACTATTAGCATTCTGTATGATAGCAGACATAAATTATGTCAGCCAAACAGTACAGCAGGTTACATCATTGCCTTCTGTGACATTTATGAAGCCAGCATCTGCTGTGCACCATGGGTTGGCTTTTTCCAAAGCCTTTCTAAGGGGTTTACAGCTGGCTTTCCAAATATATGCCCTGCCATGTTCTTAAAGTGACACACACAAAAGCACACACAAACCACGTATCACTGGCAGGGTCAGATTTTCATCCACTTTTATCACTTACTGGAACCTGTTGGCAGGGAAGACCCAAGTGTTAAACAGATGTTTCTGTTACAATAACACCTGGATTACCAGATTGAGGTCCTAGTTCCATTTTAGCACAAAAAAAGAAGTAGAAATTTTTATTAGTTGTTTGTAGCACACTGCAAGGGTTGAGACTACTGAGTGTTGTAAAACATGAAGAATACAGAGAGAGGGGTTATTTTAAAGTTTTTGATGTCTAATGATAAAGATAAGGTTTTTTTCTTTTTCTTTTTTTTTCTTTTTATTTTCCAAAAAATCTAACCTTCTACCTGTCACTATAAGCTGGTAGCTAGCTGCCTTCAGACACTGAATGGCCCGGGGGCTGGGATCTTCTTAGGCACCTAAACAATCCAGCTTTTGCATTGTGCTGGAGGAAAAGCTGGAAATGTCCCTGCAGGGTTTTGTGAAGGCGAGGAAGATAGGGTTTTAAAGAACCCGGGATCTAGAAAGATGCAGAGTTGAGAGTGGTGATAAAATAGCATCAGTTCTGACAGCCTCAACAGGATGCTGTGCAAGCCAGACTGCCTGGTTTATTTTGACCTGTTAAGTTTTTTTGGTTTGTTTTGCTTTCTGAATTGAACTGCACAAGTCTCCTGTGATGTGTTAGTGAAGTAGGTGAAAGAACCTCATCATCTTCTGCTTGCCTCTTTATCTTCCTCTGCTACAAAAATAACTTTTTACTGTCTAGATTGGCAAAACAGTCTTGTGCTATGTGGGTGCAGATACATGCATATCTGCATATGTGCATGCAGGTTTTTGTGTGTGTGTGTGTGTTTGTGTGTGTGTGTGTGTGTGTGTGTATGTGTGTGTGTCTGCATATATGTATTTTAATCATTTCACCCATAAGTCCTGAAATCAAACAAAGCCTGAGGCCCCTGCTGTGCACCAGCTCCTCTTGCATTTCTGATAATGCAGGCAGTACTTCTTCCTTAAAGAGGTTTTCTGTGCCTCTCTGTTTACCTGGTTTTCTGAGAAGTAAGCAGTGGTGAAAATGATGTTACTGAGAGGCATCCCAGCTCCCTCACCTGACTGAAGGAATCAGCTTCAGATTCCACTGCAAAACCTATGTGCAAAACGCAGAGCTGCTACTTGGCCCTTTTTTTTTTTACCCTTAAGGTCTTCAGTGGCTTGAGAGACCTTTATTTGGGGCAGCATTCCTTCTTGCAAAAATCCAGTCATTTCATCAAAGCCCCAGACTCTGGAGAACATGGGCTGTGCCATCCCAGGGCTGCTTTTCAAGGAGGCATCTGTGCTTAGCATATGGCAACTATTTATTATAGCTGTTGCATTGAGAAACAACAATTCCCATGATAATTGTTTCTCGTATATCAAGATGCTTCAATCTCTATTTCCCACAACATTCTGCTTGTCTGGAATGTGTGTGCCAATGTCACCACAGTCCTAGCAGACAGTTGTCTACGTTTTGTCATTACTGAGGGTAAACAGACATGACTTGAGTGGGAAGGAGAGCGGGGGAAGTGGACTGCTAATTTAGTCTGTCTTTAGTGCTGCGCTGTGAAAGCAGCACTGAATGATTTGCGGGCAATATTTACAAATCTCCCCTCCCTCAATGCATCCATCCCCTTTCTTCAAGCACACATTGTTTAAGGGCATTAATGCTTGTTATTTGCCAGCCTGCAGTACAGACAATGCTCGGTTTTGCAAGGGGATGGGGCAACTTTTCCAGCCCCCCCCCCCAGTCATCTACTGCGCTCTTCCAGAAGAATCTTCTTGTGTTGCCTTGAAAATACATAGCAAATATGGACATTTACACATGTATGCATACACTTTCAACATGATATACAATATACACCTTTTCTCCTTTTACATACAGTAATCACATACATACCTTTCATATATGACATGTTAAAATCCCTAGGCATATAGATTAATTAGAAGGAAAGAGAAAAGAGAGGAAGAAAGAGAGGGAGAAAGAGAGAAACAAAGAGAGAAAGAGAAAAAGAAAGAAAGAAAGAAAGAAAAATAGAAAGAAAGAGAGAAAGAAAGTTACGCTATAAGACAGCCTCCCAAAATCTCATCACCAGCAAGACCTACCCAGCAAGAATTTTGCTGCCTGACCTGGCTGTGATGTTCGCTTATGGACTTTGAGTCTTGGACAAAATTATAAGGACAGATTTTGAAACTGCAGCAGTTCAGCATCTAGTATCTTTGTTTACATAAATTGGTGCAACTCCATAGGCTTTCAGCATCAGTCTCTTGGCCTGTGCCAGGTGAGATTTGGATCCATGACATGCGCTCTTTACCATTCTTTTTTAGCTGGAATGGTTTTCGGTGAAGGGAAGGGAGAGCATGCACCTTTTATGAGTTAATGAAAGTGTATTATAACTGGAGATGGGTGAGCAAAATCAGCATCTGAGAGTTCTGAGCAACAGATTAAGATAGCACTCATTTCCTCAGATAGCCAGAGCTGCTCCTGAGGAGCTGTAAGCACTGAAAATCATTATTAAATTTATAAAAATTGAACTCAGAATTTAAATTATACATAAAGATGTAAGTTTGATGCAGCAATCCAGACTCAGGTTGAAAGGGTGTTGACTCTTACAATGCTTGAACATAGGTAACGTTACAGCAAAACTCAAGCATAATCAAGATTTTATTTCAGATCATTCTGTGAGTACTTAAGCAAAAGGAGCATATTAATTTTTGAGAAATTTCGGTCTGTTCAAAACACAGCACTGCTCCCTTTTGAAGCTTTTAGTGCCATGATGAACAATTCTGAGCATTTATGAATCTGACTCTTGTTCTTTTGTGTAGCACTGATGTGTTTGCATTGACTACAGGACATTCACACGTCCTGTGATATTCCTAAGTTCCTCTGATTGTAACCAACTTCTGTGCTTCTACGTTAAAACCTGAGATGAAACAATTTTGGTTGTCACACGAGGTGGTGCAGCTCTTTCTGAAGTTACATGACTCTGCTGCTTTATACCCTGCTAACTGGGTCCTGTATTTGCATCTAAAAGTCTGACTTCATAATGCTGCTTTATTTTTGGCTTTGTGCAAGCTGTTTCTAGTTGAATCAATAGTAAAACTGCTCCTTAAGGCAGATAAATATGTAATTAGTAGAAATAATGGAGCAGTAGTCCGTCAGCTGCAAAACTGATGCTTCATCTAAATGTAGGGCACTTTATTTACTTGGCATGTTGCTAACATCTATTAAGTTAAATTATGAGAAGTGTTTTGAGGCCTTTCACACAGAATGTGAAGCCTTTCATTCCTTATTTACATGTGTGAATATATATGCATGGAGATTTCAACCATGAATTAACTCCAGAGGAAAACAAACCACCAGATAAACACAAAGCCTGGGGTTGTGTTTGGGTTTACTATTTTTCCCCTTTAGAAAGCAAAGAAGCATCCTTACAGGATTTTCTGATTAATTTATTCAAAGAACTTAATTGATGTATCACAACACAGCGCTATCATTTACATGGCATTAAAAAATGGAATTTCTCAGTTCATCACACTGACAGCAGCCAGCTGAGAGACCAACATGAAGTCAACCTATGGTGGTCATTTTTGTGAATTTGAAATTTCTGCTTCTGTTTAAATCTGACTTTGAGCTACTGGGTGTTCTAAATGCTGAAATACTATGCAGTGGTTTATTAACTCCAGTTAACACTGTAGCTCTGGGTAGTTGGGTGGAGGGATGGATGGATGGATGGATGGATGGATGGATGGATGGATGGATGGATGGATGGATGGATGGATGGATGGATGGA
>JAHLSL010000012.1:7715000-7750571 GCA_025920805.1 Petroica traversi
GGATGGATGGATGGATGGATGGATGGATGGATGGATGGATGGATGGACAGGTAGATAGATAGATAGACAGACAGACAGATAGACAGATAGTTCCAGATCCTGTTGGGATTCACCATACATCTAAGAGTTTCAATGCAGACACAAAACTCATGCAAAGCAACCTCTGATCTTCCCTGCTGGAAGAGATGTTTTTAACTTACCTCACCTGATCCTTCAGGGTTTGGATCTGGGGACCTCGACACCTCTACAGTGTTGTCAAATGGGGCACAGCTGAGGCACAGCCAAGACCTGGAAAGTGTCAGCTCTCAAACAATGGAAGTCTCTGCTCTGCAGCCCAAGGTTCTCTACCAGCAGCTCTGCCAGGAACTGTGGGGGAGATGAGGGGGGGGGAGAGGAGAATAGATGGGTGAGAAGAGAGTATCTTCATGTACCAGGCTGTTTTACCAGTAGTATAAGAATAGCTGGGAAAAAATTACAGATCTTTGGTTTTTCTTCTCCCTACAAGCACCAAGTACCTTTTCACACTGCCTCATAAAGATCTTAAAGATCATTTTAGTACTTGAAAACTCCTCTGCCTTCAAAGAACAACAAGACTTTGAGACAGATATGTGGGAATTCACTTAGCCAAGCACTGCAATTTCAGTTTGTCTGCAGTGATCTGAAAACCACAGACTCTGAAATGAGCAAGGGGTTATGTGAATGTTCTTTTTAAGTATTTATTTTTATTTTCTCTAGCAGAAGCTGTCAAATAAAGCATCTCCCGCCCTTCAGAGCTTTTGCAGTCTGCGCAGAGCTTCTGCAAGCCAGGGCTTTGCTTAGTACACTTAATTAGAGTTTGCTTATTATAACAGTGGAAAATACAAGCTGGTTTGACTCTGGGAATTAAATTTTGCTGCATTCTATTCTTGGTTACCATCAGTTGCTTCCTTAGTATTGGCAAAGATGCTCATGAAATCTGGGCATGTCTGGAGCAGGAAAGGTTAGTAGATTTAACAAGGAGGCATTAAAAGTTGATTAAATAGAGCAGTAGCTTGGACTTTAGTGTGTAGCATAATTTCAGCAATGCTCCAGGGTAAGTATTCAATTTTGACTTTTTTTTCATTCCAGACTAAATGAAACAGATGCCTCTCAAAATTTGTCTTTGATAAACATATTCTGAGAATCCTCCATCCAATTGTTAGTGATTACATGGCTAAAAATGCAGTCTGTAACAGAGAAAACAGATGTGATAATTATCCCTGTGCCCTGCATATCAAACATTAACTATTGCTGCTGGAAAAAAAGGGGCTGAAATCAAAACAAAGAGGGATCTGCTGCACCGGATCAGACTGTCAGTTCAGGTTGCCTGACACTATCTCCAGATATGGGCAGACCCTGATAATTTATCAGGAAATCAGGAATGCATCTTTATAGCATTGCAAAGAATGGATAATGCTTCTTTGGTTCACTATCAGTTGTTTGCACAATTCTTCCACGTCAGAAACAGAACTCGGAGAGTCTTGAGTCTAATTATAATTATTTGAGTGTTTTATATCTACAGCCTCAATTTTCCGTACAGTTTTACTACCCCCAAAAGCAGTAGCCAGCTGCACTCTGTCTTCAGTTATATGGGAATTGAAATGCCTTGATAGGAAGTTTGAGGTTGGATCACTGAAAATAACTTTTGCCTGTGGCTGTTGTGGAAAATTCCATGTGGATGTGCAAGTTTATCATCTGACCTTCCAAGATGCTGGTGAGATTAGCACTAGCCAAAGCGACCAGGCTGAAAGGTTTAGTCCTTCAGCAAGAATCACTGCAGCTGTTTCTGCTTGCTCTTGTTTTGCTGTCACATAGCTGTAGATGATTCAATTTGAAGGTACAAGTGTCCAATTAGTAGCCTGCAATATTTATTTATCTCTTCTGCTATTTTTTCTGATTCTTTTTAAAAGGGTTTCAGTTCTGAAAATATGAAGCTGCTCTCTGAGGTTGATAAAGGTATTTTGCCCAGATTGCCCTCAACAAATTGGAGGCATCTAATCTATGATACCTAAGGTCACTCATCCAATACCAGCTGTCTGAAAGATGCAGATCCAAACTGGTAGTCTGTCTTTCTGCACTCCCCAGTCCAGAACATAGCAGGTATTTTCAGAGGGCTAAAATAGGTGGGAAAATATTCTCCTACAGGCACCTGGCTGTGCCTGTTTTGTCTCTGTCTGTAAAGGGAGCCTGCAGTGCTGACATCAACGAGAAGCCTGGTGGTGGCTTGGTTCCCTGAGGTGTGTTTTTCCAGTCAGCCTCACGGTTCCTTTGCCTCTGCTCAAGCTAAGGGAAAGCCAGTGTCTTACAGAGGTTATTGAGTTCACTTGAGATCTGAATCTGCTCTTGGGAAGTGCTGCTTTTCTTTGACTATTAGAAATTGCCGCTCTGCAATGGGATGAAACCGGATTGTTTTCCTAAAGTCTTATACCAGAGTAGAGGGAGAGAGGACTTTTTGCAGAACTTGGGAGCTCTGTTGGTTCTCTGGAAATCTCTCTCTGGGGCCTGTTGCTCTCCCAGAAAAGGGAGATTTAATGTTACCATCTATGCAACAAAAATGCTGTACCAAAAGCTTTGGACTTCATTAAGTGAAAATATATGTTATATTGATTAGAAAATAGTCTACTGTGGCATCTGAGCACAAGATGCCTATACATTTAATTTAATGTCCTGCTTTTATTTTGAAAGCTAAATACAATGAAAAATTGTAACTTGTCAGTGCATTGCTCCATAGAAGTGACCTTGCTCATGTTAGTCCTGGTCACATTAGCACTGGTTAGAATTATGTGCCAGTGTCTCCTGATGTTCAGATGAATGTGGTAACCTCTTTCAGGTGATCAATAAGGTCAGGCTGCTGTGCTGGGCTTATCACTTCAGTTCCTCTTCAGCAGGTCAGGCTTTGGACAGAAGCTCACTCCTGGGATGGACTCACTGACTGGGAGTAGAGGATGACCCTGTAACCCAAGGCAGCCAGAGGCTGGTGGTTAAAACAGGAAACCAATGCAAGTTGCTTATCATTGACAGGCAGGTAAACCTTAGAAATTGGGTGAACTCGCCCATGTGAATTGTGTGAAAAATAAGGCCATGCTCTCTGTTAACCCACTCTAATCTCCTTCAGGGCACAGCAATTTATCATGCTCCCAAAGTCAAAGCCCTTCTCAGTACTGAAGATGGGCAGAAGTTCCATGGCCGAGGAACCTTGGAACACACAAGTGTTCAGGTCAGAAAAATCTCATGGACTTCCTGAGTGTGAAATATGCCTGTCTACAGTATGTTCTGACTATGGCTGTTGCTCCATGCATGTCAAATATTCTTACAGGATGGTCTCCAAAGAGATGTGTGGGGGCAGACAAGGCTTGGTTTTTTTGCAAAACTTTCCTAAAGTTGGGCAAAATGTTTAGAAATATCACATATGTGCACTCATCCAGGAGAAAGGTGTGATACATTGATGAGGAAAACCATGTGTCCTGCTCTTGCTGTAGACAGAAGACATGAGAGAGAATTATTGGAAGCTGAAGGCAGCTCCCAGGACACAGCTGAGAGCAGGCTGGGCTGGTTCAGAGCAGAAGACCTTTTCTCTTTTTCTGAGCAGCAGCAGGAGCAGCCACTGCTCTGGTTCAGCAGCAATCACCATGATAGCCTTTCATTAGTGCCTGACGCTAATTAGCGCGCCTTGTGCTCTCTCAAGAGCACCAGCTGAGTCCTCACAGCTTTTCCTAGGCAGAGGATAACTTTCATTACCTGACCAGATTTGCTGATCTCGTGGTAGGTACCTCACCCCTTGCACAGCTCTGTGGCCTAATTATATCAGGCTGCTGAGCCATTTCCAGCCACAAACAAGAATGATCTTGTTTGATTTTTAAAGCCATGACTTGGGCAAAATCCCATTGCTCTTTTTCTGATCCATCTTCTGCTGACATCAACTTTATGTCTGAATTCTTTCGAAGCACAGTCAGAAGAACAAACTTCAGGGTTAAGCTCACCAAGGGCAGCGAAATCCCTCTCGCATCTTAAAAACCTTTTGCTTTTCCACAGCCCTGTAGCATCTTGTAGGTCTCAGAGGGGGAATTACAAGTTGTAAATTTCTTTACCCGTTCCCCTTTCACACTTCCAAGACTGAAAAATAAAACGCTGTCAGCATTTTATTTTTGCAGCAGGGCCGTCCCTCGGCCTCTGAATAAACATTTGTGTGAGGGCTCTCATTCTTGCCAAGGTGTCAGGATAACATTCTCATGCTGATTCCCCTGTCCTCCTTCAGCACCCCAGTGCTGGAGGTCCATTTCCGAGGCTTTGAAATGGCCATGCTCTCACCTCAGCCCATACACATGGAAATGAGATCACCAGAAGGAGGGAGCTAGTAAATCCCATGGGGAAGCCAACAGGGCAGGTTAGGAAATTATGACCTTCAGTGTATTGATGTTTGGGTGAAGAGCTCCACATGGACAAAGAGGCTACAATGAAAACAGAGGAGGCCAGGTTGCCCAGGGCAGGGAGGCACTGCTGAAGGGCTTGGACCTCTTTCCCTTCGTACTCCACTGCCCATTTCACCATTGAATCAGCAAAGGCCAGATCTTTTTACTGCTTGCTTATTGTTATAAGCAAAGGACAGAGGATTTCTAGTCATTGGCAATTGTCTGTGTAAGGGTTTGGATGTAACATGACCAAAATTGTGCTGATACTCAGCAGGGAAAGTACTGTCATTAAGCTCATCTTAACATGTGCTCACTCTGTGTTCCCTCTAGAGGACACCAGGTCTCAGGCTGCTTTTCATGTGGCTTAATCAGACGTTAATACTTTTGTGTACTTTATAAATTTCTCTCTTTAGTGCAACCAAGGTGTGTTAAAACCCACCACCAAGACAGGCTTTACACACATGTGGGCCTCTCTTAAGAAGCTCAGCTGTAAAAATAATTCTCATCACACATTACAAAGTTGACTGTGGTGTTAAACACAGCAGACATTTGGTGAAGCGTGCTCCTGGACAGGACCAAGTAATTGTTAAACATGCTAAGAAACAGTTCTCTCATTCAAACAGAAGCCAACAAAATGGTTTTTGAATAACTCACTGAGTTTTCTTCCCCCTTTCATCTTGTCAGGAAATCTCTGTGAACTTCCCTCCTCTCCATTTGCTTTCCTTCCCCTTTCTCTGCTGTCATTTACCAGCCGAGCTATTTTCTTCAAAGTACCCTCTAAATGTCACAACCACTGAACAACCACAGCAAATAATGGAAATGCCCTGGTAACCCTTCCCAGAGCACTTATATACCAACGCTGAATAATTTGACCTGCTCTCATTCTTGTTCCCATTCTTGGCAACATATTTCACAGTAGTGGCAGAGGAAAAAGAATGGGTTTAAGACTTTGTTCCCTTTTCTCTTGGTTCTCTTTTGATGTAAGACAAACTCTACAAACACAAACTAGAAAAACCCTACAGCCCAAACCAGACACCCCTCAGAAGGAGTGTGCCAGATAATGCAGCATGAGGAACATTTCCATTTTGAGTGCTGTTGTGCATGCTTCACCACGTACCCCTAATTATAAGAAAATTACTTAAAAGTCCTCAGGGACCTCTAAAAAGAATAATCCATAAAAATAAAGTGCTTGGATATAGCAAAGATGTGCACATGTTTGAACACAGGGTTTCACTCTGGGAGAGACAATCCATGATACAGGATTTCAGGCAGAAATCCAACTCTTACTTAAGTTTTAAAAATCAGGAGCTTTTCAGAGCCATGAGAACTACTCTTTTGCAGATTCTTTCTAATGCATCAAAAGACACTTGCTGGAAAGGCCCATGCTAATAGGGATCAAACCATGATGAAAGATGTTAAGATACCCAACTTGACTGATCTTGGAATTTCTGTTTGATTTCATTCAGTGCTGGTTAAAGTTCTCATCTCCCAAATGACTTATTTCTGTTATTTTGATCACTTTGGATTTCACACTATTTTGTATTCAAGGTGTGCCTGAAGCAGTGTCCTCACACCAGCTCTTATCCAAGATGAGAAAACAAATATTGAAGTCAGGACTTAGGCTTTGAAGATGATCTTATTGCAGCCTGAACCAGATCTCTGGATCTAATCTAGATCAGGGCTTTGGTCACTGCCCCCTTTCTCTTTTATAGCATTAGGGCAATACTGAATGTATTGTCTTTCCCATTATAGTTTCCCCTCCTTCCCTCCAGGCCTTTCACTGTACATAATTTGTCTTTCCCTAAACAAGCCACAGGGACCTTATCTCCTGTCACCAGAGAGACACTTCTGAGTTACTGAGTGAGTAATCTGAGTAACTCACTCTGTTTTACAGGTCAGGAATGAGCAGAGGTGTCCCCTTCAGCTCTCAGAGGTGTGGGTTTAGCCACACTTACCTGTTCACACCTGAGTTCCTCCTGAGCTGCTTCCCATCAGCATCAAACAAAACAGCAGCACTGAGTGCAACCAAGCCAAAATCTAGGGTCTGCAGCCCTTCATCTCTCAGGTTTGTGGTGAGGAGGATCAGGACACATGTGATGCTGGTATGACACGTTCCCAAATCCATCTCATGGCAGAGCACATTCCTGGTTTGAGCTCGACCTTGGGAATATTGCTTAACCTGTCCATTGTGTCTTTATTTCCCAACTCTAAACTCAAGCTGCTGCCTTGTTTGCTGGATTGCTTGAGCAAATTAATCAACCTCTAAGAGAAACTCAGAGACTTCAGTGACATAAATAGAGCTGCCCAGAAAACTCTTCTCAAACCCTTCAACTTTATTGCAAATAAAGATAAAGCAATCTTTCAAAGGTTATTTGGTGGATTGGTAATTGAAACAAATACATACATAGAACAAACATCATTTTGATAGTAAGTGTGTTCCTATGGGATGTGGATTCACATTCAAATTGCCATTTACTCCAGAGAGGGTCTTGAACCTGGGGATTTCCTTTCCTGGAAAACTTCAGAATTATAGTACATAATAAAAGCTGGTTGTGTTAAAAAAAATCTGACTGGATCTGAACATAATAAGAATAGGAGGAATGTGATTCATATGTGCAAATTTTAAATGTGGACCAACACTTAGAGAGAAGGTAAGGCACGAGTGGGAAGAAAGGGGAAAAAAAAGAAGACAAAGAAAGAGAAAATAAAAAGGCCTGCATATCTATCACCAAATGTGTCTTTTCCAAAGCATGTGGAAAAAAAGAATCATGGAGAGTGCAACACAGCAGGCTAGGTGTAGACTGAATGCATAAACCTGTCCTCAAAGCACTGAGTAGTGAGGTGTGAAAAAGAAATTTAAAGAAAGGAGAGCTAAGTCAGCAGCAGCATCAAAACGTAGAGACTAACACAGCCTTGTTTAAGAGAAATTAGAGGCAAGGAGAGAGGGAGGGAGAAAGTGTTGATGCACTATAAGATTATCACACATTTCTAAAGAGGTCTGAAAGAACTGACTTCCTGCTGGGGGGTTCCTCTCATACTGGTGTGAACAAGCATCACACTATCACCTGCAAAGGCTTTAAGTGCAAGTGGTGACACTTCAGCATTCACAGCCTGCCTTAGAAAATCCAGGGGAAGCAAAAGAAAGATGAAAACCATGCAAGTCAAAAGGGTGTTGCTCCCATTGTTCTCCTTGCTGCTTGGTTAACTGGGAATCCCTTTGAGCAACAGAGGGGTCACATCTGTCCAGATGTGCTGTGCCTGCATCAGAGGGCAGGGCACTGTGGAAGCAGCTCCACACAAACACCTTTCATTATAACCGTGCAATGAAATCACCCTGCTTGGCAGGACCAAGCTCTCACAAAGGCATGTTTTTAGCAGATATATCCCTGCAAGAACAGGGTAGATTACTATTACCCTGTGGTCTGGCAGCACAGCCCCTTTTACAGCAAAGGCTGCACTGAAACTGCTCAGGGCTGTTGTGAACTCTGTGGGCTCCTGAGGCTGAGCTGCCAGATATAAGAATGGGTGCATCTTGACCCTCTCCAGCTGGGGCCTTGGCCATGACTGCTGCACCCCTGGCCATGAGCTCCTGCTGGTCCCTGCCCTGCTGGCTTGAAGGCTGAATGTGCTGCTGAGTATGTAAAAACCTGAGGGTGAAGGAAGCCACTCGTGGCAGAGACAGAAAGGGCCATGAGCTTCTCAGTATAACAGCCATGAACAGTTTGGGCTCCAAAAACAGAGGGAAAAGGAAAATTAGCCTGAGTTCTTCACACCAGGTGAAATAGTTGGGGTCACTGGAGGACTGTGCTGAACTCGAGAAAGAAGTCAGCCATAGCCCGTGTTTTGCTGTGGGTGTTTCACACCTTGTAGACCGTGCAACACCACAGAACTCTCCTAAAGAGAGCTTTGCCTTCCAAGGGACACTCTGCTATGTCCAGCAGGAAGCAATGGGCTGCCAGTCTGGCCCGGCTGCTGTACAATGCAAGGAGAATCAGAACAAGCAGGGCTAACCAAAATCCTTTATTGAGGTGATACAAGTAACAAAGCCTGGCTTATTTTCCCAGAAGGAATGTGTAAGAGGGCTTCTTTTGGGGATATGGGGAGTACGCTCTCAGTGTATGCTTGCCTAGTTTTAATACTTATTTCTGGTATGGATAAGCTCATTCATTTGATGTCCAATCCTATAAAAAGGATACAAGTAAGGATGAGAACTAACTTTGTGATCCGTAGCCGTGTAATATCCCACAGTCATTTTCCACACCAAAAAAAGCTGTCTATGTTCTTGATTCTTCTTGGGAAACAGGATGTTGTCTATAACCACTACAAAACTACTACTAAAACTACTACTAAACCACTACAACTAACTACTAAAAAAACAATCAAGCAAACTTTAAAAGTTTTGCTTTTCACTCTTATTAACCCCTCCCCAGCAGTCCATTTCTCTTTTGAAACAGTGATATAATGTGTCTGGCAGCCTCTTACTAAAGAGCTGTTTGAGCTTGCCTTCCCTGCATTTCAAGAAAAAGTTATTTTCTCTCTTTTAATGAAAATTCACTTTTTCTGGTCCTCCTTTATTCATTTATTTTTGAGGCCTTCCACCTCTGTTAACTGTGGGAAAGGCTTCGCTTTGCCAGGGTACAGCACGCATTGTAAAAGTAATTCAATTTTACACCATAGCAATGACATGATCAAGGGAACTTTGAGCAGGCTTTGTGACCAAGAGCATTTAACAAGTATGTGAAAAGCTTCCAAAGAGCCCTCGTGAAAGAAAGAAAGGTTATAACAATAGGAGAGGCAGTTTGATAGTGGTAAATTAAGAGTCACAGGAGTGACTCTAATCAGGTTAAGCTTTAAAGAAAGAGAAACACCTTTATATCTCTTGGGTACAGTCCTGAGTGCATTAAGAACTGCTGAATTTGTGTTGGGAAGTGCACAAATCCCTGTAGCACTCAGCACTTGCTCCTCCTTGGGTTGAAGAATTTGACTCTGTAAGGAGAAAGTCTTTCTAGGCAAAATAAGTAAAACAGCAGAATTGGACCGAGTACCTTGGAAAAATAATATGGAGTTTTTGGGTTTTTTTAAAGTCAATATCTAGACCTCTTTAGGAGCTCTTACCTTCCATTTTTTTTCACTGTGGAAACCTTCTGGCAGTGCCAGAGAAGCATGGGGACATAAAGTGCAAGTCTGGTGCATAAAGGTAATGATGAACCACTCACACATGTTCCTAGTTTTTAGGATCTGTGGAGCCTGAGCCAGATGCTGGCCTGAGCTACACCCCAGTGAAGTGCAGCATGTACCACACACAAGTGACAAATATTTATATATACCATGTATATTCATATGCACATTGGGTACAATAGTTCTGGGCATATCATTAAAACTTTGGGATGTTTAATGGAGAGTCCAGTGATCTAAATAAATAAATAACACAGCTACAGACAGACTATCAAGTTGTTTGAGTTAGTTTTGTTGTTTCTCACATATGCCTTATTCAACAGCTTTTCTGTATCTGTCACTGTGTAAAATGCTCAGAATTTATTTTGCCCAGAAAAAAGGTTATAACTTGTCTTTGTTGGGGAAAAAAAAAGAAAAAAAAATAAAATGTTGGGGCTGCCTCAATTTTGCAATCGACAGGGACACCTACAGGAAGACAAAATTAACACATTGGCATATTGGGTGTTTTCGGCTTTATTTGTTCACAGCTTGAGCCTATTACCTAATAGAGACACAAGAAAATGGCCCATCTGTTTGCAGTGGGCAAATGTGTGAGTAGTGCTCTCTGGGGCTGCGTGGGAGAAGGGCTGCTTTTCAAGGACGTATTTACTTTACTCTCTGTTTTCTCAACGGTGTATATAACTCAATGCTAAAAGGCTAATTTGTTTAAGAAAACCAAACCTGACTTCTTCAGTTAATTGCTTACAGAAAAGCCGTAGGTATTGCTGGGGTTCTGTGTGCTTTGCTGAGTGCCCTGGAGTGGCCTCGCTATGCGAGGATGCCTAAAAGCCACCTCGATGGCAGCAAGGCACTCATTGTTCCTGTCCTGCCTGCTCTGGTGAGGCTGCAGATCCTGAGAAAGATAGGGGATGTGTAAGGAGTGGGAGAGAGATTAAAGTTTGTCTATCAAGGAATGGGGGTGAGGCAGCTGGGTGGGAGAGTCTGCTCAGGGGCACGTGGGATTTGGGATATGATTAATGTGCTGGCAAAATGTTAACGAGAACAGGATCTGGCAACTGAGAGGAAATGCCTATGTGTTCTCTTGCAACCAGCCTCGAGCTGGAATAGGAGCCTGTGCTCGTGCCAAAGTGAATCCAAGCATTTGCATGTACATGAGTGGAAACAGGCTGGAATAGAAAACATGGAATTTGCAGGCCCGCATCCTGCTGGACCCGTTCCTCCAGTGGAAGCTGGGTCTGCTTTGTAGCTCCTTGTATCAAAGAGAGACAGAAGAGAGTTTTGGTAAACACTCTCTCCAAACAATGTCAGCAGTCACTGCATCTTCTCCCCAGCATCTTCACCACTCAAGCTTTTAAAACAATTTTTAAAACTCCTCCAGTCAAAACCACCAATGCCAGAGGTGGCCTTTACTTCTCTCTAGTCTGCAGGGGCAGAACTGCTTGAAGGTATTAGCTATGCTAAGCCTCTTAAATAACTATTAAACACATAAAACTCTTAAATGCACGCAAATCCTGTGTAGCAAATGGCAAACAATAAGGAAAAGCTGATCAACCATTATACAGCAATTTAATCTATGCAATTTGCATAATTTTGCCCAACAGAAGGAGGCTATGGCAGAACTGCTTTCTGAAGAAAGACAGAAATGCTGTACCAAACAGGTAAACAATCAGGAATGAGGATTTTGCAAGTCCTTGGCAAATTCTTGGCACATGGACAAAGGGAGTGTGATATAATTGCAAGGGATGTGATGCAGATGAACCGGAGGAGACAAAAGACAAGTTGAGAGCAGGAAAAAAAGTAATTTTGCAATCAAATTAGGGAATTTAGAGCAAAGGTTGAATGTGTACCTTTAACTCAGTCCCTCTGTATCATTGCAATAGACTTAGGTGCTGGCATCCTGTAGCTGAGCTATAGCACTCCCACAGACAAACTGCAGCTACCTGCAACATTTTTGTGTGTGCAGCACCTTCATGTTTGGAGAGATAAAAGGCTGGTCACTTCTAAGCATTCTGCTTTACTGATGGCCACAAGGCAAAGGAGCCACCAGTACCAGGACTCAGGGCTTGTGCCTCCTCTGGGGCTGCTACAGAAACTGTTTTCTCTGGTTTACAGTCTGCAGGGTGGGCTTATATTTCTGGTAATATGCCTAGCACATTTTGGACTCCATAACTCTAATCTAAACTCACATATTTAGTATGCAGATATTTCAGTGACAGAAGCTGTGCAACTTACATGTAAGTAAATAACTGGAGGCTCCATGACACTGCAGAGCCACCTGCTTAGTGTCAGTCCCTGCACCCCACGAATTTACACCAGGACCTCATTAACAATTTAGTGTTGGCCTGCAAAGCACCTTTTTTTTTGTTTTGTTTTTTCAGGAATATCCACTATTATATTCCCAGCAATCTGGTGGCCATCAATGCCTTGCTGATAAACTGGAAATCTTCACCTTCTTCTATCCTCACCTCTCAAATGACCCATGAAAGAGTTTTGGAGATCAAAGAAATCCTCTTCCATCCTTATCCTTCGGACAGAAAAACTGATGGGATTTAGCACCCAAGTGGGAATATGAGCATTGGTAACTGGGGAGTGGCAGGGGTGGAAAATGACTGGGGGAGGTGGTGATGGAAGAGCCCAGAAGATGAATTACCTGGGGAGGAGGTGCATGCTGAATTGTGTTCTCCATAGCAAGTGTGAGAGGACAGGAGAGAAATTACTTCCTCTGCCCCAAATAAAGATCAAGGAGTATTTGCATTCCAAGGGCTTGGGTTGTGCATGTACCTCTTTGTCCCCCTTCTTTTAACTGGAAATCCTCACTAATTAATTGCTCTGCAAATTCTGCTTCTGCACATCATGTAACTGAGGGGTCTGCTTGTTTCTCCAGTACTGACTGCATGTGTTCCTTGCCCTTGCATTTTGGTCTCCGAAGTCAGATTAAAAGTATAAAGAAGTTAGGTGAGAAAATTAGGGGATTCTGTGAGATTTTTAAAAGATCCTTCAATTCCAATATGTTAAAGTACAGGCTTATGTTCTATAGGCAATCAAACAAAATGTCCAGTAAGAGTTATCCATTGTTATGCCTTTTTTCTTTCCCAGCAATTTTAGGTTTTATCTTGAATTCACTTAGTAAACTCAGCAACTTGTGGGCTTTTCACAGCACCTTAGGCAGACTAAAGTGGAACTGATGAATAATCAGTGATGCAACAGCTGTTATCCAGAGATAACAGAGGACTTCAGGCTGCAGATGTGCATGGGGTCAAGGGAGACAATGTTGTGCATGAAAAAGTCATACAATGGAGTTCTGTGTATTTTCTTCAGATTTCAAGAACAAAGAAACAACGACCTTTTGTCTGCTGCTGTCATTCCCTGCTTCACCATTAAGGTAGTTTTCTTTTCTTTTTTTTTTTTTTTTTTCCTTAAAGGGAGGTGTTTTGAAATAGACCCCTGTCAATCATGCCCTGAAAAAGATGAGCCCATCCCTGAGCAGAAGCCTTTTTAAAAGTTAAAAAATAATGAATGCAAAACATGAGGGAGTAAAGTACATGGATACATGTAATTTGAATATATTTATTTTGAAGACAGGTTCTTTTTTAATCATTAAGTATGTCAAGTTTTAAAGGAGAAATGAAAAATCAAAGAAAACAAAACTTGAATTCAGTAAAGATCTTTCCAGCTCCCAAGAGTGGTCTGGAGAACCATGTAAGAATAGGGCTAGAAAAGGGAGACAATTCTTTATGTGTATCCTCCTGGTATCTGGCATTCTGTGATTTAAGAATATCTGAGCTTATATTGTATCTATATCTTTGTGTCGAATTGCACTTCTAGATCATCCTTGTCTAGCTTTGTTTCTTTGTGTTTATAACTGATACTATAGAGGAAGAGATAACATCCTCTGTTTGTTTTGACCTTGCTCTCTCATCGTTTCAGGTGAATATTTTTACTGTGAGAAGCGGTGAAAAGCTTTTCCCTTTCTATATCTGTCACAACGTTCCATATCCCTGTTGTTGCTCAGTTAGAGTCTGCCTGCTTAGTCTCCCATTTCTCAAAAATCACCTCTGCTTTTAGGCATCTTTGTGCAATATTTCACCCAATTTTCAGCGTGACTGGGCTAGGAAGCTCGGGGCAAGTGCTGGGCTGTGCCGTCGCCCTGCGGAACGTGCCGGGCTCGCCTGAGCCACGAGCGACCCGGGGGGAGCGGCAGCTCCTCCCAGCCTCTCCTGCAGCTCTGCCAAACCACCTTCCCCCGTGCCAGGTGGAAGCACGCAAGGACAAATTCGTGTAGCGCTGTGCCACGGGGACAGCTTGCCAGGAAAGCCAGCGCATGTCGCCTGAGGCTGGGCATAAACCTCTCTCTTCCTCTTGTCAGGAAGGAGTGCAGCTGCAAGGAAGGAGCCCCGGAGCAGAGCCTGTGCCAGCTGTGGGTCAGGAGCCCCAAAACAGAGCCCTGTGCCAGCTGTGGGTCAGGAGCAGAGCCCTGTGCCAGCTGTGGATCAGGAGCCCCGGGACAGAGCCCTGGGACAGAGCCCTGTGCCAGCTGTGGGACAGGAGCCCCAAAACAGAGTCCTGTGCCAGCTGCAAGGACAGGAGCCCCAAAACAGAGCCCTGTGCCAGCTGCAAGGACAGGGGCCCCGGAGCAGAGCCCTGTGCCAGCTGTGGGACAGGAGCCCCGGGAGAGAGTCCTGTGCCAGCTGTGGGACAGGAGTCCCGGGACAGAGCCCTGTGCCAGCTGTGGGTCGGGAGCAGAGCCCTGTGCCAGCTGTGGGTCAGGAGCCCCAGAGCAGAGCCCGGTGCCAGCTGCAAGGACAGGAACCCCGGAGCAGAGCCTGTGCGAGCTGCGTGCCCCGAGCCGGGCGTGCTGCCGCCTGCAATCACCCCAGCCCGAGCCCCTCCCTGGAGCTGGCCGCAGGCTGCACCACGCGTTTGGCTGCCGGTGCCTGTCCCACATCCCCACCCGCCCTGCCGTGGAGCAATTATTTATTTCTCACCTGAGAGCCTTAAAGAAGTAATTACATTCTAACTGTTGGGAGTTTATTTTGTTGGTTTATTTTTAAGGAAGGTGAGCGCTCACAGGTCGTCTCCCCAGCTAGGCAGGGGTGCTCTCACCCTCTGTGGAGCTTGCAGCACATTGGAGAGACAGAGTTGCGCTAGGCTCAGCTGAGAAACGCGATTGAGAGCACACAGCAGCTATGTTCCCAGCCCAGCCTATTTTTTATGGTTTCCATCCCCGACAGAGGACAATGACTTCTGTTGCTCTTGCAGTCCATGGGAAGCTGGTGTTTGACAGTATACCTCCCTACACTTCAGTTTTGTTTTTCTGTTTGGATTTTATTTTACTGTTGTTGGGATTTTAGCTCTTTTTTGTTGTTATTTTGGTTTTTTTAATTGCTTTCTCCCCTCCTCCACACTTCATTCTTTTGGTATAGGACTGCCACTCGCCAGCTGTTCACAATTCCTTCACCCCTTCTGTTTTTCAGTACCACACTACCACGACATAGGCTCAAAGGACATTTCATTCCTTGTAGGAGGCTTCCCACACCCACTGAATAAATTTAATAAAAATAATTTTCTCTCTCTTTCCTACCTTGGAGAAAAGTTAATAAATCTGTACTTCTCACAAAATTCAGATTGACCAATCTATCATCCTCAAACTGTCTGAGTGTGATTTCTTGAAGGGTTTTAGATCCTAGAATGACTTATTTTTCTCTCTCCTTGATAGAACAAGCTCACCCACAAAGTGAGTACTCAGTAAGTACTTTTCAACAAAAAGTTGAGCAGACCTCATAAATCTGATCTCCAATCCCTTGCCCTTTCCATTTCGCTTTGTGTAATAGGATTCTTTCTAGGCTGAAAGTTGTCCAAAAATCAGCACATTCACTCATATCAGCAACTGGTATCCAAAACAGGAAAACTGGGATGACATGAAGAAATCAACTTCAGCAAAGCTGTCTGCTGAAGGAAGGAAAAGAGCTATCACGGGGTGATGTGCAGTGCAACTCCCCCTGTTGCTAATGGGAGAAGAGGCTGCTGAACTGCTCTCAGGAATGTACTGTTTCAATTTCTAATTGAGTTATTTGTTCACTTGTTAAAGAGCTCATCTCTTAGGGCAGTGACTCTCAAAGACAATAATAGTGGCTGCGTGCAGTCACCAGGGAATTCATTGCAGCCACAAGACAAAAACTTGCTCTGATTGTTCAGTTGTTTTGATTTTAACCATCAAAACTGTGGCCACCATCAATTTATTGTGATCACATGTCACAGCTGCTTGTCTGAGAGTTGCTGGTTAGTCCTCTCTCTCTTTTAGGCTCTTGGAGCAGGAGTGCCCAAGGTGCAGTATAATGGATCACGTCAACTCACCTGCCAAGCCCTTCTAACACACATCATGTGCATCTTATCACACACTGGCATTGTCTCTCCAATGCTTTGAGGGGCATGGACAGACTGCAGGGTGCTCTGTGCCTCAAGAGGAAATGGGCACCCATCACACCAACAGACCATAGTTGCTCTCAGAGCAGATGTCTGTCATTCTCCACTCACAAGTTACCAGTGCCACCTTCTGTCTAGGTTCCTTGTCCCTGGATTTTGTATTCCAGGTCCATCCTTTCCCTGTGGAGCAACCTCAAAGGCATCAAAACAACCCCAAAGCCTGTTCTTCTAAGGAAACAACCATGCCAGACTGTGTGCAAAAAAGGGCCAAATTCAAGGGCCTCTCACAGCCAGATTGACTCAGGTCTAATCCCCTTCAAAAAAAGATCCTACTGATGGGACAGCTTCTCTTTCATTGCTGATAGACAATGACAAAATTAAACACATCGAACAAACTTATGTTCCAATGGCAAAGTTGCAAATGCTCACAAAAAATATGTACATAATTTTTATTAGTTTTACTACTTTCCTTTCTTGATTTTTCCTTTGGTCCTTATCCAGCCTCTGGAGCCAGTGCACAAGGAGAATCAGGAACATGTTTTTGTGATGGAAGCTAAAGGGTAACATCTTCTCTGTTTTATTGTACAATGTACTTTACTGTCCCCTAACCATAACTCTTCCTCACATTAAACAGTTTTCCCTCCTATAAATGTTTGGCTTTGTATTATTTTTTTATTATTTACCAGCATAACATCAAACCCTCTGTTTTAACAGCCTCTCTCCAAAGCCCAGCTCTATAGAAACATTTGTTTGTATGGCTTAACACAGGACTGGCATGTGATTCAAGACCTGCAAAAAATAACTCAAAAGAGCAAAAGGAAGTTGAGCACTTTGGGTTTAAGGAAAAACATAGACTATGAAAAAGTATTAGTAATATCCTAACAGTGAAATAAGAAGGCATTGATTTGCTACTGCATGAGAAATACTTGCACAGGAAAATAGGGGACCCCTGAAATTCCTGAGACATGACCAAGCAGTCAGGTGGAAACATTTCCTACAGAATACTGCAGCCCAGGTGAAATGAGGCATCCAGGAAAGGCTGCAACTGAGTTGAGTAAATGTTGATGAAGGGAAGTCAACAACAACCTGGGTAGGCAAGACACAGCAGTAGGAAATAGACTCTGGTTTTTGTTTTCGGCTTTTCTCAGGGGGACCCTGGAGGAGGCTCCCTGTAGAAGAGGTGAAGGCTCAGGACCCATGAAGCTTGGATTAGCAGATGCCGAAGGCTGGCATCTGAATTACTGTGTTTTAGGAGGAGAGTTTGATCTTTCTGGCCTTGTGAACCCTTTCAATGTTTGGGCAGATAGTCCAGGTGCACGTGCATGATCTGCGTAGGGCATGTTCAGGGGGCTGGATGTGCTCTCCCTACACAGACCTGCAATGTGGCAAGCAGAGTGTGTCTGTTGCTGCTTGAACCTCAGTTTGTCCTCCCCATGAATTCTTTGGAGTCTCCAGGGTGCATGGGGTGAAGCTCCCAGGTCTGCAGTGGCTGGTAGAGGTTACTGCCCTCCCTGTGGGTTATGAAACACTCACAGTACACCTGAGCAAGGCTTCCAAGAAAGAGAGATGCTGCATCTGTGGCAGATGCCCTCATTTGCTGGTGATGAAGGAGCCTGCTGCCAGCACCATGCTGCTGTGCCTGGCTCCAGCTGCTGACAGAGCCCATATTCTGCTGCCTCTGGTTCCTCTCAGGTCAGTGGTCCCTGTCAGCAAAATACACAGAGGGCAAAAGTCACTCAAAGTCTTATTCCTCCTCGTTGTATAGAGGCTGAATTTAAGAGATCCAAGAGGTTACCTGTGGCCAGATAGGACTTTGTGCCCAGACTCTTCCCAGTGGTAAGCAAGGCAGCTCTTCCTTCTCCTTTGCTCTCTCACAAAAAACAAAAAAAAACCCCAGGGATTACCCCTTTTTTAAGGGTCTGTTAAGACAGCCAGCCCAGTTGTGCCTGGCACTGTAAATAAGGTTAAGGAGATTTAGAACCTTCCAAGATAATGCAGTAGCTATATATAACTTTTGGGGCTTTTTTTCCAAGTCATTACTTTTTTTGCGGGGTTTTGTTGTTGTTGTTGTTGTTGTTTTTTTTAACAAAGGAACCAATTTTCTCTAAATCAAAACCTCTTTCAGTTCACATCCCTCCCTCACCCCAAACAGAATGTAATAAAACGAAACTGGCTCAAAATCCCTTTGTGATGCTTCCTAAAATGCTATTAGGAACCCATGTCTTCTATGGCAGGTCACTTTTAAGTCTGAGACATATATCTGCTTTGTGAGATGCTGTGGGCTAGTCTTTGATGGGTGCATCCCGGGCCACAGAACTGCAGCTTCAGAATCTTCAACTAAACAAGCCCACCTTTATCCAGAACAGCTTCTGCTTTCCACAGTGAAGGTAGCTTAAATACTGTGAAACTGCTGAAGAAAACCCAAAACCTAGCAGTTTTTTCCCCTAATAATACTTCAGTTCTAAAATGTACCAAGCCAACAGCAGCGTAAGGGCACAGAGCAGTACCATGTGAATGAAATTCAAGGCATTCTCAGCTATGATCTCCAGGTTTCTGGCATTTTAAGCCCAAATCTGATTTTACTAGATCTATTTCATCTTGAATTCACTTTTTTGCACCTATTTCTAACACATTTATGACACGCTGATTAGAAGAGACAGCTGTGCTGGAGAAACCAATCTGCAAAGTGACCCGTACACTGGCTAGCACCAGGCACAAGGGAGGACCATGGCAGCTTGTTTCTGAGCTTGTTTCTGAGCTTACCCTAACTCCTTTGCTCCCCCAGAAGTGCCAAGGGCTTGTGGTCACAGCAGGTCTTCCTCCAGGAGTGGAGGGCACTGGGGTGTGGGGCTAGCTCTGCACAAGCAGAAGGGCTGCAGTGAGCCTGCCCTTTCACATGGAAGAGGGAGATGGGGGGTGCAGCCTCAGTCCTTGTCAATCCATAGCTGGGTGACAATATTTTATGCTTCTCTGGCAGATTTGATATGATCAGCTTTGTTTTCAAGCACTGCTGTGGAGATTTGTCATCAACTTCTTCATTGCATCGTCACTCTGTCCTCCTCCCCTCCCTGCCCTCTGCCCCCTTATTGGTGCCCCTCCACCTTCCCCCTGCTCGATCGCACTCAACAAGACATTCTGAATTTTCCATATCTACTTTTTTTTTTTTCTTTTCCCCCTCTTTTGTCTTCTGGTAACAGCGTTTGGCATTTCCCGGACAGCCCGTACTCCATAAGGCCTCAGTGTCTGAATACGAGGACGGCTTGAACGTTGCCTGCTGAGACTGAAGAAGAACTTGAGTTAAAATAATCCTCTCTTTTGTTCCGCTTGGGTTGCTTTTTGTTTGCCTGACAGATGTTCGGCCCCTGTGCGTGTGCAAGGAGCGGCTCCTCCGCCGGGCCCTCTGATCCGCCAGCTTATTGATTTCTGCCTATCTGTGCGCCTTGTCTCCAGCCCTTACAGATGCGAGGGCTCTCCTTCACACACAAATAGGGCAATCCTCTATTGTGAGGGGGCCAGCAGAGGAGAGCGAGCCTCGCTCCCCCTTGAGCCATTGTGACAAATCCGGGCGGGTTTTGGGGGGGCAGAGGGGAGAGAGGGGAGCAGCCCCGATGCTGCGTTCGGACAGTTTGGGATGCTGCCACACAGGTGCCTGAGTAAATGGGAAGGAAGAGGCTGTGGGCACAAAGGCTCAGAGCTTTGCACCGTGCCTGTGTGTTATCTCAAGTGCATACTTCAGTTGTTTTACTGGGGAACCTAAGGATCAAAGTTGTGGCCGGGGAAAATCTTGGAAACCACAGTTTTGCTCTGTTCCCCCTAAATGGTATCACCTGCTCCAAGTTTTACTGACTGGACTAAACATGAAGTCACTGCAAGACTTCCATCTTGCAGTTAATGTCTTTGTAACCCACACATAATACTTTTCTTCTACCTTGCTTTTCTTTGTTTGTTTTGTTTTGGCTTGATTTTCTGCCTTCTGAGAAGTGTGTCAGGGCATTCTGCAAGAGATTCGCACTGCAGACCTGCATCCATGTTTTGGCACACAGTTGCAGGGTCACTTTGCTGCTGACAGCAGTTTGGCTTTTGTTTAACCCTTGACATAAGTCTGCAGAGGTCTGACCTGTCACCAGCTCTAGTGCTCTGGATGGAGTGTGGAAAAGGAGGCAGTTGTTGTGCAGCTCTCAGCTGTCTCCCCTCGTTAAGCCCACGTCCCTGGAAAGCAGGCATTGTGCGTGCTGCCCACCACATCCCTGTGACAGCAGCTCTTCACTGCTGTCTGTAATGCACGTGCGTGCAGGATGCACTCCCAAGGAACACCCCTTTCTCTGGGGCTGGGACAAAGGCCATAAGGGCAACTCCAGGGTATGCATCTCCCACCCTGCCAAACTTTTGCCCCTTCAGTGAGCTCAGTGTCTGGAGAGCAGCTTTTTTACTCTGTGCCGAGTTGCTCTGCCTTGTCTTCCCTCTCTCTAAAGCACATCATTTTTGCTGGGCGTATCAGAATCTCCAGAGCTATGACTGTGTGGTGGCTAACAATGGCACATCCTTTGGCTTCACTGATGCTACCAGGCACTAGGTTATCATTTACTGCCAGAATAGCTGGGCACCAGTTTATTGAAAACTGCCTAGTTATGTGTAAATGATCTGCTGCTTGACAGAATATTTTACCCCACAAGAACAAATACAGACACGTTTCTAGTGTACAAAGTTCATCTATTCTCTTCCTGCAGTGTTGCTCTTTACTCAGAGAGGTTGGGGTAGTTCGGTTTGGACTTGTTAAGGCAGAACTCCCACTCTGACATGTTGTGGTCTGTTGGATCTTACTGAGAGGCTGTCAGGAGCTGGCAGAGATACTTTGCATGGTGTCAAGTGATTTATACTAACATGAAAAGCAGGCAGAGGGTTTGCAGCCTGTGGTGGCCTGCGTTGCTGCTCTAGCTATGTTATAGTTACTGGATCTGAGACTGAAACCCCAGTATGGTGCCTCACAGTCCCTGGTGGATGCTCCCCACCAACAGCCTACTTGGACAGGACTCAGTCAGAGCTGATGGCAAAGGAGGGGGCTCTTTGTAATTCTTCTTTGAATAATGACAAGCAGTAGGTTGGGAAGAGAGGCTTGGGCAGAATCCATGGGGCAGAACAGATGTTACACACAGTCACGTGAGCCCCTGCTGCCCACATCACTCCCAGTGTGCTGCAGCATCACAGGGGTCCCCTTCAGGAGTAATAGGAACAAAGTGTCCTCCCAGCATCAGCTCAGGTCTTAAGATTTCCTTTTATGACCCATGTGTCATGCAGTCCAAGAGGGGTGTGTTTACAGGTCTTTAATTCAGGGAAAATAACTTTAACAAGCCACAGTGAATTCAGTAGCCAGCAACTTTCATTACTCTGTTAGTCTTGGATCCTCCTTGACACATATGTAAAAATGAGGTGAAGTGGCTCTTTTGGAAAGAAGAGCTTTGTAAAATGCCTCTGGTTTGACAAGTGGGGCCTTGCCATACCTGTGGGACCTTCTATTTGAGTCAGTGTCAACAGGAGAGGACTGTAACTGCTGAGAACTGCTCAATGCACACTCTGCAAAGGAAATTGTATCTTGGGAGCACCACCCAAACACTCCATTGATTGGGTTATGTGACATGTAAGGTGTTGGGCTCAAAATGCTGAAAACAAGTGAGACATGGCCTGTAGCAAACTGTGGGGATGGCCAGACTCCTAGTTCAAACCAGGAGAGACAGCAGGTGATGTATGAACTGGTACCCAAGGGAGGATGAAGAGGAGACAAAATTCCAAAATCCATATCCCTTGATCCTCTGTAGGGAACACACCTGCAAATTACGGTGTAGAGCGATTAAAATTTCCACTGGCTTTCAGGAAGGAAATGCCTTGTGAGTGTAGAAGGACCAGTGAATACAGCCCTGTGTATCAGTTGGTATCTGTAGGACAATATAAAGCACTGCCTGGCACAAGTGATTTTTACATGTGCATTTTTGTAAATCTTGTTATAACTCTCCGTAGGCTCTACTGGACCAATAATACAGTTATTGGGAGTTATATACGGCAGTTGTATTTCATAGATGGTACCTGAAACCCAAGCTGTGCCCATGCTGAGTGTTAGAAAGGGAAAAATCAGTATTTGGAATAATTCCTTTCACTTGTTTCTGCTTTACCCTCACCGCCCTTCCCCTTGCTCCACAGCCTGTGGGTGATGTTGTTGTTTGCAGGGCTGTGTGCGAGCTATTCTGTGACTTTTCTTTAATAGCAGTTCTTTGAAATTCTGCTGCTCCTGTAATGGGGGTTGAGCGCAGTTGCGTCACTGTTGTGATGGTCTGTCAAGCCATCTAATTGGTTTGTCTCATTAAAACTTACAATTGGCATTTACAAGGCAGCAGTCCTGTAGTCCAACAGTGTAGCTGGAGCCACACTGGCTGACCAAGTGCTTTCACGTGGGTTTTGGGATGTGGATGGAAAACTGTCTCTCATGGACTCATCCCACACCTCCTAACATAAAGCTCGAATGTTTCAGACCACCTCTGACTTCACCTTCTCTGTAGTGACACTACCTAGAGGAATTCACTAAAAATCAAGAAACAGGAGCTTTTAATGTCCAGTTCAGAGCCAAGACTGACTGGACATCCAAGGGCCATTTACTAGTTGCTGTTGGATAGCTTGGCCTGTTGGATGTTCTTTTGTTGTCAAGAGTGTGAGGAGGAAATTAATGGAAGAAAAGGGCAGATTTTGTAGCCTCTGATAGAAACAATTCTTGGAGTAGTTCCAACATGTATTTTGGCTTTGACTGGAAACGTTCATGAAAACAATCCTCTACCTGTGCAGGTCAAAATATTAGTTAAAACACTGCAAGAGCATTCTCTTATGAGAAGTCCGTTTCTGTTTATTTTTTTTTAAATCTGAGCCAACTCGTCAAAAGGATCTCAATTACTTCAGGAGTCTGATTAATTGTCCTTTTTTAATTTAAATTGTAATGATGACTTCCAGCAGTATAGTTAAATTTATCTGAGAGCACAAATTGGAGTTCAGAGGTCTAGGTTTGTGCAGAGTGAATATCAGCATAGCTTTTCTGCTACACAGGGCATAAACTAAGAACTGGACTTAAACTAAACCACCAGAACCCCCTGTTAAATGATTGTGCAAGAATTTTATGGGTTAAATTAGGCATGTGAATGCCAGCAAATAGTTACTGCTTTGGCCAATGTAACTCCCCACTTGCCTAGAGAAGAGCATTGTGTCTGTTTGGGGCTTCACTGTGTTTGACGGAGAGTGTCCCTTTGACAGAGAAGCATCTTAACAGAGGTGAAGAGCACCACAGCCACTGACTTTAAAGGCTGCAGAGCCAAAAAAAATACATGGAGTGGTTTAGATATAACAGCCTGCACTGAATCAAGAGTCTCTCTGTTCAAGGCTGTAAGCTTAACAGCTCTGCACTGAGGACCTGGAGAAACGAGGGGGAAACCAGGTCCTCCAGTTCCTGGGGAAATGCTTCTGTGTGTGATCAAGCAGCTGAAAAAAATTTGCATCACCCTTTAAAATGTTTTCATTTCAAATTTTGTGGGTTAGCTCAGGGTAAGGACTTCTCTTGGCTTTTGAGAAAAGCCATAAAAGCCCAGACTTTGTGACTTATCTTAAATCAGAGAATGAAAACACATTGCATGGTCCTTCCAAAGGGAAATTATCTTTAATTTTTAAAAATCCCATCTAATTGTCATTAATCAAGCCATCCCCTGTGCTAATAAGATGGAGGCAGGGAATGGAATGCCATTCCAGCTCAGGCAGCTGTTGTGCATGTCAACCAGTTTCAAAATGCTTGGCAAAAGTTGTAAATGCAGCTCTAATGAGATCGGCTTGTCTGCAACTAGCAAACACATACCAGCAGCACCAAAATGTTTGTTTGCCATGGGACTAAGTGGAGATTGTGCTAACCGTCCTGCATTCAAGGGTACATGTCAGGAAAAGTTCAGATCAAGCACAAGGCAGTGACACTGGAATGCAGCTTTCTCCAGAACGGTCCCTTATATAAACCCTGAAAAAAAGTTTCCACCTCAGTTTATGGTTTATGTTGTGTGTGGGGAGAATTTTGCCATCAGAGCTCTTGACTTTCTGGTATCTCAGTGTGTGAGGTTCTCTGCAAAGGCTGCATAAGCAAGATACAAATAGAAGTGTGTTTTCTACCGGGATAGGCTCCTGGTAGGGGACCAACTTTCAGGGCATTCTTCGGCATCTCTCACCTGCCAGGTACCCCCAGCTGGGCACTCATCCATCAGCTGCCCAGGCTGGAGAGGACATGCCCAGCTGAGCCACCCAGGGGCTCCAGTATGGGAGAGTAGCCTTGAAAGAGCAATGAGCAGCTCAGTCCTCCACCTGACCTGACTGCCAAGCTGATCACAGCCAGTATTCACAAAGCCTGGTTAAACAGAGGATTAGTCCAGGGGGCTGGAATCCTGTTCGGATAAGCCACCTCAGAGGGCCAGGCTCAGTGAGTGTCACATACCCACATGAGGATGGGCACCTAGGTGAATCAGCACATTGGTGACTTCTTGTAGAACTGTCAAGGAGATCAACAAACCTGTGTCACTGCAGAAAGTTAAGAAACAGAAGCAGCTACTTTTCAGAGAAGCCAGGTCTCAGGAAAGTCAATAGCACTTTGCCTCAACCGTGAAGTATCTATGTAACACCGCAAACTTCAACACCTTGTTCCTTTTCCTCAGCACAAAAGGGAATCCTGTTTTTTAGCTTTCCTTTTGTGGTTCTTTGAGCTTAAGTACAAAGGACTGGTGAAATTTCTGGTACCGTGACTACTCTCTTGCCAGTAGCCCTTTAATCTGTGTCTTGTGCCAAAGAATATTAATTATTGTAGGCTACAGTGAAGTCCATCCCTACCCCCACTTGAGCCTCTGAAATGAACAGTGAAGTTGAACTTTGCCAGCAACTGTTAGGAAAAGGGCCAAGAACAGCCTAACAGGAAAGATACTCAGGATTTTTTGTTTGTTTTTTCTGCTAAACCATGTTTTTGTAATTATGAATACTTTGTTGAAATTGCTTGGAAAAGGAAGTACACTGAAAATGGTTCATACAATTAAACTAGCTACATATTAGTGTTGAAAGAATATAAAACTGGTCTCACTCTGTTTCACTCACACAGACAAAACCCCTTCTCAGAAGGAATTTGGCTTAGGAAGAGAAATCTGGAGACAAATCTTAGTTAACTTCAAGCCCATGTGCCTTATTGTCTGGTTTACGACTGCCCCAAATGGCCTAAAAGCAAAGGACATTCACACTAAACAAAAGCAATGGCTGAAAGAAAGAGAAAAGAGGAATTTGAAAGCTGTCATTTCCAAATCCCTTCTACTCAAAAGTTGGTCCCTGACTTTTGATAAGGAGCTCTGAATAAGGTAGTAGTTACTTTATGCTCCTAAAAATTATCTTCAACTAGACTGGAGAGAAACAGGACTACTTTATATTGCTTGGATTCAAGTGAACACTGCTTTAATCAGTGCCCCCTTGCTCCTGCCACCTTTCCCCAAGTGTATGTTTGTAAAATTCCAAATTGCTAAATAGAGATTAAAAGATTGCCAAAGCAGCTTTCTAGGATGTATGATTACAGGGTATCAAAAAAGTCTATCAAATGTGAAAAATTACTACTTTGTCCCTAAATAAATAAATGCTTAAGAATATAAAGGAGTAAGATGCTGTAGGAGCACTTCAAACTGTGCTTCATTTGGTGTTTTATAATTTCCATTTAAATGGTTTTCTCTAGTCAGCAGCCTGGTCCTGGCTCCATCACACTAAGGCATATGTAATGTTATAGGCATATCTCAATGTAAAAGGAAAAACGTGACCCTAGAGTGAGAAAGCTTGGTATTTGTTTTATATAACAACAACTTATGATTTCAGCCAAGAAAGTCTTGGTTTTGTTAAAAGAAAATTCAACTTATCCCTGACTGATGTAGTGAACTAATCTTTTAGAAGCATATATGCAATATTTATGTCCTGTCAAGCACTTTCCACAGTAACAAGCCCCCTTTTCGGTACATAAAATGGGTTTGATGCCGAAACAATATTGCTGAAAATACGTCCAAAATTAGCAAAGATTTTGCTTTACAAACCTAGTTTTAAGGTTGATTCTGACCTTGTACTGTCCCTTACAGAAGCAAGGGTACACAGTTATTTGGCTGAGATCAAAATACAGCCTCCCATCTCCTCAACAAACAGTCCCACAAAGCACATTACAGTGGGACACTGGGAAGTGTGTATGGCTATTTCCAGCCGCCCCGCGGGGAATTGTACCGAGGCCCGCGGCAGCAAGCAGCTATTGCCACCTTAGGGCAGCCCTCAGTACTGCTGCAGGGGAAGTGGAGCTGCCTGCTCCTGTCACACATCCTTAGAGCTAAAAGTGCTTGCCCCAAGGTTATTCCAATCCTGCAGCGCGCCCCTCTTTCGAAAGGTACACGCAACATATTTAAAATTAAGAAAAACTTTCCAAGAGGAGGTTGCTGCTCTCCCTCCCTTCTCTTACATAAAATTGTATTAAAGACCTCTAACCCCCATCCAAGTAGATCTGCCAAACCCAGCCCTTTGCTTCTAGCACCCTGAAGTGGCACTGCTACAAATATTTTGCCTAGCTGCACCTCTGCAGCCTGCCTGCCTAGGCAGTTCTGTAACTAAGTAAGGCTCAAAGTGTCTCATAAACTGGTAATTTACAGCGTAGACACAGTGCTAGATGAATACTAAGCCGATTTGCACATGGGAAATACAGGCATGGAACTAAGGAGAGCTGCAGACAGAAAGGGCCTTCTCACCTTTCATCCTAAGGTGGTGACATTCTTCACAAAGCTAGGGAATGTGATGGATTAAAAAAAAAACCACCTTTCATCCATAATATACATCTGACATTTGGGATATTTTAGTACTAATAAGCAAGTAACATCTAGCTGAGCAGCCTGCGAAAACTTTTGTGTTCACACGTCTTCTGTCACTCCTGCAACTCCTCACCCTGAGCACAAGCAGTGACAGCATCAGGGCAGAGCATAACTGGGAAATTAAAAATGTGGGAAACAAACCTTCCCATCTCACTGGTTCCAAACTCATCCACAAAGGCAGTGAACACAGTGCTACATTCTGTGAAAGAAATTTGGTATTTTCAATCCAATGGACCTGTGAAAAAGCTTCCTTTCCCTGCTGATTCTTCAGCTAGATGTACTCTGCAGGGAAATCTGAAAAGGAGACAAAATGGCCATCTCACATTGGCACAAGTGCACCAACAGGATGGCACTGACAGTGTCAGAAAAACAGGTACCTGCTCTTGCACCTCTTCTGAGTCTACATATGGCACCTGAAAATTCTAACCTTGTGTTTCTCCTGAAAGAACTTAGAGAGGCAAGCCTAGCCACATGAAACTAAGACCAGCACTTCCTAAAATCTGTCAACATGCATTTATTTTGGATGTAAAATCTATCCTTAAATATAAGAGCAGCCAGATTAAACAAAACTTTTGAGTTAAATCACTGCAAACTCTCCTACACCTGGCATTCTGCAAGACCATTAAAGTTCATGTAGAAATTAGATCATTCCCCTTGTTTGTTGCTCTTCCCTTCACTGTTTAGACCTTACATATTGCAAAGGCCTGCCCTAACTGCAGGCAGGTCAGTTTGTTGCCCTCTCCTGCTTTTCTTTGCAACTGAAACACTATTTAGTTTCAGCAGAATTCAACAACTTTGCATAACACTCTAATAGCCTATTGTGAAACATTTGAGCAATTCAATATAAATCTGGCATCAAAGACAGCTGAGCTTAAGGTGCTTATCTTAATTTTACTGAAGTAACAGAGCATGTGTTTAATTCCGTATTGCTGATTTGTATTTTAAATAGGCACAGGCTTTCTGTTCTTAGAATTACTGCATTGTGTGCCATTTGCTCAGTACAGACAGTATACAGCTACAGTAATTTATACAATCAACTTTGGCCATCTAAGACGACTTTTGAAAATGTTAAACATCTCCTTAAGACACCTGAAGACGTCTGGAAGTTCTGACTTGTGTGACCAAGTGACTTCAGCCACAGCGTTACTGCCCAGCTTCCCAGGAACGAGCTGTTCCCTCCTTACCCGGCCCAACACTGGCACCCAGTGGTCAAAAGTCCCATAAACACTTTGGGAAATTTGGTGGATTTCCTGAACGCAGTCAGTGTTTAAAAGCACTGGTTGCTCCATTACTGACGTTCAAAATGCTGCCCACTACCTAAACTGTCTAGAAAGCCTGAGACTGCCATCACTGATGAAGACCAGCCAGAGCTAAGAATAATGCACAGCCCCCAAAACGCTGCACTGAAATCTGGCGGTCACATCCAAATAGGGGATAATACTACTGTAAGGTCAAGCATGCCAGGAAAATTGTTCTTTTAAGGAACTAGTATTCCCATCTGAAGCAATGAGGTATTTCATATGTCCCTTTTTAAAAAGCTACAGACTGTGAAAGGACTCTTGGACAAGAGAAAATTATCTTGCCCTTGATGATGCAGCTCTGTTTTTCTAAAGCCAGATTCCAGGAGTGTGATACAGCACATCAAATAAGATACCCTTAAAGCAATTAGCAGTAGGGCTAACAAAGGCCCCAGGCATTAAAAGGCACTCAGGAATCTCCATTCTAAATTATTTTCCATCAGTAGCCAGAAGGGGACAATGCTTCAATTCTGGGCATTAACCAAACAGAAACATGCAGAGCTGAGCCCGGATGCAGAGTCCAGGACTAAACTCTGAAAGATTCCCTTTAACATTCTTCCCTCTCACACAGTAATAGTGGTTTCAGGTGACTCATACAGTCTTTGCCAGTAAGTACACAGAAGTCAAATGTCAGGACAGCTCATCAGAGAAATACAGAAGATAGGACAGGCAAGCTATGAAGTGCAAAGAAGGCAGCAAGAGAAGAGTAAATGCTTTACTCACTAAAACAAGTCTGAACTGAAGGAATGATCAGAATAGCATGTGAACCTGAATTTTAGTAAGTTTAAATGCCCCCATACTGCAGCATGAGGGATTGTGAGAAGGGGATTAAACTTGCGTTAGAATTACACTGATCAACAGATGAAGATGAGATGAAGGAAACTGACTTGTACCTTTTAGCTGCTTCCTTACCATGGACTGCTCTGGTTTCTAAAAAACACAACCACTTTTAACAAAGACAGAAAATACTCAGCACCACAGTAGTTGAACTTCCTGAAAAAAATTTATTAAGACAAGCGTCTTCATTACACAGGTAAATTGTACATCACAGATTACTTGCTTACACATGAACTGAATTAGTCTTTTCGTAACTGAATAGTTTGCTCTTTAATTCCATCTTTGTTGACAATGCAAATCTTAAGTGCATCCCCAGTGTACACATCTCTCTCAGCAGCGGAAATGAAGACATCCTTAACCAGCTGCAAAGCCTTTTCCAGGGTCAGGGGCACATGTTCCACATTTTGCATGTTCTTGAAGCCAATCTAAGAAAATATGAAAATGCATTTTATCCATCTATGAAAATTGTTTCAGTCTCTGCAGCAGAATGAACAGATTTAGATTAATTAAAAAGAAGAAATGGCTTGTCTACTTTAAAAAACCCAAAGCTGAAAAAAGTATTTCTCCACACAGTTTACAGTTGAGAGCTTTGCCAAAACCAATACTCACAGAAAATTAACTAGAAGCATATCCTGTAGCCAGCCAGCATTGCTCCTCCTGCTCATTCAGCAAGTGTAAGATCACAATGAACATTTGCATCTGATCTAATTCTTCACAAACTTCTCACTGGATAGGCAGTACCAGAACTGCACATAAGCCTTTTTTTCCTTGGGTCAGTTGGAGTTAGGAACATTTCTTAAAATCAAATATTCCTTAAGATACCCTAAGTCTATACTGGAGCATAGCTGGTCCTACTAAACAGCATAAGTTAGCTCATAAATGTAAGTGTCAATTTAAGCATCAGAACAGGTAAAGGAGGAGAGTCCCATATTCTGCCTGAAATCCATAAGCAATAAAAAATTACTTATCCCAACTTGGTTTTTGCAGAAGATATTTCCTTCAGTTTATACAGTTGGGTTTTTTTTAAAGTTAATATTCTATTCCTTTCTCATCTGTTAAGAGTCAAGCATGCTTACTACTTTTGTAAGCACAAAAGTTGTGTTGCCATCAGGTTCAAGTGACCAAACACCAACACCAATGTCAAGTAATGAAAATGAGTAAAGCATGTTTTGGTATTTCTCCCACTCAATCATTAACAGCATCAACTAAATATAAAAAATTCTTCAAGTGTTTTAGACAGATTTAGTTGAATAAGTTTCCAGTAGTTTTATGTAAGAACACTCTTATGGAAAATGGTATCAGAGTTGTACAGAACTGAAGACTTAAACAAGGGTATGTTAAATTATAAAACGTATGTATTATTTCATGCTAAGTAACAGGCATATTTATTAGCCAAGAAAAACGTCCCAAAACCCAGAAAAAAAACCCCTCTGAATAACTTCTATACATAAATCCCCAATTAAAACGTTTAAACACACACGCCATTATTAATAATGTATTAAAAACCTGAACAGACCCCAAAGAAAAACGTTGATTTCTCCTGAGAAAGTAAAGCCACACAATTTGTAAATGTATGGACTACCAGATCCTACCTGGATATTAGATTTAAAACTTCTCTCAAACTTAATATTCCCCAGAAGTAAATCTACCTTAATTTGAATGTCACAAATATTTACTGAGATAAGGAAAAAAACCAAACCAAAACAAAAGCCAACACACTATTTTACCTGGTTATCCAGCAAAGGCTGCAGCATGGCACTTGCAGATCCACCTGCTTTGAAAGAATCTCTCTCATAGGAGCCCACTGGATCAAAGCTATAAACTGCTCCCTTCCCTAAAAAAAAAAAATAGTATGTAATCACAATTCAGAAAGATGCTCAATACTGATAAGCATTTTTAACAAAACCAGCACTCTGGATAAGCAGTATCTGGAACACTGCAGATCTCAGTAAACCTTTACTAAAACACTGAGTATGTTCAGATGATGTTTTTTACAGCAGACTCAGTATGGCTCCAACCTGGTACGATACCCAAGGTTATTTTCTCTATTAAGCCACAATCATGCTCAACAGATGCTTCCTACAGTACTTACCACTGAAAAAGTGCTGATGCAGAATAATCAAAGCAGAAATATGTGCTATAATGCTGCAAAAGAGCCCCAGGGGTTCTGAGGCTAACACAAACAAGCAGCTCAGACATGGTTCTTGAATGAAACATTCCTTGAAATACCCCCAGAAAGTGTGCCTGGATGCCCCTGCATCGCACCCCCAGAACCAGGGGTCAGTCTCTGGTCTCTTGCACACTTCCTTCTGAAACCAGGCCAAACTGTGCAAAGTTTACGGATTTGCACCAACATCAGACACAGACTCACTGCAGCTGTGAAGCACCAGGCCTTGATGAGGATATGCCAGTCAGAATGCAGCAGCAGGGCAAGCCCAGCCTTTCTGTTCAGACAGGCTGCACCCAACTCAATTAACTGGCCAGTGCCCTTGGCAGCACAGCACAGGAGCTGCAGAGCCCTGAGAAAGCCAGCCAAATAAAAAAATCAATCTTGCTGGACCCAAATTTAGGCCATGCAAGCAAATCTGCACTCTGATTCTTATCAGCTGCTACAGCACCCTTGTAATCCATGATTTCCATTATGCAGGGCAGACTAAACCCCTGCCAGATCCCACAAATTACTGACATGTCTTTGCAAGACTGGGAAACAGTATAACTTAATGGTAAAAACAAACTGCAGGGAATGGCTAAAATTATCCAAACAAGACCACCTCTGAGCTGCTTCTCCAAGCCAGAGTACACAGCATTTCAGCAACTCAACCACATCACTGGACAGCAGCCCAGTAAGTCCTGGAAGGGTTGTACATTAAACTACAGCTTCTGTGTAGGAGCCATGATTTTCATTAGAGGTTAGTTAACATCTAAAAATAACTTTGTAGAAACCTGTCTCTGGAGTAAGTCTTCATATTTAATAACCTTTACCACACTCACAGATCTAAGTAAAATATATACAATTTTACTGGTGACATCTACTTTAAAGATGCAATTAGGAAATCCAGCAAAACTCTTGTAAAATTTTCCAGTCTGAAGAATGAATTATTTAACTTTGGAGATTTTATTCATAATCAAATACTTGTAATATAGTTTTTAGATTTTCAGACCTTCAGAAATGAAAGACCAAGTGAATAACAAAATGTAGGAAACAAGCCAGATACATAATACGTATTTAATCTTTGTAAGTACCATAAAGCCTAAAAGCAGGTGTTAGGAATAGGAACACAAACTTTGATATTCAATCAGTACACCTGACATGTAAAGGGATAGCTATCCACCCACAGAAATGCAGCCTCTCTTTTTTTCTTCTTCTGTTTAAAGTCTTACCTTCTTCATCAAGTCCACCAATTATGTTGTAAACGTAGTAGGGAAAGAAACGTCGAGAGTACAGGATTGTAGACAGCATTGCTGCAATAGCCCCTGTAGTCATGGTCTTGTTGTTGGAATGCTTGTACATCTGCCAGTGGTAGAGCAAATCCAAGAAGAAAGTCAAGCACACAAGCTGACATTCAATCAGAATTACATTTTCTGTAACCTCACGCCAGAAGAATCTGATGCTAAGCAGAATTTACAAGCCAAAGATTAACATATCTTCAAAGTTTTGTAACTAATAGGTGTTGCCTCCTCTCCAGTTCTTCCATTCTATAAATCTGTGGTGTCACACTTTGTAAGAACATGGCACCAATTTTCCCTGCCAGATCTTTCACTAGCAAAACAGTTATGAAACACTTGAAAAAAAACAGAAATTATATTTAAAACATATCACATTATTGGTCTCAAATATAATATTAAGAACCTATGTTTCTAAATACAGTAAGATGCATAGTTACCTTTAATCTGGCTTCAATAATTTTAGTAAGGGTAAGGCAGTCCCCATGGAAACCAGTGCATCCAATGACCGTTTGGTCTGTTCTGAAAAACATAAAATTTTGTTGCAATTTTAGACTTAGCATAAACTACAGAAATTTCATACACAGTAGATTATGAGAACACCAAATGTATTTTCAGTTTTTCTAGTGCTGTCTACAACAGCTGTCTAAAATGTAGTAACAGATCTGTGGTGTATGAAAGGCACCTGCAACCTACATCTTGGAGAGGACTCAATAAATGCAGGACCATACAGATGTTCTTTCTTCAACCCACTTCTTTCTTCAACTGTCAGCAAGGAGGACAAGAAGAAGTTCACCATTTCTTCGTGTAATTTCTCCTGACTCCAGCTGTAGCAATTCAGCCTTGATAGAAATCTGTTTACACTGGGGAGGCACAGATCCTATCACTCCAAATTTTACTTCATTGGACCAGAGGGCTACATTAAGCTTGTACGGTGGTTTATGTGACATGTACAGTGTTGGTGGCTTTCTGTGTCAGCACAACAGAAGTTATCTGGCTGCAGAGGCACTAGAGAAGCTTAGCTCTGCTCAGTTTTGAAATGTTTTATGAACACTACCACATCTTAAAATAAAATCTTCTCTCAGCCCATCACCAGAATTACACAAAGCCATTGTGTGCAGTTTGTATACTGTACCAGATTAATCTCCATCTGGACAGTATCAGAGAGTCAAACATACAGTAGAAATAAGTTAGCCAGGAGAAACATAAGTTATTTTGATCTCATATCATCAATTTAGAAAAAGAAACAATAACCCACAAGAAAAAAAATGTCAATGACAGCCTATAAGACAAGCACCTGCTGCAGTAAAATGAACATAAATAACTTCTAAACCAAGGAGATGCTACCCAGGTGAGTCAAACTAAGCATAAAATGAGCATAGAAAGTTCAATAATGTAAGTACTGCTAGGTTTACCTCTCCTAAGTTAACTTTGGAGGTAGTTTACTAGAGAGACAGTGGTGCACACTTGCATACCATCACCAGATCTTTGATGGAGCAAAATGAGTTATCATAGGATTAAATTTTGCTACAGTTAAGCTAAAAATTCTTCTGATTATCCAGTCAACAAAACCCACATTAATGTTTTTATCATGCTAAAAATGCTTTGTTCTCACTTAACTTCAAGAGCATGAAACAAGAAATCTGGCTATATTAACATCACATTTTGCGTTACACCAAAAATTACCACAACTCCAAAATCTACTTTGTTACTGTGCTTTTTCTTCCAAGAATTCTACTTAAAGCAGGAGGCAGGTGACATGGTCAGCAATATAAAAGATTGTTCATCTTTTTCAATCCTTACAGATCTGGACTTACAGCTTGTAGCATTTTGGACTGTCCCGGGAGTGAATGGAATAACCTTCGCTCAGACGCGTGTCAGAGGCAACGATGGAAAAGTCTTCTCCAGCAATCGCCAGCACAGTCCTTAAAAAAGAGATAAATCATTACCTTCAGCACAAGTATCTTCTTAGGCAACACAGAAACAAACTAGATAGTATTTCTAAAACCAGACTAATGTTTTGTCAAGCACCTTGTATTCCTTGCTACGTTTCCCACTATGCACATCCCTACTCAACACTGAAGGAAAAAGACACTGCAGAAAATATATGCATGTGGCTCTCTACTTTGATATAAACTGTATGGAAACTTGGTAAAACAGAGACTCTACACCAGGCAAGAACCAGACCAAATGGACGAGATGTTTTATATGTCTGATAACGACTCATCCTTCTAAAACAAGCGAAGTGCTGAGCAACAGTATCATTACACTTAAATAAACATCACTTTTTAAACCTGATGCTATAACTAACAATTTTGTGATCACCATAGGCATACTAGCATTAAGTAACAAAGAGATGCCTTTTAAGAAGCAGCAGTCATCATAAGAAAAAAACCTACCTGGCCAGATCATGCCACCAACTCATGTGTATAAAATATCACCCGCCTTAAACAGTTACAGCAAGGTAGTGTTCATGTTTACTTGCAACAGGACAAGAAGTAGTGGCCATAAATTAAAACTCAAGAAGTTTTCTCATCATAAGGAAGAACTTCTTTATATTGAGGGTGGCAGAGCACGGGAACGGGCTGCCCAGGGAGCTTGTGGAGCCTCCCTTTCTGGAGACATGCAAAACCCACCTGGACGCATTCTGCCTTGGAGGGGGGGTTGGACTGGATGATCTCCAGAGCTCCCTTTCAACCCTAACAACTCTGTGATTCTGTAATAGGACCATTACCTGGGTTTCCTAAGCCACTATAAAGAAACAACCCTGCGGGGAACAAAAGACGCGTACTTTAAGACCAGTCGAAATTTAGGGAGCCCGAGTGTTCCAAACGCCACACGGACAGGCAAGAACTCCCCGAGAGGCTGCAAGGCCTCAAGGCAAGCCCGAGCCCAGCTCCTCCTTGTGCTGCCGCTCTCTCCCTACACAGAGGAGGCCGCGAGGGGAGACAAACCCGCACTGAGCACTGAGAACAGGCAGGGAGGGGTAAGGCGAGGCAGCCCCAGCCGGCGCCGCTCGCCCCTGGGCCCGCCGCTCCG
>JAHLSL010000012.1:7755571-7770582 GCA_025920805.1 Petroica traversi
GAGGCCTTGGCGTGGGTCGGGGCCTCCTCCGGGCTGTCTGCTGCTTCTGGACTCTGTTCCCTCGACCAAAACGTCGCCCGACGTTTGTAGTGGAGATCCGAGCAAGCCGCGCTAGGTGGCTACAGGAGGGACCTCTGCGCAGACGGTGCCCTGGCTGCAGGTTTTGGCATGCCTGGTATCCAGCCTTCTAACTAAATAGCTCGGCTGTCGAGGAGTTGACTTTGTTTCTTCCAGGATAATGTTTAGGCTTCTAATGTACCCGCGTTGTAAAACGTGGATGCTCTCCTTGATACCTTTGGTTGAGGTTAAAGATGATAATATCTTACGGGTGGAAAAAAGCAGACCTTTTTAGCTGCAGTATAGCTTATTAATGTAGTTAATTTTTGTAATTAATTTTAGCTTATATATGTAGTTCTAAGCTCCCACATCTTAAAAAAAAAATAGAGGCTGAATAGGCTGTCTTCAGATTTTGAGGTGGCCTACCTCTGGCCTGATAATGACCTTGAGTATTTCTCAGCACTAGTTTAGAAACAAATTAATGTGAAAAGATTTTTTATCACTGGTATCACAACATTTAAATTCTCCACTTGTATTATTTCCGCAACACAGCAACAGAATTATAGTTAAAAAATAGAAGAAAATCATTGTATGTTTCACTTGTACACTTGAGATTTGTTTTCGTGTATTTCTTTTTTCCTCATGAAATGCATGTCATTGCAGTTTGAAATATGTAAGTGCTTTATTTTATGGAATTGGATGGAAGATGTTTTCCTGTCTCTGATTTGACCAGCAATGCTTTGAAAGCCCAGGCCTTAAAATGGCCAGGAAGAGACAAGCAATGTGTCAGTAAGCTTGTCACATAGTAGTCAGGGGAATTAAATTCTAAAAAAATCAGTGCTTTTGCAGCTAAAGCAAAGCTTGGAGTAGAGTGAGCTTATCAGCTTGAGCTGTTTGTGCAGGAGGGTTTGGTTAGACAGAGGCCTGCCCATGTGAGTCAGGTAACCTGCCAGGGACTTCAGCAGAATCATCCTGCAAAGTTTCTATGGAGTGTGCCTGGGAAAGGTTATTTTTATGGATTGTGCCTGCGTGTATGCGTACGCGTGAATGTTCTTATATGTATTTAGACGTGGGTGTCTCTTATCTGAGTCAGCAGCTGATAGGATTGCATTGGGGTTTGTGTTTAGATATTATTCTCAAGATATTACTCTTTTTTTCTTTCCAGGCTTTGGTTAGCGTTTTAGACTCATAACATATTTCTCTGGAGCTGATGTTTTCCTAACCCTTTCAGCTTGGCTTTAAAAGCTACTTGCTGGAATGTTTTAAATGGTTAAAAATCCTCTAGGATTTGAAGTTTATTTAAAATAATTGAAGGAAATACTTCTGGCCTCACCAAAGAAATAACTGGAATCATGGATCAGAACAACAGTTTGCCACCCTACGCTCAAGGCTTAGCCTCCCCTCAGGTAAAAACAAATTATTTAAGATGCAACTATGATCTAAATTTCCACTATGAAAGTGTTTTCTGTTTCTTGCATGTAGCTTCACATTTTTTGTTTCTAGATCTGCAAAGTTCTGCTAGGTATCAAATAATACTAGCATAAAGCAGAATTTTAAAACCATTGATGTTGAGAAGTATAAGAAATGTGGTTTCTTATGCACAGAGTATAAGAATATATGTGAGATTTCTTAATGGGGTTCCTCTAAGTTGAAACATGACTGACAAGTTGGAAAGATTAATTTAATTTTGGTGAGCATAGCTGGTGTTCAAACAATTTCAAGTTAAATTGTGTGTTAAGGTAGTGTGAGAAGCATGTCATGTTCCTACATTCCTGTGGGTAGCATTTTATTCTATAGAACAGCTGCATTTCCAAGGATTTTCTGGTTTTAACGATTTATTGCTGTATGCTTCAGGTTTGGTATGAGCAACACAGCTAACATAGATTTATTTTTAGATTCCTCCCGAAAACGTTGTCACTTAAAAAGAAAACAGAGTCATCATGATCTGTGGTTTCTGTGTCACGTTTTCTTCTGTAGGGTGCAATGACTCCAGGAATTCCAATTTTCAGCCCAATGATGCCGTATGGCACAGGACTGACCCCACAGCCTGTCCAGAGCACCAACAGTCTGTCCATACTGGAGGAACAGCAGCGGCAGCAGCAGCAGCAGCAAGCAGCACAGCAATCCACGTCACAGCAAGCCACACAGGGAACATCTGGTCAAACCCCCCCAGCTCTTCCATTCACAGACTCTTACCACTGCCCCTTTACCAGGAACCACCCCTCTGTACCCCTCTCCAATGACTCCAATGACTCCAATAACTCCTGCAACACCGGCGTCAGAGAGCTCTGGCATAGTGCCACAACTACAGTGAGTGCCCCATGCATTAGTGTGTCCTTTCTCAGACAGCCCTTTAAAGACTTAGGAACAAAGTCACATCGGGAATTAGGTACTGCATTTTGGTGGGAAGGGAGGTCCTGAGAATTTATGAGTCGCCTGTAGCAATACGAGTAATTTTTGCTTTTATTTTTAGCTTAGCTTCATTACTAAACCACTTATGTAATATAAACAGTTTCTTAGTGGTTTGTCAACAGTAGATCTTTGGAGCATACCATTGGAGGGTTATATATGTCTTCATTTAACATCATTGGAACTTTTAACTCCTTGCACTTTAGGAGTCGATGATGTTCCCTTTTCCATTGCATAGCAAACACAGTTTGTGAGAAAGGGAAAAACCCTAGAACTAGTTCTAAGTTTAGGTATGGAGGTATTTTCAGTGAACTTTAGTTTTAAAGAGACTAATTCAGAAGTTTATGGAACGGACAAAGAGAAATGGTTGATAACATAAATTGAAAGAGTAGTTTCTCATATTTTTCCTCCTTTTTTTTTTCTCCTCACTGAGGACCTTTGAATTTCAGGGCTTTTCCAGAAAACAATTTTTTTAATCTAGGAACTTCTTTTAAACTTTCTGGAGACCTGCTATCCCATCTCCTGGCAATGGATTTATCTTCTGGGTCATTACCACTTAGCTCTACCTCCTTGAAGGGCATAAGAACGAAAATTTCAGATGGTGCTACCTCATTTTCTCCTGTTTCTAGCAGCTTCCCTGATTGTGGTGAGGGCTCTCAGTATCAACAGTTTTTCCTGCCAAACTGAAATAGAGATTCTTCTCATGGGACGCTTTTCATAATAGCTGACAGATAAGGAAGAATCAGCAATTATGCCTTAGGAGCTTTTGCCCTACAAAAGGATTCCTGAGCCAAAACACTGCTCAGTGCTCCTGTTAGTAGGAAAGATGCCATTCAAACTCACTTGGAGAAACAAAATAATTAAAAAATAAAATTGATTAGGCTTGGTTAAAAATAAGGAAAACACATGAATTCCTTACTGTCATTTTAATATATTTCTCTGATCTGTCTTTAGGAATATTGTGTCCACAGTGAATCTTGGTTGCAAACTTGACCTAAAAACTATTGCACTTCGTGCCCGAAATGCTGAATATAATCCCAAGGTAAGAGAAATGTATTAAGAGTTCATCCTATAACAGATATATTAAAGGCACAGTTGTGGCTGCAGGCTGCTACAATAGACTGAAAACCTACCTGCAGCTTTATACTATCGTTGAAAGGGAAATCTTAATAAAATTAAAACATTTGAACTAGTAAAAGGCATTTTTATGCTGAGGTAGCTGTGATGTGCACCAGATTGTAAGTTGTTAGATTTAGAAAAAACCTAACCAATGGTGCAATACACTGGCCAAGCTTTTTGTGGTAGAGCTGGCCTCTGCTGCTGTTCATTTGGGCATATTTGTTTGTATTGCTCAGAGAGCTCTTTTTGCATATTACTGTGAAATGTCTGATGATGAAGTCTTGTTCCCTATCTCCCAACAAGGAGAAAGGAAAGAAGAATTCAAGTCCTGGGCTCCTGCCAGAGCTGTGGTTTCCTCCACCTAGCTGCTCCTCTGGAATTCTTACCGTCGCAGGGCATTCATTTATTTTTCACTGTCTCACTTCCCCTCTGTTCTCTTGTATTCTCCTCCAGTACTTCTGCCATCTCATTGCTTCTGATGGCTACATTTGGTGGAACTACAAAATTAAATTGATTTTTTTGCATATTGACTTCAAAGTCACCTGCTGCTTCTAAGTAGTAGTGGGGTTCTGAATAAGTGACTTCTTTTTATCTTGGGAAATCCGAACGACAGAAAAGGATCTGAAGCATTAAATTAGGAAAATTATGTTGCTTCATCTTCCTTTTGGGTGGCTCCTCTTGAAAATGATACTTTTGCAACAACAGTAGCTGTTTGCTAATAACAGTTCAGGTGTCAAGTAGTTGAATTGGCTTGTCTTGGGAAGGCTTCAGTTTTCCTGAGGTGCGTGTGTTTTCTTTGTTTTAGCATTTAGTATTTTGCTACAGTTGACCTGAACTCTGCTCTCAAAGATTAAAGCACGCATATATGATAAGTGACTGTTACTGTAAGTTTATACCAATCGTGCTGTTACATAATTGTAAGATATTAATGCAGCAAAAATTTGAGCATGCCTTGGTAACTGCTAAGGTAGAGGGTAGGTGGCTGTGTAAAACCTGTAGGCTAGAATAATCAATATGAAACACTGTTTTCCATGGCAGAGGGATAGAAGGGTTATGTAACTCACTCCTGACGTTCAGTCAGTACATTCATCTATCAAAGAGAGATGTTGCTTGGCTGTATTATTTAAGTCATATTTTGACAAACGTGCTGTTGGGTAACCCACGCTACCGCCCTGGTTATGTCAGCAGAACAATTCATGGGACTGCATGGTGAGCTGTTCCAAGTTAAATATAACAAACAGGGGTTTTTGTGTGTGTGTGTGTGTGTGTGTATGCCCACATCAGTTTCCAATATCTCTTGCTTGAAGGAATTTAAGAATGTTTGGAAATGCTTACTTAGAGTAAAAAGCTAGAGTTAATGGAGCTGCTGTGTCCTACTGTGGTAGCTGAGGTGACTTCTGTTTACAGAGGACTCTGATCTCCAGCTGTTCTGTTTGCTGTCCATTTTTTTGGATAGTCTTCCACCCTACTTATAAGAGATAAAATTTCAACACATATGGAGGAATTTTTTAAAATTTATTTTAAAAATTGTTTCTATTGCTCTGATGCAAATGTCAGCATTATTTATATGTTGCATATTTATTAATGAGAGAGGAATAGGAATGCAGCAGTTAATATCCTTCCTGCCTGGCTCTACCTTTTGGTGTGTGTACTTGAAGATACTTATGATTTAAGCATTTCAAGTAAACTTTGAGTGATCTGTAAAAGTATGTTTGACCTTAGTTTTCCTTGCCACTGCAGTGTAACTTGCTGCTTAGATGATGCAGATTTGGTTTTAATGTAATGATGACAGCAGTACATCACTAACAGTCTCAATGCTCCCACTTCAGCGTTTTGCTGCTGTTATTATGAGAATAAGAGAACCACGAACTACTGCGCTGATATTCAGCTCTGGAAAAATGGTGTGCACAGGAGCAAAAAGGTATGTTTAGGCATTACAAGGAAACTAATTCAGGCTGTCTTTTCTTGTGTACCATGATGCTTGTGTATATATACATGTCAAAGTTGTACAGGTGCAATTAATCCTGCTTCACAGTTACTTCAAACTGTACACATTTCTACAGAAAATGCCTATTTATGATTGAAAAGACTTCCTAAGTTACAGGGAAATGTTAGTTCTGTTCCTGAAGTGGTTTCATTCAGTCTGATAATTGGTTTGCAGAGGTTATTATATTCAAGTTTTTTTGCTTTGCAATTATCTGCTTTTTCTAATAATTAAAAAAATTCAGCAGCTATGCATTGGAACTGCTTAAAGTGTAAGGATGAGGACAGAAGGATTTTATATTTGAATAGCTTCATTCATCACAGGGCAAGAGCTCCAAATCTGGTTTCTGTAGTCTGGTGTGTTCTTAACATGACCATTGAAGCACAAGAATTAAAAACTAAACATAAGCTTAACTCTGGTGGGCAGGAGAGAAATTTCTGCTCTGAAGAAGTCTGCTAGGAATCCAGAAGGAATCAACTAATGAGCAGAGATGAATGAATAGATCTGTTCAGGGAAACACTTTTTCTTCCTGGTGACACTTTAAATTCAATTTGTCTTACTCTGCATCAGGAACAAACATCCTCAGCTGTTTACAAACCTGAAGCAAACTGAATTCTGCAACAGTGTGTAAGGCTGTGCAGTTGTGTTAAACCCATGTTTGAATGCTTGGGCTGAATCAAGCAGAAGATTTTGGCAGTTGACAGATTTTTATAGAAATATTTATTTTCTAGCGGTAGCAGTTCTAGTTTATTCTACTGTGAAAACTTAAGTAACAGTCTTAATGTCCCATTAGAGGGTCTTTGGTCAATATTTTAAAAATGTAAAATGTATGGATTTATAATTTACTGTTTTGCCTCTCATGTACATTGAATGCAACACTAATGGTGTCCAGGAGCCTATTACCAAAATTTGCACGAAAATCAGTGCTAGTTGTTAATTTCGGATGTAAAATTTTGTGTGTGAACTGCCTTCTCCCTCCACACAGACTTTTTTCCCCAGTTTGATATTTGTGGTTTAATGCTTTTTGCTTGAAGTAATACTTAACTGAGGCAGTAATACAGATATCCTTTTCTCACTTCAGTGAGGAGCAATCCAGACTGGCAGCAAGGAAGTATGCAAGAGTCGTTCAGAAATTGGGTTTTCCTGCAAAATTTTTGGATTTTAAAATTCAGAATATGGTGGGCAGCTGTGATGTGAAATTTCCTATCAGACTGGAAGGATTGGTACTCACACACCAGCAGTTCAGCAGGTAAAAAAAGGCTTGCTTATGTTTCATTCTTGTTGCATACTGTCTTAGAAAGTGACATCTGTTTAGATTAATCCCTTGCACCACAGGGAAACCTCCATCTTTGTTCCCATCTCTGCACTGCCTCAGGTGTAACTGAGGCTGCCCAATGTGAACATGTCAAAATGATCTTCCCTGCTGCCCTCTCCAAGTTTCAGGGAAGTCTGCATCTGCTCTACCCAGTCCTGCAGAAGATAGAGTGGAGCATGCACCTGCAAGCACATTTAAACATTCTCACTCTCTTCTTTTACAGCTATGAGCCAGAATTGTTTCCTGGCTTAATCTACAGGATGATTAAGCCAAGAATTGTCCTGCTTATATTTGTTTCTGGAAAAGTGGTTTTAACTGGTAAGTGAAGACAGTATCTTACTCCAAGAGGTGAGATTTAGATTGTGTAACAGAGAACACACAGGGATACATAAGTTGCCAGGTACTTTTCCTTTAGAGATGACAATACTGAGATGGGAGAGTTAATAGAATGTTCCATGGATGGTGATGTTAAGGAAACTTCCCTGTGCGGCCATCCAGCAGCCACTCTGGCTGTCGCAGCCACACCAGTAGGACCAAAGCCTGTTTACAGTGGCAGCTCCAGCGAGCCAACAGGTGCCTTGTTTGACTCCCTACACACCCCAGTCTCACAGTCAGAGAGGTTTTCTTGAGGGCTCAGCACCAGGCTTTGCTATGCAAAGATTCAGCAGTTCAGGAATCTTGCCTGGGGTCCTGCACCCAGAGCTCAACCTGCAGCTCAGTCTGCAGCTCAGCACTACCACTGCACACAGGGCTAGATCATGAACCCTAGTCAGGTGTGCAGGTGCCCAAAAAGCTGTAAGAACGCAGATGATCCTTCTGGCAAAATCTGAAAGACTGTTTCTGTGGCTGAGTATGTGTGACTGAGCTAGCTGTTCTTTGACAGCTTGGCTGTGATGATACAGCAGCCAAAGAAGGGGAGATACTCTAGCTCTAGGATCAACTCAACCTTGAGTGCTCCTCCTACTCCCTTCATTTATTCTCATGCTGTGTCTTAACTATGGAGAAAGAAACCCACAAGACCCACAGACAAGAGAAGGATCATGTCCCTGCAGTGTGGGGAAATGCAGTCCTCTGCAGTGGGCTCCATTGCCAGACCTTACTCCCTCTGATATTCATACAATCAAAAAAAGCTCCACCAATCAGGCCTGTCTGCACAAACATCCTACAGGGCTGTGTTGGGTCTTCTATAGAAATTATGTACATGAGAATTCCATTTGCAACATAGCATCATCACAGAGATGCTAGTGAAAGTTTTAGCAGTTGTCAGATCAAACGGAGAAGGCTGGTAATGCAAGCGCCCTATGAAATGTGTTTAAAAGGATTGTAAAAATAGATTTATGGATACACATAAGTTTTATATTGAGTTGCATTCAAATACACATCCTAAAAGCTAAAGTGAAGTATTTGGTGAAAGGTACAAATAAATTTAATCCCTTCTCTTTTTCCAGGTGCTAAAGTACGAGCAGAAATCTATGAAGCATTTGAAAATATCTATCCTATTTTAAAGGGATTCAGAAAGACAACGTAACAGTTTCTACACATTTCAGAGAAATCAGGGGTATATTTTAAAAGGTATTGTGTATGGCACAGCAGTAACAAGAAATGGACTTCCAGTGCAACTGCAACACCAGGACTTGGACTATTTCACAGTTAGTGCCTACTTCCCTGATGCTCAAGGGGAACTGTATTCTTGAACATGTCTACTGAGTTACTGTGAGTTGCTTTACTGGGCTGTTCCTGGAGCAGTCCCTCCAACTTTTATTTATATTCTAGCTTTTAAATAGTTTTAATGCCAGTTCTATTAATAGAAAATCTGTAAGTTGGTTTAAAAACAAATGCAACTGTGTCACTCAGTGTATAAACCACTTAAATTGCCATGTATATATGTTTTAAGTTCCTTCCATAAGACCATGGTTTTTATAATTTTCAGAACTTTAGCTTTTAAATTTTTTCAATTTTAAATTTCTTTGGTGCCAGACACATTCCCTCTTTCCAGTATTAAGCAAGATAGAATAAATTTATTAATTAAAATGGCTCACTGTACATATATATATAATATATACCTTTCTTCTCTTTCCTTCTTCAACTCCACGTGTACAATAAACCCTGTTTATACAACGATGGGAACTGTCTTAATAAATTTTGAAATTACCCTGCTGGTAGAATGAAATATATTGATTTTTTTTTTATTTAATCCATTTTTAATAGCAGATGCGTTGCTATAAGTACGTCATTTTGAGAGAATCTCAGCAGTGCTCTGGCTTGCATACCAGCAGTCACATCCTTGGCAACATCTACCTTGAATATTTCCAGTATGTTAAAGCAAAAGAGATGACTGGTTAAAGAAGCTTCTGTTTGAGTATGCATTGCCTTATGTTCAACAGATGGGATTTAGGCAAGTCTTAAATAGCTGCACTTGACTTAATTGAAACAAAAGATCCCTGCTTAGCTTCTAGAATTCTGTTAAATTACTACTTCTGTATTTTACCAGCTGTGACAGCCTCACTATATTAGTGTTCCTGTAAGATGTCAAAGCCCTTCCGACTGGTCAGTATGTACATAATCTTCCTTCTGAATCATGCTTGAAGCCTAATGGGCTGGGAACTAAAAATAAACTTTTTTTTCTTCAGTAAATTTCTAGTAATAGTAACCTCTCTATGACTTACACATTATTTCAAACAGCTTTTATCTGAAACTAATGTTTCAAATGTAAACAACGGTCTCATTACTAAGTTCATGTTTCATTCCAGACAAAATTAAATTTTGACTGGCTTTGGTACTGCTCCATTTGCAAATCCTGAATGACCTTAATCTTCAGTTTTCTGTCTCCACCAGTGTCTCTCCAAGTGTTTTAATAACTGGTTTCAAGGATCTTACCAGAAAGATGCTGTTTATTTATGTAGCCGTGCAAGATATACTCAAACACTGCATTGCTTTCGGTGCTGTGCCACTGTGAGCTCATGAATGTTCCTGAGAGCTCTTACCTGTATGGCTGTCCATGCTTTTGCAGGACCTGAAATGTAACAACTTACGTGCAAAACTCTTCAACTCTTCAGGAAGCTTGGAGCCCTAAGAAACCATGGGATGGTTTTCAACAAAATCAGTCAAGCTGTCCTACAATGACTTAAGACAATTTGCTGTTTAATGGCACCTACCAGGGCTTAAAACTACCCTGCTAGAAATTAAATTCTGTGGTAACAAAACCACTTGCGGGTACAGCATTCTTTGCCTGCTCATTTGAGTACTTTCAACATCAGAATGATTTCAGAAACTTCACAGTGGGCCCCACATTCACAGATCAGCAGCCATGAATGGTTGGAGCAGGATAAGGGAATATGTAACTGAAGTCAGGTCTGTACTGAAACATTCAAAAAAGCCTTTTCTGCAAATACAGCCGTAGCCATAGGAGTAGCTAAGCAGCTACCACCGCAAAGCTCAGCATTATGGTTTCACTTTCCTCTTGCCTCAGCTATATGGCACTCATACAGTGGAAGAATCCCTGCAGAGGACTTACTTCTATACTTCACCAATGATGACAGGCTTAAGGTACAGTTCAGCTTGAAAATCTACTGCTACAGGCAGCAAGTGTGTAACAAGACAAATGTGCTCTGGTAAGGCTGACTTTGTTTAAACTGCTTCTGCACCAGGTAACTGGGTTAAACGACTTCTGCATGGGGCAAATAGTTTAAAGTCACATAAAACACTTAATTTTTGTGCATTTTACCTCAAATAACCACTCAATCAGAACATGCAACAGACTCCCAAGTTAGGTTCAGTGCACCTGTTGAGAAAGGGAAGTGGATTTAAGTTGCACAGCAAAAAGCTGCCATGCAGCCATGTCTTAGCTGACTCCTGTACAGCTCCTCAACATAAGCACAAGTGGGTTTACAGTAGTTGCTTTTATTTGAATGAATATTAATTTTTGAGTAATGCAATGAAAATCCTGACAGACTAGTCTTTTAAGTTTTTGAAATTCCATTGCCAACAAAAGATAAGTTCACCAATCCAGAAGTTTTTCATCTTTATTTAATAAACTTTCAGAAATAAGATTTGAAATAAAGCTTTTTAAACAAACATATCTGGCTTCATTACCAGGCTGAAGTAAAGGCTCCTCTGGAGCACAAGAGGGGCTGTCACAGTCTAGTTACAGCAGTTTTATACAAGATGCACAGTTATCAGTGACTTTAGTTCAACTTCCTGTTTGCACAGTGCAGAGATGCAGTGAAACAAGTCAAGTATTCCATTTGGATGACTCAGCTTCACAAAGTACAGCCCATGGAATAGTCCTGTTTCCATATGAATTCTTCCAGATACTCGTTCGCCCCGCCGCAGCTGTTGGCACAAGTGTACACCACCAGCGTTCCCCAGTCAATGCTCTCTCCAAGGCTGTCAACCTGAAGGTGATTCAGGAGCTGTGGCATAATCTTCAAGGAAAACCAAAAGGTTTAGAGGCAGGCCACAGTCTTCTCCCCTTTCCCCATTTCTCCTGAAGAACAGTCCTGCATTTGGTGTAAGAGAATTTACATTCTCTTACACCAAAATCCCAAGTGAAGCTACTGTGTATACAAATAAATTTTGAATTCTGTGTAAGTTTTATTTGACCTTATAAGCCTTGTCTGATCTGTGAGCCTCCCACCATTTAAAAATCCCTTAATAACTGTGTTTTGCATCTGCATGACATTAGTGTGTTGACCACACATAACATCTCTAGCACTCAAAATTCTACAGCTGAATACTTCCAGCCAAACTTATTTACAATGCGCATCATGAAGTGAAAAAGCACTTACAAGAGTAAATAAAGGCTCTGTACAATCATTTAGCATAGTTAGTTTTTTGCAATTTCAACCTTCTTGCTCGAATCACAAGCCAACACCAATAAAATTAGAGCCCGAGTCTGAAATACATTACCTGTATTATTTTTAAATAAGTTTACATACCTGGAATTCAAATATCCTTTTGGCACCACATGCACAATTTGGGATATCTTTTTCTTCAGGCCTGTTTTCACCTGACACCCAGAGTGGACCTTCTCCTCCTCTGCAGTATCTAATAATCTGAAATACAGCAAAAGTTTAAGTTCTCCTGACTCTCTTTTCATCTTGGTATAAAAGTGGTGTTTAGTGACATAGACAAAAGCTGTAGATGGAAGAGAAAAAGGTCAGTTCTTTGAAGTAATAACCATGGCAAAATATCATTTGCAAATGCAGCATTCTAAATAAGACAAGCTGCTTATATGAGTTTTCTTAACTATGTGACTCATGCAAGTATTCATATAGCATTTTTTCAGTGATCTAAGGAAAAACTGCAGTGATTTGTATTTAATTAAGGGACCTGGAAATGCAAGGTTGTGTATGTTACAGTCTTGAGACAGAGAAAGAGCAGCTGGATAATTAGCACACAGGCCTGCACAGTCAGGAATGCAATCCAGATCTTTCTGTCTGCAGTTCTGCATCTAAACACAAGCAGACTATCCTTATGTTCAAGAAGGTATTTTCAGACATATCCTTTGTTTTTCTGATGGAAATCAGGCATTATCAGCAAAAGGACACTTGGACAGATCAGTCAGTACAGAGATGGTCAAAGAGAGTGAGGCACGTACCTAAAGCAGAGAAGGGAACAGACTCAAAGTCTCCTACTTTCTGAGTACATCCCTTAATCCCTCAGCTACCATGCAAAACATGGAGAGAATTTCTTCTTCACCTCTTTGAAGGATTTAGGCCTGTGTCTCCTGACTGAAACCAGAGGCCATGGTTTGGTTTGACAATGTAGCTTTTTAGCCTTTTACAGTAACAAGATATAGCACGGTGGGACATTTCTGTTTTAAACAGTGGAAATTTTAAAGCCATCACTAATTTCTTCCCCCTTAAAAAAAGCCAAGCCACCCGCCAGTGCAGGTGTTGACAGTAACAGAGCTCTCCTCTGCAGTTTTTGTTCTGCTGAGAAGGAAGGCTAACAGGCCCACAGGCTTGGGAACAGTGCCATGGTTCCCTAAGTCCTTTGATTAGAACCACCTCACGGGATGGAGGCTCCTTGCACACTGTGGGGGCTTCAGCACCCTCCTGCCATCTCATCCTGACCAGTGGCTGTTTCACATGGATGAGCAGGTGCTAAACTCTTACTTGGGCACAAATTAAGTTCAGCACATAAGGAAGATGAGGGTGTGTGGGTTACATGTGTGGAGGATGAGGAGGCAGCCCCATTTCTAACCAGGTACAAAAGGCAGTGCAATGTTGCAGGTGCAGCAGGATGCTGTGTCAGAACCACTGTTCAAAGGCCACCCCATCTTCTGACCTGCTCTGGTTCAGCAGCTACTTGTTTTTTGAACATTTGGAAGATCTTTTCTTCTTCAGTCTCATGTTTTGCCATTGCTTCCAATGTCTCTTCATCTAAGGACTGAAATGCTTCACCTAAGCAAGAAAAAAAGAAAAATAAAAGCTACAGGCTAACACAAGACAGTAAAAAATTAAAAACAATATTAGCACATGTGAATTCATTTTGCTGCAGAAGTCATTCCTGGCATAAATCTAAGATTTTCTTTTCATGGCATGTTAAGATTAGGTCACTCACAGGTCCATTTGCTAGCTTTAGTTGCATTTTAAACATAGATGTCAGTACTGGAATACTGGGAAGGAAAGGAGTTAAATCTACCAAAGTTTATGTCTCCCAGCAGGTATCACTGAGACTACAGAACCTTCAGGATGCAACAGCTGAAAAAGTCCCCGTGTGCTGCACATGTGCCAGACTTCCATTTTTAGCAATGAAAAGTATATCTGTTACACACCAATACCCACATCAGCTGGGGGCACTAAACACTCTTGAGACAGCTTTGGACCACAGCAAGGGACTGCCAGGAACCCAGCATCCTTCCCTGGCACCACCTCAAACTCTCCCCACTGGGCATGTTAAACCCAGTGTGCTCGCTGCAAACCCATCATTAATTTAGACAGAGTGGGGAGGAAGGGGCTTGCACCTCAACTGCTGAACTCAAAGTCAGTTAAAATACCCTCAAACCACTTTTCTTCTAGCACCGAGAAGGAAATTTTATTTTCCATAAATTAAGGCAAATTGAACTAAGTCAAGCCAAGACAATCTAACAATCTCCTGATTGCAACAGCATCCAGCAGCAGGTGCTCAGGGTCCTATCCTTCTCACTTGAGTGGTTCCTCTACCATTGGAAGCACACAGGGATACAGTGTAACTCCAAGCTATCTGCTTCAACAGCTCCTCGAGTCAGAGCTTAGCAAGTCTCTCCCGTAAAAACAACTTATATTATGGGATGTCTACAGACAAACTTGCATCGCAAATGACTGCAGATTTAACTTTTCACCAGTAGTTTACAATGAATGCTTGAAAACCACAGTATTTTATATTTTAAAGATGTGATACCAGGCACATGAAAAATTACAGGCGGCATTTTATTTCTGACCTGCAGTGCCTGCAGCTCCAAGTTCCTCTTGTTCTTTCGCGTCCTTTGATTTATCTTCAGCTCCTTGCTCATCATCAGTGCTGTCAGCAGGAGATTCCGGTTCCTCAGGTTCTATCAAAATTTCATATTCTGGAAAAAGGAATTCGTTATGCTCCGGAATTGCATCTGCCGAGTCATCTAGAAAACAGAAGACAGCCACACTTCACAACGGCATCTCGTAGTTCTCGTCCTTCTCCCCAAAAGCTACACAGCAAACTACTCAGCACAAACACTACACGGGCAAGAACAATTTACATCGCTGCTAGACCTGACCTGAAGGTAAGAAACACTACTACATTAAGGACAGTGGAAAACTGCAATAGGCGTCCTGTTGCTTTGAACCTCTGTACATCCAAGGGGCGCGGAAGGCAGACCAAACGAAATGATGATGCTCGCAGCATCACTTAAGAACTCAGAAGCGGCAGCTCGGTGCAGGATTAGGGTTAGGGCGGCAGGCGTGTCGATCCGCCCCGTTTCAGCGTTCCGTGCTGCCGCAGACCCACCTGCGGCGGCGCAGGAGCGGCGGTGGCCGCGCCGCCAGTCCAGCGCCTGCCTTACCCTTATTCTTGCCCGGGGTTGCGGTTTTTGGTTTTTTAGTTGTTGCTGGGGGCTTCTTCATTTCGTTTGGTCTGCCTTCCGCGCCCCTTGGATGTACAGAGGTT
>JAHLSL010000012.1:7770982-7790399 GCA_025920805.1 Petroica traversi
CGGGCTCGTTCCGGGCTCGGCACCGCCCCTGCCCGCCTCCGCTTCGTAACGCGGCAGCGGGGCGGCCAGTGGGAAAAATAAAAGCCTTGGAAGGCAGGGCAGAGCTGCGCTGCTTCAATGGACACCGCAAGCAGCGGTGAGACGGGGGAAGAGATGACAGACACGTAAACGATGGTGCTTTAATTCAGTGTTTAAGTATAACATTCAGTAATTAAAATAATGCCGAGCTATCTTAAAAAAAAAAACCAACCAAACAAACCAACAAAACAAAACCAACCCCCAAAAAAATACCAGAACACAAAATCCAATACATTTATCAGTTCTGGTTTTTGCCCAAGGTTTGATTTGTGCTCTTCATTCATGAGGCCCTTGCGTTGCATTTAGTCAGCCAGCAACGGGTTTTTTTCTAAATATTAATTTTAATAGCAAGTCTTTTAATTCCTTATTACATTTTCACATCCATGAAATATTTGAAACCAATCACATTCGCTGTTACAAGTCTAGAAAAATGTATTTAGGTAGCCATTGCTGTGCATATCTCTTTAAATATTTATTAAAAAAGAAAGAGACAATGTTTAATTTGTTTTAAAAAACAAAAGACGGTGAGGATGTACATACACCTCTAAGCCCCCCCAGCAGCAATTCCAAAATGGTAATGGAGAGCTGTCCAGCTGAAGAAACATTTCTGTGCCTCCCATATTTGCAGGCTGGCTGGGCAAGAGGGGAATTTCCTCCACTCCCGTCCCTGCTCTGGCAGGGCAGCGGTGCAGTTCTCAGCAGGAGCTTTCATCCACTCACAGCATCAGGGACCTTTCAGAGTCGTGCAGCCACAGGTTTCTGTACAGGTATCCGAGCATCTAACAAAAAAAAACCCCACACTAAATACTCTGATCAACATGTCATAAAAACCACACCAATAAACTACATCTTAATTTATTGCCCTCAGTCACTGGGTTGCACAGTATGTGAAAAAAAGAAGAGAGATTCAAAGCTGCAGCTAGTGACACCAGAAAAAGTATTGTAAAAAAATATTACTAAGATTTTTATACAGTTAAATCTATGGAACTACGAGGGCAAAAGCACTACATCTAACATATATGCATTGTCCAAAGTAAAAGCTCTGTTCAAATTAATTAGAGAACACTTACCAAACATGTCCAGGATTTTACTAACAGCCTCTTGACTTACAGTGTAAGTGAATCCACTGGGCCTGCAATTACAAAAAAAGTTTATTCAACAAATACTTCTTATTACAGTCATTTCTACACAATTAATCTGAATTAAAACATTTTCATAATTACATAACATTTTTCATCCTACAAGCATACATATCAAATTTAAAAACATGCCAGACTTCTAGTCATGGTTTCTTTATCTTTTCTCTTCTTCACAGTCCCCAAATTCTGTTGCACTCAATTTATTCCTTTTACTTGAAAGGGGAATTTAGCTATAGACATCTATCTTAACCTATTCATTTTATGAACAGAGGCATAAGGAAATAGCTCAGGTCATCAGCTGCCAGCTATGTTCTGTGAAACACACAAGACACTGCAGGGACTTCTTGTTTTGGGGCTTCTATTGTCATACTTTTAATCACAGTAAGATATCTGAATCATTTGATAACAGAACAATGCATAATACAGCAACAGGTGGGTTTTAATCTTAGGCCTGTAAACCATGAACTGTTTTAAAAGACTCGAATGATTAAGCTTTCAGTTAAACTGCTTTGAGATGAGTTCAGTGCTGAAGTCCCCCAAAACAGCATTCCTGATTATTGCTTGCATTGCCTGACAAGGCTTACTGTAGCACACACAGTTTCTATTACAAATAATTCTTTCATATTCAAATAATTCTGTTCTTATCAGAGGCTTGGGAAGAAAGTTGAAGGTAAAGGTAAAGGGTGTCAGAAGCAGCCTACTAGTGAGTTAATGAATTTTGTTGCTAGGTCCCACAGGAGTTTTTCCACTCTAAGGGCTTTTCCAGTTCCACATCATGTACAGAAAAGAACTACTGGGACTTCTCCATGACTCCAGTAAATCCAGGCAATCTCTGGGGCTCAGGCAGCTGCATTTCTGCTGTTCTGCTTCATACCAGGAGCTCAGACATGAAGAATTGCCACTAAGATTTCTATACACCAGAAATCTAACATTACTTACGTTTTCTTCTTCTTCACTGCACCCAGTTGTACAAGAGCTGATAAGGCATTTTTCTGCATGTCAGAAGACAGTGCTTCGTAGCATTGCGTACTCCCTATGGAGAAGGTAGAAACACAAATAAAATTTTTATAATTTTCAATTTGCAGGCTACTCTTGTAAAATCATATTGCATAACAGCTGTACACACCCTTCTCGAGAAGTTGAAAAACAAAGTTGCGGACTCCAGGTATAAACTGCTTCTCAGTAAATACTTCTTTCATTTCCTTTGAGAGGTATCTGAAAATTAACTAACATTTTAAAGAAAATGAGCATTCCTTTATTTTAGATTGTCAGCTTGTAATGAATTATAAACAGATATGTCCTTGTAAGTAATACTATTCCACTTTGAAAAGCATAGGAGAGGAACTCAAAGGTATCCTTGCATAGGGCATCTGAAAGTTTTATTACTGTTTTACAGGTAAGAGAATCCCAATATTAAAATACGACTCAGTATTTCTGTAATAGCTACCCTAGACATTAATTTACTTTCTTGTTCTTACAATCAAAAACAGTTTAATTTTTTTAAAGCAATACCTGTTCTAAAGATGGGAAAAAATGGGCACATCAAGACAGTACCACCCACCTCACAGATCAGATCACTAACTAGATTCCACTGTGTTAAATATTTACAGTCTCACCAATCTTACACTGACTTACCTGAGATTTTAGACTTCTGGGTTTGTATACATTGCTTTCTACAGGAATGTAAATGTTTAATCTTATTAAAACCTTGGATAAACCAGAAGAATTTAAAGAGATATGGATGGAATTAATGAAAGCTATCAGATAGGAGATGAAAACCCATTTCCTCACCTGGCAGGACAGCCCACATCAAATGAATTAAGCAAGAGCTTCTCATAAAAAAGAACAATGAACCCATGATGAGCCATCACATTACATGGTAGTTACTGCCTTAGTAAACTGGACAAGTCTGAGCCAAAAGCCAAAATTGGGATCCTGGGGGGAGGGTGGTGTTTAAGATTTATTACTGCTATTTCTTAACTTTTGTATTTCCCAACCTATTTACACGGAAGTATCGTAGCTCTCTTAATTTCCCTAAAAAACACAGGAGAAAAAAAAACCATTTTCTGAAGGACAACATACCTGATAACCTTCCACAAAAGGTCTGAACATAGCTGACAAGAAAGACACTGTAGCACTTCCTTTGTCAGTAGGGTAAATCTCCTGTTGACTCGTTTGAATGGCATCACATTTTGTGAGTAGAAAACATCCTTCTTCAAAATCCTGGGTGAGAGATGCATAACTGAAATTCTAACATCTACAGGAAGTGCAGCTACCATTTCCCACAAAATCAACAATCTCAACAGGACATCACTTCCATTTCTGAACTCAGTTCTCAAGAGATTTCAACCAAAATTTTCCTGTCTCCCAAAAACACCCTTATAAAAAGGCAGTGGCAACATGTTCTTAAACACATCAGCTCCTCAATGCATAGCAGGCCTAGGCACAAAGGAAGTGGCTGTGGCTGCTATTGCAACAGCCAGCCTGTACTCCCTCAGGATTTTGTCAAAACAGGGTCAGGTTGTCCAGTTTAGAGTCTTTTTATATGTTTGGTTTGTTTTTTTTTTTAATTTATTTATCTATTTTTAAAGTAAGGGTTTGCCTTTATCTCATGTCCAATGTTTGCAATAAATGATAACACAGATCACTGACCTGCCCTCTACCAAACAGAAAACAAAATGGCCAAAAAGTTACAAATTATGGAAATTTCAAGGACAAAACCGTTTTGCTTCCAATATGGCAAAAGGGGGACAGATAACTCAAAGGGACAGGACAAGGACATGAAAGGCACATGGAAGAATACAGGGGTGAGTGGGTGGGTAAAAGATCCCTTAGCATCATAGCAACTCTTTCATCTGACAACAGCAAAGTCAGTCATAGCCAGCCACTGCCCTGCTACTTTCTGCTATTTCAAAAAGGCTGCAAGAGGCAACAATTGCTAACCAATAAAACTTAACAGTGCCAATTAGCCTTTTTAAAAGGCCCAATTCTCATCTGTATAAAAATCTATGAGATTTTATTATATTTGCAAGTCTTGGACATTTTTGTGAAAATTATATGTATCTCTTATTTTAATGCAGGAAAGATCACAACTATTACCATCAAATATTTGCCCTTAGCATTGATAAAAATCACATTAATCAGTTTATAATCCAAATAAAAACTACATATATAAATTTTATATTGGGTGTGAGGTTCAACCAGTTTTTTTACTGATAAACTTGTTTTCACCTGTATTTCAAGCAGGCTGGACCAGAGCCAGCTCTGACCCAGCAGGTTTGTGTGCAAACTGACAGAGCAAGTCCTGCAGAGAGCCAAGTGCTGCCTGCAGTTTTCCCAGCTGTGCTAGGGGTGCAAGCAGGCACACTGAGCCCTGGAATAAGGCAGCATGCAGGAACAACACTGGCTTTGTCTCACTCATGCCTGCATGGGGCAGGAGGTAAAATGAGGGGAAATTCTTTTCAAGCTAAAAGGATGCAACTAAAGCTTCCATAAGACTCTAAGAGGGGAACTATTATGCTGTTAGGAAAGCTCTCACTTCCTAAAAACCTTCACAGGCTACTTGCCTGACAGCATTTATACTTCATTGAAAAGACTGTTTTAACATATATTTTCAAATCTGTGCTGGAAGATTGGTAGCTTTATACAAAAAAGCCAAACCTGTGCTACAGCTCATTTTAATAGTTCAGAATTGGGCAGTTTCATGATTTTTAGTATTTTTACTGGAATGGGGGAAAAAAACTGCATATGCAACCTTGTAGAATCAGACAACATTTTGCAATCAGCTAAATGACATCTTTTAAGTTCTCCCTCCCACTTACAGATTAAGGTGATATCAATGCAGGTGTTTATTACAAAGCCCTTGCTTGAAAGAGCGCTGGAATCAGATGCTATTTTAGTTAGTTGCATTTTTATCAGTATTTTTGTATAAAGGATGTATTTACCTTCAATGAAATGCCAGGAAAGAAGATGAACTCATCAGAAAAAACATCTCTTAAGAAGCTGAAGCAGCTGTAGACCTCCTCTGAAAAGATATTGTAAATGTTAAGTGAAAAGCCATTTACTCCTTATTTAAGAGAGTACTTACTTCAGATAAAATATCGACTTGACATTTAAAGTCTACATACAATGGCAGAAACCACAACAGAACAGCAAGTACTCAAAGTACTTGATTCAATGGTTAAGAAAAGGAGAGAGCAGGGGCTTGCAGCTTCTCAGAACATGCATTAAATGCCACAATCAAATCCTACAAAATTATCAAAGGGTAAACAAACCAAAAAAGGCAAGCAAAACACATGCCCTCCCAACACATCCACCTTATCCCAAATGTAACAGCCTCAGACAGCTCCCGCTAGCAGTCAGAGGAAGCTGGAGCTCTCCCAGCTGATGGCAGGCACCGGGAGCAAAGGCAGCAGCTCCTCAGAGCCCCAGAGTACCTTTCCTGCAGCTGGGTGCCATCTGCAAGGCGATGGCCACCAGGGCCGGGCGCACGAAGACGTTCAGCAGCTGGTTCCTGTACGTGGCACACATGAGCACGGCCAGCGCGCGCCTGAAGACGATCTCCCCTACGGCTCCATCTTCCACTCCCTTGTCATTCAGCACCACGTGGCCATTGACAAGGCCAGCGATGTTGGAATGCAGGGTGAGGCCAGACAGCACTGCTTTTTTGGCACACAGGTTATCTAGGAGGAAAGCGCAACACTCAGGAAGTTGCAAAAGGGAGCACAGCTCTATTGAGACAGCCTAAAACGCATCAGTATTTCAGACACCACGCCAAGCATTCAGTTAGAGAGATGTTCCAATATAATCCATACCAAGATTATGCAAACTAGGCATAGTATGACACTGAGAACAAATTTCAGACATTCCTATAATTAAAACACTTCGAGTTCTTCCATTTGCTAACAATTACAAATACTTCCTTTGTCTCTGGAACAAGTATTCTGAGCCTCCAAATATAAAAAGGATAGAGCTGTTTGATGGGTGCATCCATTAGTAAGAAAATGGAGACTATACTTCTGCTTAAGCATTTCCAATACTACAAGTTTTCAATCAGAGGTACAGCTCTTTTTATAAACTTTTTCATCAACTCTCATACACAAGCAAGACCTCGTCCCAAATTAAATGTATAAAAATTCATAACATAAATATTGTTCCGTAACATACCTACTCAATGAGAAACATTCCTTGCATCAAATTGGAATCAATTTGACAAGCAAGCAATAAAAACTTCATATTGAAGACTAAAATACACTTTAGATGTTCACAACACCACAAGCATATCAAATCAGTGTAGACTCTGATAGAAAAAACTACCATATTCTTTTCCTCTAACACAGACTTCATATAGAGTCACCTTGCATCTAATTTACTCTTTCAGCCTATTTTGTTCCAATTTTGCTAAAGCTCCCAAGTTTCTCTGTGCAACAGGAAGCAGAAGTCTAAGCCAATAATTTTACAGTTCCTGTTTTGAATATAAAATTTCTAATAGCCAAGCAAATGTTCTGCCTGTAACAACCAACCAGCACAACAAAGGCAGAAACAACCAGCTGTTCAGAGACAGAAGAATGGAGAGGGTACATGTAGTTGCTGACATCAGCAAATTGGCCTTTAAAATGTATTTATTCTTTCAAATTGACAATCCAAACCAAAACAAACCCAGTTTCTATGCAACTGATGCCTTGAGTACAGACAGCACACTCCAACAAAATCCACTCAGCTGCTGTCATTCCTCCATTTCATTACCAGGCCTATTTGCTATTCCCTGACTACATCACAAATCTACTAAAGTAAATGCTTACTCACTGTTGCTAAGAAAACAAACAAAATAAATAAGCAAACCTGAATGTGGTATGTTTTTCATTTACTCTGTAGTAAGATTCTAAATATTGTTTAACTATTGCTATGAAACTCTTGCTTTTACCAGTCTGGCAGGAGCAGACCTCGCCTACCTTCCCTGTAGAGCATCTGATCCCTGAAAGAAGAGGTTTTCTTCCAAAGGTGACAGAGCTCTTTTATACCAATGGCCTGTTCCTATTTCTTTATTGCGGTAGTGAGAGGAATCCTTGATTATACACAGAACTACAAAAGCAAAGATCCTTGGTTTAAGTCTACCTACAGCAGAAAGGTAAATGTACTTGCATTACAGAATACTGCTCTTTGCTAGCTTTACCACTTACATCCTGAGGCTCTAAAATCAATTTTCTGTGTCACTCTGGCTGACAGAGAGAAGTTTCAAACAGAAAGTTTGAAAGCTCAATCAGCCTTTCAGCAGCCAGGATATACAGTACATGCATGTGTATATATATATATAACAACAGGGGTGTGTATAAGTATATGAATAAAACCACCAAAGAAGCCTTTCCTCCAAAAATCACCAGTATTTCTGGAGATGAAGTGAAATTTAAAAATAAGCAGAGAACTGAGAGTTTTGATTTCCCCCCACCCATTTGTTCCTGCTAGTTCTTTGCACCAGTAACAACTTATACTGTAGTCAGTATCAAGCAGGAAATGTAGCATTACATGGAGCTCACTGGTGCAGATCAGGCAACTGCCTGTGACTTACAGAGTTCAGAAAGACAGACATTAGACAAACCTCAGTACTCTAATAAAGTACCTTATAATTTCCCTCTCATGCCACACTTTATGACACAACAGTAAAATATCTGTTCTGTTTCCACCTAACTGTTTTTCAAAGTATTATCTTCAACAGGTTAAGTCAAAACCTGTCAGGTTTCAATTTTTATCATATCCTAAAATCCATTTATAACTCTAAGAATTCTGTAAAGCTGTTACCATACATTCCATAGAAATATAATTTATCTTTCATAAGCAACAAGAGGAACAGAAATAACACTTTCTCTGCATACCAGGCCATTCAATGAATCCTCCAAAAGTCTGTGTTAAGCCTTTAAGCCACAGAGTCTTTTCTATTAGAAGTTCAAATTCCATGGCTGGCAAATTCTGAAGCAGGAGAGCAGCAACTAGCACCCACGGGCTCAAAACCATGTTTTCTATTTGCAGGAGCTCCATTTTATAAGCTACATCACTGACAAATTCTTGGATATCCTCAGACGGCTTTTGGGGAAGATGCCTGAAAAAAAAATGCAATTTAAGGTAAAGAGCTCAAAAAGTGGCATATAAATCACCCCCCTCTTTGCTTCTTCCATATTGCTCCCAGACCCATAACTTTACAGCAGGGTGATTCTGTGTGCTATGTAAAACAGAAGTATGGAGCAAAGCATCAGTAGCTGCATGTCAGTACCTGAAGCACAGACCTCTGTACTGATGCTGTACATTTTCTGTCTTCAAACAACATTCAAAAGCATTACATTTCACATTAAAAATTGCAAAAGTAACACAATCCAGCCACAGCTACAACTCCCTGACCCACGATCACTTAACAGATTGCAGGAATAATGCAAGTGAGAGAAAGGTAAAAATTTTAAGTGGCAAAAGCACCACATTCCCAGAAAACAGAGCTTTGACTAGTTCGTGCATTACCATCAGATTTTAAAGTGGCCTCTTCTAAACACAGAGAAAGCCACAAGAAACAATTCATTTCAGAAACACCCAGTCACAAGTACAATAAGCCTCTGCTCAGACCAAACAGGTTCAGCAGTCTGAACAGTCAGATGGAGGGAGGCTAGAGAAGATGAAAACAAAGTACAAGAGAACATCCTAGTTCACATAGGTGTAGACTAAACAAATGCTTTTCCTGTGCATACACCATGGAAAGATGTGGTACCTGGGAACCAAATTGTATGGGCACCGATTGATCCTCCCAGATGCCAAGGTTCTAAGGGATACTGGCTGGCCAACGTAGATATGTATGGTTCCAAAATTGTCACTGAGGATTCTCCTGGCTTTTAACAACCCCTGTGAAAACAGGAAGAGGAAAACTTAAAGTCTGGTCCTACAAGGTGTGTTTGCATCCTCTTATGTTCTGTTCTTAAGGAATTTACATACAGATGTAGATTCTTTGGGCTTTGGGACTCCTAGGAGTTCATATGCATAGAGGGATTCTTCTAATATCCTCTCATAGCTGATGCTGATGGGAACAAGGTACGTGTCAAAGACTTCACGTTTAAAAAAGGGTTCCATCACAATGCTGAGAAGACCTGCCAATTGGGAAAAAAAACCATGAATCACCTGCCTTTTGCAAAGAAGGAAAAGCAACTGCAATTTAACTTTGAAAAGGATATCTTTGCACTTTAGAAACTGCTAACAAGAGTGCACAGTGCCTGTTCTCTCTTGAAGCAATCAGAAGCAAAAGATATTGCCCAAGCCTTAAAACAGAGGGTAAATGGAAGCAATGCTCTTGGACAGCTATTTATGCTCTTTTCAGGTGCACTGCTCTGTGCTCCCACAGCATCTTCCTTCTAAAGATTCCCCATGTAATTCTACAGTTAAAACTACAATATTTCTCTCTTGGCCAGGGGATGCCATTGTCTAGGAAGAAAAGGGTAAAGAGTTACTGAATTTAGTACACAATGGGGCAAAGGGAGCAAAAAGCAGTAGAGTGCAAGTGAAATGTATTGCTGTTCTTTGTATGGCCTTGGTGTGTTTTCCATACTCTGACAGACTTCCCCAATTTCCCTCAAGTTTAACATCCCTTACAAAGCACATAGCCACTAATGAGAACACTAATAATATTAAAAGTTCCAAATCTTAAATAAACATACCAAATTTTGGAGTCAGAGTCTTGGCTGTGCGGCTTCTAGTCCCCTCAAGGAAAAATTCAATTGGGGCATAGCCAGTCTTCAAAAGTAGAACAAACAAACAAACAAAAAGTTAGTAAAAAAAAACCCCATTTCTTCTTTATTGCCCACAAATAGCTTTAATTGCTTCAAATATAAGTTGTTTTTTGACAGACATATCTAACTTCAGTCAATTGTAAGCCTACATTCATCCATTGTATTTGCCACACCATATAGTTTAATTAATGAAAACATTGTGTCTGTCACGAGATATGGGCACACAAACGAAAGCAACTGATGAGCAGTAATTTATCACTTACTGCACTGTGTAATAACAATACAGTGCACACATTGTCTTCACCAACAGCAAATTTGAGGTAAAAAGCATTTAATCAGATAACTATGAAGACTTTCAATCACACAGCCATGACACCCTGCATTTTTCACATTAATTGTTCCAACAGAGTATTTCTTAAGTATACATTTTGAGAGTTCAGCAAGTTATTTACCCTTAACATGGTTTTTACATATTCAGCAAACACTGCCCAGTAGAGTCTGTTCCCACCGAAGGAACGTCGCATAAAGAAGGCACCTGCCCTTCGTAGCAGCTCACCAACTATTTTCATTCCTAGGAAATCTGAAAAACAATCAAAGAAAAAAACAAAACCACACATACAAAATATTTTTAATAATATCAGCAACCAGAATCAACCACAAAATTGCTAGCATGCTGACTAACAGAAAACAGAAGATCTCTTGCTGCCAATACATTTATTTGCTTTCAGATTGTCTAAGTCTTATATAGACAAGAATGGCATACTGTAATATGTTTTCCATTTTTTAAGCTGCACTCACTTAGAGCAATTTATTTTCATAATTTAGATGGCCAGAGTTCAGCCATAATAAAGACTAGGTCTCCAAAGTACATTGTCTCACTCATCTTTAGAAAAAAGCAGTTCCTATTGAACATATCCCAAAAGACACAGAAATTAGGCAGCCAATTAAACTATATTAGACCATCTATAATCCTGACTCATCATTTTGGGGGACGTACACCAAATAAATTAAAATTATTTTATAGTTTTTCAGTTTTAAGCAATGACAGTTGATGCTTAACTTGTCAAAAGCAAGAAAAAGCACTTAACATTAACAAATTTCTTATGGAAGCATTTAGAGCAAGTCTACATATCAGCTGGCAATGTGCCACTCCAATCTCCTTGCCACCTCAAACCATGAAACACTGGAAAACAGATATTCACTTAAATAAATTCACATTTCTAGTTGCAAGGCTGACAGTGACTACTCTGAAGATGTCACAGGCGTCAGAATTATCATCCCTGCACCAGCTAGATTCCTGCTAATGTACTGTGTGAGGATGTACTAGAGAGCTACTGGCAAATGTTGCCTTCCCTTTGCTAATCCCCACAGATCTACCTGCAGGCTTGAAGCCAAGAGATAACCATCAAAGCAAAGGCACTTGCCACCTATATCAGGAGAGTCTCTCCACTCAGCACAAGTGCCACTTTGAGAGTGAGTTTGTAAACCACATCTTGTGAACCTCTAGCATGATACACAGTGGACAGAACTACAACCATAGAGAACTGTATTTTCTCCAGAGGAATATAAAGTAATACACACATGCAGACAGCATCAAGCTGCAAGCCCCTAATTCTTCAGCAGAACTTTGACCCTGAATCACCCAAAGAATTCAAAAACTGTTAATCATTAAAAAAAATCCTTGTAAGATAAACTAATAATATCTTAAGAAGCTATTTTGAGGTTCAAAAATACTCTAATCCAAATCAGCAAAGGATCACACCAATACCTTTAACATGTGAGCATGATTCTGAACAATACACAACAGGCAAACTGCAACACCTTGAACAAGGCCACTGTGAAACATCAACTTGTGAATCTAACCTGCATCACCCAGATGCAAATCCAGAGACCAGGGAAGTCTCATCTTCCAGAGCAAGCACGTACTCACAGCTTCTATTAGTCTTCCTAACTTCTTGATTGGAAAAGCAGACTACAGTAAAGCCATGAGTTCCAAGACCTCTGCTAGCTTACCTGTGCATATTACAGTGCTGCACCAGACCTGAGGTAGTTTTCTGCCTGCTGAGAAGACCTGTTTGATACCTGAGACTTCCAAGATCAGGTTTCTAAGTTAAGTCCTGACAGCATCCAGACTGTCAAAAAGAACATTAACTCAGGAGACACTGTTCAAAGCCTCAAGAATTGTTTCCCACAAATACAGTGGCTTCATCTGCTTTACAACTAAGCATGTCCAAAATCCTGACCTCTGATATGACATATCACTTCCCTGCCAGCTCTCTTCTCAGCATGTCACAAAGTTCTGCCAATGCTTCAAAGGAATCAGTCACATCAGAAACTGGCATGAGGTGGCTGGTACTTCATATCTGGCTGCTATGACTGCACTTTAAACTGTATAAAGTATCACAAAAAGTTCTGCATCTACTATAGCACTTGGGCAAGTTTTTGTCTGTTACCAAGCTATAAAAGCAAATAGAAGTATTATTCACAACCCTTATCTTTGCCCCAGCCTCAGGGCTACAGATGGGGTACTTCTAGGTGAACTTGCTGTGAAAAAAATTCACTGTTGTCAGGACTCACACCAAAGAGAAGCTTTCAGACATAGTAAGCACCTAATTCAAGGAGGATTTAACAAAACACATTTGAAACACAAGTTAAACACAACTACCTACAGTTGTAGCTACCAGAGGTTGCTGCCAATTCTCTGAATCCTGGAAACATTGTTAAAAACATACTTGCCTATTCCTGCAGCAATGACAGGCAAGGCCAAGTCATACGTGTACAGCAAATAAGACAGCATCAAAAAGTCTACGTAGCTTCGGTGGCTGGGCAGCAGCACAACGGGATGCTCCTGGATGGCGTGTTGCAACTGAAAGAGAACAGTGCAAACAATATTGTCCCAATATTTACTCACTGTTGAAATTTGCAAATACAGACCTGCACAGGGCTTAAGGCAAACAAAACCCCATTTGCTTGAGGGTTGTTTCTCTGTCTACACAATCAATACCTCTTTCAGCACAGAACCCAAAGGAAATTTGAAGCAATTGTTTCCAGAGTAGCAACCTGAGGCTCACAAGTATCACAGGATTCAAAAACTAGGGGCATCCCATCATGGGATAGTCTAATTCCAATCCCTTTTAATGGAGATGGGAAACCAAATAGGGGGTGTCAGGACTGACATTGCTGACTTCCAGGGAATGCACTGCAACCTCCAGAACAGCAACATCCTGAAATGAAATAAGGGGATGACAGCTCCCAGAAACTGAGGCAAACCTAAAGCATCTCCTGCCTCAGAGGTGCACAGTGTTTCATCACTCTCAGATGTATGAGGGTTTTGCAGAACAGACAGTCCACTCAGCCATGTAATACTATATTTTGACTCCCAATTCAGCTAAATGCATTTTATAATATCAGATAGAAAATACTCTCTCAGTGCCTCATCCAAGAGAATCACAGGCACTTGGTATTCTTACCACAGGAAGCATTTGGAAAATATACAAAAAATCCTGATAGCTGTTTGCCTCTAAAATACTTACATATCATCTGTCCTTCCTCCCACATTTACTAAGAAATGCACTAATAAGCAACAGTGAGTGCAGTCATTTTTTTTTTCAGAGGGTATTTTTCATATTTATTATTTGAAGATTAGCATTCTTGTCCAAGTGGCTGGTATGAAAATATTTAAACTTTTTCCCTCCCACCAGTACTCACTCTCTGCATTCCTTCTTCATTCACACAAACTCTCTGGAAAAGCTGTTTAAATATTTTGCTCAAAGTGAAGGCAAAAAATCGGACAGTTCCTAGTTGCATACGATGGCCCATCTCATCCAGGATTTCCGTGGCTTCTTCTTGAATAATATCAGGTGATTCTCCCATCTCTTTTGCTAACTAAAAAGAAACAAAACAGCAGTGACAAGTTGCCCCCCCTCTCCTTGCCCACGCACACCATTCTAATGTGCCACAGTTACTATGGGAGAACTACTGCAATAGTCCACAAGACACTATTTTATGTGATAGGCATGGATCTAATCATACAGAATCTGTTTGGTGCCAGCCAACATGACAAAGCCAAGTTAAAGCTGCTCAGAAATCAAAATGAGCTTAGATGCCAATGGCGAGGGGGAGGGCATACAACAATCCTCCCCCCCAAAGACACCATCTGAATGTTTTAACTTGTGGCATTATTCAGAGGAGATTCAAGTTCAAAGAATATTTCCTACGTCATCAGTCTGAAGAAGGCTCTGTGCATTTTTCTTTCAACAGTAAAGTGAAGCTTATGTCTTAGAGACAGTCAAAATGTAAATATTTTAAGTGCATTTGGGTTAGAGTTTCCAAAGAACTTCAGCCCTATCAGACTTCCATTTTTTTGTAATGGATTCCTTTGGGAATGGAGAGCTGAATTGCATACAAAGCACTGCCTCTAGCAACTGTGCATATCAATGATCTTTCTTCTGTTGCCACGCACATTCCCTCTTGAAGTCTCTTGAAATAGACTTAAATAATGGCCATCCCTCCAATTTGGTACTTTGAATCTAGAAAAAATTAATTGAAAAGCTAAGCCTTTTACTGTTATGGAATAAGGAACATGACTTTTAGTCAGCACAGAAAAGGAAAGAAAAGCAATGGCAGAAGAAAAAGCCTCCAAAAAATCACGGCTCCATTTGGAAGCCAGTGTTCCTAACCTATTATTTCCATTTTGTGATATCTGAGAAAATCCATCTCCTCCACTCTACCTCCATATACCTTACTATATTATCTACTAGGTCAACTGTGTTTTCTTAAATGCATTACCTATCATCCTAAGTATTCCCACATGTAGTTTAAACTGATTATTTTAGGCTTTTAAAGAAGCCAAAAACTGCTTCTACTTAAGCCTGAGAAAATCCATCTTGCTTAAGAAGCCAAAAAATTCTTCTTGTTATTCAGCAGGAAGAGATTCTGTTCTCATTCACCAGCAAAAGGCTTACCATAGAGTTCACTCGTGTGATTTAAGTGCAAATCCACTATGGAACTAAGCATTTCCCAAAATCAGAAATCAAAAAACCAGAACAATCACGTGTAGGAAGCTAAAACAAACAAATTACCTTAACTTCCCACACTGAACTTTAGTAACCTCAATTTGGCACAAGAACAAATTCTAGTACGCCTGTGTAAACCATGCCCAGGCAGACCCTAATCATAGACTGCTGGGCACACTGCCCAGGACACTCTGTTAGATACTTCCAGTCATCTCTAGTGCCCAGCTGGAACCAGGCTGCAATGGCAGGGCTGCTAACTCCCTCCAACCACTTGAAGTCAGCCCAGAAAATATCCATCAAAATCATTTTCTATCAAAAAAGCACTTCAGAAGAAAACATTACACAAACATCTTTCTGTCAAATCCTCTGTAAAGTATTTTCTTTCAATAAATTTTTTAGTGTATCTAGAGTTGAAAGATTTTTTTGGCTTTCATACTATTTAGCAATCCAAAATGGAAACAGAACTATTTAGTGGTGTAGAGTGACATAGTCACATTATAACAGATTCTGACATATCACAGGTAACCCTAACCATTAAAAGAAACAAATAGAAAAAAATTACAGTAGCCTGTCACTCAGGACTCACCAAAATATCTTCTATATTTCTGCACTCTTGGAATTATTTTTCATGGACACTGAAATTAGTTATCCTGCTAACAACCACACACACTTATTTCAGTGCAAAATATCAGCCACCCTAACCATAAAATACCTTATTCATTACTATGTAGTAGCTGCCCTTCATGTTAAAACAAAAATATGGTTATATCTTAAACAGTGTTTCTAATTAAAAGAATTATCTGTGAAATACAACTCTCATTTTAGTGAAAGTAGCTTTTAGGACTGGTTCATGAATCCATCACTAACCTATAAAATTCCCTCTAAGTACAAAAATGTCTGCTAAGAAGGAAAGTGCTAATGTCTTTCACAATGTTGCTCTGTGGTGAGAACAGTAGGAGGAGAAAGAAAGAAGTCAGACACACTGGATAAATTAATGCTGAAGTGTTGTGTATGCAAAATCAAAACACTGTTTCATGAACCTGACAGTTCTAGTGGGAATTCCAGTATTTTCTTTTCCTGCCAAAAGAGAGCTATTTATTTACTAGACCATCTTCCAAACTACAATTATAATTTTAACAAGGTCAGCAATAATCGCTCTTTCCCTGCTGCCACACAAACCTTGGCTGTGTTCAATCCACCTCATCTTGGAGCCCACTATCCAGACTCACCTGCTTGATAACATACTGAACTTGCTCTGACTGGAGAACAGTACTTTTGATGGCGTTTGGCTTGCAGGGTGAAAGTCCCTTGTAGATCACTGGGGTGTAACATTTCATGGCATATCTCAAGTCACTGGACAATCGTCTTTCCTCCAAGATATCCTCAAACTCATCTCTTTTCTTTGACGTGAGCTCTTTCTGCTAGGAACATACAAAATAAGAATGAGACACTGTCTCGACCAATTTGGTGACCTGCTTAGCTACAGCACCAAAATAACAATATGCAATGCTTCTGCAACATTTGGGGCTTCTTTTTAGCTTTCAATAATGTCTGCATTCCACACTCTGTGACTGCAGGAACCAATACTTGGAAGAGTGAGCCAGAAAGAAACTAAAAAGCAAAATAAACAAACAACATTCCCCCCCTCCCCCCCAAAAACCTGACCCTAATCCTTTCAATTGAAAAGATCCCCAAATCACCCTATGCCACGTTACTTAATTTCACCCAACAGGAAGAGGTTGAGAGATGTGGGCTTTTAAAGCTGAACTGCCTTGCCTCCAGACTCTCCATAATTAATAGGTATTACCTAAAAGACCTTTGATTCCAACTCTCACAGTTTCATTAAGACAATACCATGATTGACATAATAAAAACCCAATCATCAACACACAGAAAATAATCCCTGCTACTTAAAAGTTGCATCTGGAGCCTTGGTGACTCGTGGCTTTCACAAAGCTTGTATGTAAGGTACATGAAACATTTCCAGGCAGGAACAAATGAAAAAAACCCCAACTAACCACCTCACTGTGTGCCACATGAGCGCAATATGGTGCACACGTAGGTAAGAAGAGAGCACAGCCTCTGAGTAACCAGTACCTCTGTTAAGCAGGAAAAAACCCCAGGACATCAAGAACTAATTGTGGATCCATCCTGCTGCAAAAAATTCAGAGACAAAATTCTTCCCTTTGAGCCAGTAAACCCTTGCTGCTGGAGACAGATGTCTCCTGTTATGCCCTATATCCCTACAGTTTGTATTAATAACCCCTCAGTCTTCTCAAGACTGAAACTGTAAGTAAAACAACTGCAGTAAGCCTCTGTGAAACACAAATATAAATGCATTCGTTTATGACCAAGCCTATTTATTAGAAGATGCTAAAAATAAAATTCTTATGTCTTCCTCCACAGTACCACTGGAAGGGTAGCAGTGGCAACCTTTTCATTCATTCCACCTCCTCTTTCCAAATATCACCCATGTAGAACGAATCTGATAATGAATGATAAAACATGTTCCATGGGCTCTAACATTGACTTTTTCTGGTACTGAGTGGAAAGCCGGGCCAGCAAACACACAGGGGAACTCCAGCAACAGATAACCAAAATGCCCAGCAGTGGCAGCTGTGCTTTCAACCTTGGGAGAGGGAGTCAGATTTCACTGCCAGCCAACCACAGCCCCGTCAGCAACACTAACAGAGCAGCTGACATTTAGTAGAGCGCAAACCTTTAGCTCCTGTCCATTCATCACCACAAGGTAATTTGGTGCAACAAAACAAAAAACTCAAATCAGAAATATTGCCATTTAAGAATGAAAAAAATTCTTCAAAGCCTCATCTGTATCAAAAGGCAATTTTGTTTTATTGGAGGACACAAATCCTACTATAATGTTCAGCCTTTTCAAGTTCTTCTACCCATGCAGGACAGCAAAATTTGGAGACCACCCTTCTACTATAACTTATCTTTCCTCAACAATGGCTTAGAGAATTACCTCATGGTAACTGTACAACAAACTCTGCAGGGACATTCAAAACTATCCCAGGTACGAAACCCAGACCTTTATTAATGTAAAACTTTTAGGAGGTTTTGTCCTGTATGATTTAGCATTACAGCTTTCAACCTCTCTTCTTTCACAGCTTTCAACTGGTTAGTATTTTGCAAGAGTTGAGTAAGCTAAGATCTGTTAAGATGACTGGAAATAGTTTCTATTAGCCATCTGTTGCTGTTGACACCTTATATCAACCCCCTTGATTAAAAATAAAGCATCCCTTATGTTCTATAACAGCAAAAAAAGATAGCTCAGAATAGTAGCAGAAAACATTATTTGGCTCTAAGTGTCACCTACTCAGATCAGTATGTGACAAGTCATTGCTCAGAAAATCTAAGCAACGTTTATCTCAGTCACAAAAGTTCAAATCCTGCAATCTGCAACTACACGAAATGAAGACAAAGAAACCCAGCACTCAGCACGGGCATCATCAGCCATATCGGCAGGCACCACGCTGCTACAGCTGTTCCCCAGAGCAACTCTGGTGAGCAGAGCTCTGCAAGGGCCACTGCCCATTGAAAAATCACCTCTCTGCCTCTGCTCCTCGTCTGATGTTTTCAGACTCGATGTGCAACTGATTTCTCTCCATGGCAATAGTTATTTTCACGCCCTGTTCTGAAGGAGCACTGAGGGAGCCAAACCACACACTTTACCAACCACTAAAAGATTTGTAACTGTGCTTTAACACATTACAGCCAAGCTGGTTCCAGTTTCAATTGCCAGCTAGAGAGAACACATTTAGAAAATACACTGTCGGAAACCTGGACATCAGAAAATTCAGTGACAGCCACTGTTACTGTGACAGCGGTGAAGTATTAAAGCAAAAGAGCAGGAGCCTGGAACTCCCCTGCTTCCATGTAACTAGGATATGCGATTTAACAATGGTACTCTCGATGCCCTTGGGATACCAGCGAACGGACAAGACACAAGAGAAATTTGGGAATCTCCGCTGAAACAAAAGAACTGTCTCCCTCTCTCCCTAGTCCCCTCCTCCAAACGCTTGTAGAGAGGTGGGGTTTAGGACCCCACACCCAAACCTCCTTGTCTGATGCCGTCAAAGGAGCTGCAGGGTCCGACAAACAAGGTCAATAAAGTAATTTTCACTATGAAACACAGGGAAACGCTTCGGCCACTCCATCCCCACGAGTTCACTCCATCTCCCAGCGCCGAGTTCACCAGGGCTGTCAGGACGGGTTCCCGCGGGGCTGAAGCCTTGCCGAGCGCCCGGTGCTCGGACACCTGCCACGGCAGAGCCCCGGGACAGCGCCTCCGTAAGGAATCGCCGCTTCCCGCCTGCCCCGAGCCGGGCCTGCCGCCGCAGGTGTGAGAGAGCTCGGCACCTGGCGCTCGGCAAGGCTTCAGCCCCGCGGGAACCCGTCCTGACAGCCC
>JAHLSL010000012.1:7795399-7842800 GCA_025920805.1 Petroica traversi
CCCCCTGCCGTGCCGGCCTTTGTCCCTCTCGCCGGTACAGCTGCCTGGGAATCCGGGATCCCCTGGCGATCCGCCCGCTCGGCTCCGTGGCATCCAGTCCTGCTGATTTCCAGCGGGGCTGCTGGAAGCTGGGGCAGGATGAAGCAGGGGAGGCGGCAGGACTTGAAGAGCATTTTTTTCGGTTTCAGAAGGTCTCTGGATAAGAACCCTGTATTTCAAGTAGGCGCATTTCAGCAAAATAAGTTGATTTGCTGACGGCAATAAGTGAATGAAATGGAAAGGAAAGCCTCTTGGTTACTTCAGTGCACAGGAGTTTCGTGTGCTGCTCTGCTCCTGTTAGGTGTGGATGTGAGGCCAGAACTGGCCTCTCTTCCCTGGCATCACAGCAGCCTGTATTTCTATCACAAGCTGCATTTCTACTGGAGGGTCAGTGCTGGGTAGTCAGTGGGGAAAGGCATGACAGAATTAGATCTCAGTGCTCTGGTTTGGTTTGTCACTGCTAAACTGCTTAGCACTACCAAAAACTGTAGCTGAGTTGCTTTGACAGGGAGGTCTGGATAGGTTTGACTGGAAGCTGAGCAGAGGGGTTGGTTGACTCCATATTTTATAGTTTCACAGTTTATTTTCCTCGAGTTGTCTTTATGGCCATAACATCAGAAGCCCATTCTAAAATGAGCTCTAAAGGGCCAACATACGGCTGACTTGAATTCATAGGGACTTACCGATGTTGGGGGTTTGATTGCTTGGAATTGGGAACTTCAGGAGACTGACAAAGCAGTAGTTTGAATCCATAAACTTTTGTGCTTTTTCCAGTGTGTTTTCCTCTAAAAATTTTCTTAAATTTTTTTTTACAGATTAAGTTTTTCTATCTGAAATTACTGGTATTAGGCTCGTTATAACAAGGTTTATTTCTGGTTGAAATGGCATATATAGAAGCCTTTTCAGAGCAGAGAGGAGTTTGTCTGTGGTGGATGCAGAGGGAAGCCCTGATTCAACCCTCGGGCCTGAGCCTATGACTCACTGAGCCCTTTTCCTAGAGAGTGAAAAGGAAATGCATTAAACATATTTCAGTTCAGCTTTAATGCTTATGTAGTGCTCCCGCTTCCTCTGAGTGGATTGTACCCCTGGGAGCAAACAGGGGAAGGTGAACAGAATAATCTCTTGAACAGATGGCTGTTTGCCTGCCTGCATCAGCATGCTTGGGAGTGGACACAGCTTCCACTCAGAGAGGTGGCTCAGCACATCATCCCTGAAATCAGAAAGCAGTCAGTCTAAAATAACCCTGAGAGATCTGTAACTGCTCCACAGTGTCCCATGTGGGACACTCCTGTAACAAGCAAGCATGGAAATCCCTCCCTGGGGCTTTTGTGCTTCTTTTTCTTTCTAGGATACAGTCTGTTCCCCCTGGAGAGTCGCCCTCCAAACTGAGAACTACTGATGAAAAGTCTCTGCGTAAATCGTGAAGGAGCAAAGATGTATTGTTCACTGAGCTCATTTTGAGCAAATTATTTCTTCAGCCTGCACTGGGTGGGTTCTGCCATTTGCTGACAGTGCACCCTTTAGAGCTGTTTCTCTGGCATTAGTGAAGCTGGATATGGACACTAATATATGCCCACATAGTTAGGAATTAAGCTTATTCTGCATGTTGCCCAGCTGTGAGTACATGCATTATTACCATTGTGCTGTCTCAAACAAAATGACTTGAAACTCATGTCCTATCCTACAGTAGCTGTTTCATACAGGGTTGGAAATGGAAATGTGAGTGATGCATAGCTCACACGTGGCAGTTTTTCTCTTACTTACCTAGAAAAATGCCATTGAAACTGTCTCTTTTAATAGATCCAAGTAATAAAGCTAGGAAAAAGTACTGCTGGAAACCTGTGTATTCTTCCGTACAACTGACTTTACATTTCACTGCTTTTCAAAAAGCTATCCCAATCAGCATTTAAACTGGTGTTACCTGTCATATTAATTTGAAATATTTTGTTTACAGACCCAAATAGTGAATGAAGATAAAAATGCAGCCGGACAAGAATTTAACTTTGAAAAGGTAAGTCAGTGAGATCAGTCTAATGTCACTAGTTTAGTGTTCAGGTGTGTATACTTGAGAAAGCTGATGGGAAACCCTTCCAGAAATGGCCATCTCTTGTAGCTGAGGATTTCCTAATCTGGCCACATGCCACACCAGAGGAAGTGCAGGCTGGCAGCAGTGAACTCTCCATGTGGAGAGAGGCATTACAACTTCATGGCCTTTCTTTCTGCCCTTCCGCTGAGAATTTGAGGGTGATCACTGTATTTTAGTATTTTAGCTGTGTAAAGGTGCTTGAGTTCCCATGATGTTCAGCATAGTTCTTTCAGCCCCATGGTGTTAAATCTCTGACATCTCATGTGGGAAGGAAAAAAAAAAGTGTATTGGCATCTATTTTGAAACAGCAGATGGCTTTTTCCATTTGTCCTTTTATTCTCATCTGTTCTTTTATGAGCATGATTAGCATTGGCTACCTTAGTTAGTAATTTGTTTGCAGATCTGTGCAAGTTGTTTTATGTGCCTAATTCTGCTCAGGATGTGCTGTGATCCAGTGGAATCTCTCACTGGAGATTCCGTATGGAGCTCTGTACTGCTAAAAGAGTGGGGATTTATTCATTGATTTTAAAAAAATAGTTTCACTAGTGGTTTTGCCAAGGATTTGTGTGTAGTGTTAACTCTACATATGGGTGTAATCAAACCACTTCAACATCTGCCCATCCATGTTTCTTAATGATTAAATGCTCATTTTTTACATGGAGGAAATCCATCCCATGTGTTACTTTATGTGAAATGAGGAGAATTAAAAATTGTCTCCCTGACAGTCCTCACCATCCAGAGATTAGTTGGACAGTGATTGACTGCTCTGCAGTACAGCTCCAAACTCAGTTTTATTTTACAGCGGGGCAATTTCCTCAGGAGTATGACTTTGCTACACTCTGCCAGGCATTACTTTACAACAGGTTGGACATTATGAAATGCCTGCAATTTTCTGTGATGTTCTAGGCTCGCCTGGAGGTGCACAAGTTTGGAATCACTGGCTACAAGAAGCGGGAGCAACGCGTTTGGGAACAGGAGCGTGCTATCATGCTGGGAGCCAAGGTAATTGTCCCTTGGTTTGTACTGGAGGTCACCCAGCTGTTACAGTGCAGAAAAGCAGTAAAGAACATGGGGAGCTTTGGTCTTTTAAAACACAAGATCCCCTGCCCTGACCCTTCTCCCACTTTATCCTTTTACATCAACTATTCTGTCCTGTTTTCTGTAGATGATTGGAAAATTAGTATGGTTGTGTTATCAGGGAAGTAGCATAGATAAAATATGATTGATCAGGCTGAAAAACAACATTTACTATTTTTTTATGAGACCATTCAAAAATAAATAGTTGGGGAGAGGGGCTCACTTTTTAAAACGTCATTCTCACAGTGAGTTAAAGATGGAGAAAAGTTTTTAGTTTATCATAACTAGTGTAAAAGAAAAAAATAATGTTTAAGGTGTTTTTTAGGAAGTGAGTTTTTTTTCCTAGCTCAGTGTGTGTGTAAGCCTTTTAAAACTGATAACAGAGCATTGTTATCTCTCTCAACTGTCTTCACTAAGAAAGATACAATTTGTCTACCTTAAATTTCTTAAGTCCATTCCTCTCACCCAAAAGGAAATAAGCATTTCTAATGTTTTGCCACCACCATGTGAAAAATACTGTCTGTGAAAGTGTGTGAATAATTTTTGAACCTATCTGAAAATTTAATCTGTGGTATCCCTCCCAATCTTTGTTGCAGCCCCCCAAAAAGCAACATGTGAACTACAGGATTTACCAAGAGAAAATGAAAGAGAAAAAAGCAGCGAAGGATGCTGATAAGGAAAAGGTTTGTGTGAAATTTTCTGTATAAAAAGGCAGTGTGTAAGAGCCAGCCCAAGAGCCTGCAGATAATGCCTCAGGTGCAGGAGGAGTGCCCAAGCTTGACACCTGCTGCTCCCTGTGGATTGGGTTCCTGGTTCCCACAGGATTAATCTCATTGGTAAAAGCTGGTTGTGTGCAGTATGAAGGCACACAGTTAGGCTTGTGTTGTGGTTGGTTTCACTGCCTCACCCTTCCAGGCTCATAGGCTGATGACACAAAATCAGCTGGCTTTTTTTTATCCATTCCTCTTAAGAGGAAACAAAGTAGTCCCCAATTACAGTTCGTTGCATGTTGTCTAACCACAGAGAGCTGGATCTTCAACTGCTTTTTTTATCAGCGCAATTCCATCTAGGATCTTACTCATTATTTAAAGCAAGGGTGAGGTTTCTGTTGCATCCATCCTCTAGCACAGCCCATCTGGCTCTAATCCTACTCTGCCTCCCTATGGAGCCTTCTCATGTAGGTGGGAGCAGGCTGGTGGGGCAGGTAATTGCTCTGTCAGCCGATTTCCTGCCACCCTCTTTCCCAGGGACCTACTTCTCCTCCTCTGTCATGTGGCTCAAAGTGCATCCAGTGCATGACCAGTCACAGCTGAACCCTGTTATTTGGCAGCTGCCCTCAGCTGGGTGACAGGACACACCTGCCTGGTAGCAAGTCCATCTTCTGACCCTAGGATCTGTCACATGCCCGAGAAGGAAGCCTCTGCTTCTGCACGTGGCAAGGACAGCACATTGGTTGTGAGTGCACTTTCTGTAAGGCTTTAGGAAGGGCTCTGGGCTCTCCTGGCAGTGGCTCCATAATGTGTTGCATTACTTGTTCTGTCAGAAAGTCTCCCAGCTTGCTTTAAGTGCCTGCTGCTCTGTGAAACAAAGGCTACTGTGTTCTGTGTGCAGGTGGTTGTTTAACCAACATGCTCTGTTCTTTTTTGTTAAAAAATTTGTCTTTAAAAACAGGAACATAAAGATGATTCTCTTAAGAAGAAGAAGAAGAAGCAGAAAGAACAGAAGGACAGGTGAGGTGTTTTTGACATGGTCTCCCCAGTGTATCTCCCCTATGTAACTGCACGGTCTTACTCTAGAAACCATGCACATCCCAGTGCAACAAAATTCTCCTAATGCTGAGCTCTTCAAAATATGGTGACACTGCTCTGTGCCTAGCAGTTCCAGAGGCTTTGGTTCCACAGCTTGACTTGAAAGTATGTTAGTTCTGCCCCAACACATCTTAAGACTGCAGCTGGAAGTCAGGGGGATGAAAATCCCTGTGTGCAGACTCAGGAGACAGCACTTACTCAGAGCACTTGCCTTAAGAAATAATTTCTGCAAAGCACAGGCTACATACAGTATACAGAGGCTTGAAAGTGAGCTGACGTTTCCTAATCCTAGTGCATCAGGTTTCTTCTGTGCTCTTATCTTCCTTCTCTATCCAAAAATCTTTGTGTTTATAAACATTTAATATGTAAATCATGCTATAATATGCTGCAAATTTTGCATGTCTATGAAGGAAAAATGTTCTGAAGTCTTTACAAACTCTGCATCAATAGGTGGCTTTTTCACCATATTGAGCATTTTTCTGTGTTTCTGCTGTTTCTTTTAATTATTGTTTTTCCTCTCCCTATTTCAGGAAGGCCAAAAGAAAGAAGTCAGTGCCTAGCATTTGGCCTGCAGGACAAGTTGGAAAATTCAGAAATGGGACCTTGATTCTGCAAAGCCGTGACATAAAGAAAATTAAATCATCTAAAGTTAGCAAATGAACTTAAGGATACAGAGTGAAATGGACAATATGCATAAGATAGGATTCACATGGCTACCAACACGGACTTCTGGAGCCTTTTGCCTACCCACCATATCCTAATTTTTTAATCTTATTTGTTATTGCAGGATTTTTATGTACCATTCTGCCTTGGAAGGAATATTAGAATTTACCATTTTATAAATAAAAAGAAGAATTTTTATTAAGAAGATTATACCGGTTGTCTTTATTAGTGAATAAGTGCTAAAGAAAACATTTATTTTTCTAGAATCTGCTTATTGGCTGTAAGTAAAATAGTAATTTAATCCACGAATTAATGGATTTATATATATATATATATCTCTTCACTTTCACATGGGAGGAATGTGGAAAAGCAATATCTTACTGTGAACCTGAAGTAGGTGTTCCACAGACATTTATTGGACATTTGTTTCTGTATCCTTCTGGATTATTAGTGGATAGTGGAACTGCACAAGAATTTTTCAGTCCAGCAAAACCTCTTAATATTTCAAAGTTACCTGCTTTGGAATGAAAATAATAAATTTCTGAAGTTTTGTCCCAGGCAAGAATTACACACTCATCTTGTGTATCTCTGTAGAGATCTCCAAATAAGCACTTTCAGAGTGGTTTGGTGGCTTCATTGGTTGGTTTTTAAAAACAAAACCATGTAAGGCTGGGCCAAATGAGCATGGACACTGAATAGCTGCTGGTTGTTTCCAGATAACTCAGGTGTGTTTTGATTCCATGCCGCTTAATGCTTTTCTATGAAATCTCCACCAAAACTGCATTTTGGTGCTCTTTGGATTTCAGCAGTCTGGTGTTTCTGGAAGAACACCTGTCTCCATAGCTAAATATTTAATTTTGTTGCTTTTAAGGTCCATCTATTAGAAATTGCAATTCTTAGTAACACCTCCACTTAGTAACTTAGTAACTATGTATTTTACGGGGAGACAAAAAATAAGGAGAACTTAAATGGCAGTTAGTTCTGTGTTGTAAGGAGATGTGGAACTTGTTGGAACAGCTCTGGCAGTGAAGGATGGGTACAGGAGAACAGACTTAGTGCAGAAACTTGTTGTAGGTGTACTGGTACTCCTGTGGGCTGGAAGCTGGAGCAAGGTGATCCCTGACCCCAAGATCTGTGTCCAGCAGCACTGGAGGCTGTCCCCCTCTCAGGATGGGAAAGGGTTCTGGGACAGGAGAGCCACACCGTGGACAGGGATTCTTTCTGGCATGCTGCTTCCCCCACACCTTCCCCTTCACTTGCAGGTTCTGGAGAAGGGCTCTGCTGGCACAGAGAGGACTAAGAGGAGGGAGAGGGCATGGATGGATCAAGTGCCAAATAAAAAGCAGAAGGGAGTGTTTCTGGAGCCATGTAGGAAGAGGAGGGGTGTGCAGAGTTTGGTTGCTAAATGCTGTTATCACATTTCATAATTGCATCATTTGATTTCTTCTTAGTCAGAATAGGTTGCAGATTCAAACTGGAATTAAGATTCCTGACTGGTTACAGACTTAATGGCTTATTTGACATTAGAGAAATGTCAAATCACGATGGGTTGTGAAGGTGTAACCATTAAGCAGAATTGAGTACAGAGCATCAAGGCTTGTTGAGGCAACATACGGGCTTGAGATGTAGGATAACCTGTATTTTATAATTCCTGGTTAATCCTTGAGCTTAGTTTTCATTGCTCAGTTCTTGATAAAGTTTTGTTCAGCTTGCTTTGCATATAATGTGGGACTTTATGTTCTCCATCAGCTTTGGTAAGTGAAAATGTTCACTTTCCACCTCCACAGCTCCCAAAAGCTATTTGGGAGTGAAACTTGGTCAGAATGGAGTGTCTAATTTTTGCAGTCAAACTTGTAAGATCCGCAAAAGATTGAAAAAAATCAGTTCTTGAAACTAAAAAGTTGAAAACTGAAATGCCAAGTTGATAGTGGAACATGACAGTTTTTGAGGGAAGGAAATGAAAAGTTTATTCAGAATTTTGCGTTTTCACATTTTGTTTCATGTCGCATGTACGCATTTATGAAACGGCTTCTGTTATGTGGAGACAGGTTTGCTTTTTCATATGAAGTCTCCAAGGTGATTTGAGCAGGGCGCGCTGCGTTCCTGTAGAGTGCTGTGCCTGGGTAAACATGGTACTTTCAGTCCTGGTTTGTTACCAGATGCATCAACAACGTTGGCAAACAAGTGCGTGGAGTCAGTGTGCCTGCTGACCAGGATTCTGAAAGGGCCTATGGTACCACAGCCCCTAGGGCTGTGCTATCCTCCACAGCTGGCTGGATCCAAAGTCCTTCCCCAAGCCACCCCGAGACCTTTATATATTTATTGTAATGCCAATCTCCCAGTTGGCCTTCCCGCCCTTTTGTCCTAATATGGAATTTCTCTGGAATGTTCTCCCCAGTTCGATGCCCCATTGGCCCCTTCTCCTTGGTCCCTCCTCCTGCCCTTCTCATTGGTTCCCCAGCCCGTCCATCAGCATTGTCCCGCCCCATCCCGCTCCCTATTGGTTGTTGTAAACCCCGCCCCCTTCGGTACTTAAGGGCCGGGTTCCGCCGTTCCGGGTGCTTTTCCCTGGACCCTCCAGGCTGTGGAATAAACCGGACCTGGAACCCGCACAGAGCCCCCTGTGTGCTCCTTGTGCCGCTGGGATTGCTGCTCCCCCGTGCTGTGTGTGCTGGGCACTGTGAGTGTGAGCTCCTGCATGGTCCTGCTGCCCCAGGCTGGGGAGACATTCTCGGAAGATTGCAGCCGTGCCCAGCCGGACACCCTGAGCGCTCAGCGATAAGAGTGTGGAGCACCTGTTGCACCAAGTGTTTCTCTGGGCTGGCATGTGCTGGTGATTAACAGAGTATGTACGTGTACTGGCAGCAAGCTGTGTTGGGTTTGGAGCACATGCTGATACATGAAAGCCAGTATTGACTGAATAACAGATTGATTATGGGAAGAGGAGAGCAGGACACATCTCATTTTGTCCTCTATCTGCAGCTGCCTAGAGAAATGAGCAAGAATTGAAGGATTTTTCCATATATGCTCTATTTCTCATGCATTTTCCTATTACGGTTAACTTTATTCCCTGTTACTCTACATGTTAAGCCACATGTCATTTTTCCCAGTCAAACCCTTTGCCATAAAGGAGTTGATGACAGGTTGTTGTCTTTTGCAGGAGTAAAAAAGAAAGGCTGTGATGGATGGTGTCTCCACACTGTTGTCTGCAGTTTCTCCTGATGGTTCTGGTTGGGTTCCTGTTCCTTACCCTGGTGCTGCTGTCACTGTGCCAGAATGCTTTATTCTGCATTACTGACAGACATGCTATGAAGGCTGTGAGTGCCTTTTTGCAGGGGCTGGATGTGCTGCCTCTGTAGCTCTGTTGAGTCCCTCACAGGTCATCTGCTTGACAGGGGTTGTTTTAAACCATCTCAGAAAGTCTGCATTTGCCCTGCCCTGACAAGCTTTCTGCCCAGTCTGACTTCTGCACTTAACCAAAAGGCTTTCCAACAGGAATCTACTGATGCTATGGTTCTTTCCAGCCTCTGCTTTTTCCAGTGTTAGAAACCCCTGGAGACAGGGTGATTTCCTAAAGTGTCTAAGGTGGGTTGCAGCTGTCCCAGGTGTCCTATAACCAACATGAGCCAGAGCTAGCAGAGTGATGCTCAGAAACAGAGGTGTTTCATGCCACTGAATCAGGGTGTCCCTGAAGTTGAGGCACAGATGTTTGCTCTGAGGAAGGACTCTTGGCTTTCTCCATTCACTACATTATTCCACTTACTAGGTTATTTGTTACTGTGGTAACAAAGCAATATCAACAGTAGGAGATAGGCATGCAAACTGTATTAATGCTTCATCTACATAATTGCATTTTTAAATCATAATTTGTAATAATAAATAGGCTACTGATGCTGGATTTGTTGGCAATGTTATAAGAATTTATTTAGAAACTGTAAAACAGCATAAACTTATATGTCAGGTTTTCCAAAAGGGTAATAATAGTAATAATACACAAAGTTTTAGTTGGACCAAAAGACAAAAAGCAGTTTGTTTCTAATTCAAAAAATACAAACGTTTGCTACAGGTACAAAATTATAAAAAGTTTGTATTTTCCTCTTGATCTGGTGACAGACACATATAGCAGAGATGTATATTTCACCAGCTCCAAATTTATATAAGCTATGGGAAATGACAGTAAAGAAAAAAAAAGTTGGAGTTAAAAAGAAAAAATAGAAACAACTTCTTGTCTTTCATTTAACCGGAATTGAACACCATTGTCTTATTCCTTTGCAGTTTTTTAGTTGCCAACATTTAAATTAGTGTTACTCATGCTTCATATAACAATCAGAAATAACAGCAGGTTCACCTCATGCATTTATTTTTAATATTCATCACATAATGTCTTCTCACCATGCTACCTAGGAAGGTTAGTGTTTTTATTGACAACATTTAAGGGAGGTGGAGGGCAAAGGAATGCAATCAGGATCCAGGAATATTTCTATCTACTGCTTCACAAGGAAATGTTAGAAATTCTCCAATTAGTATAAAAAGTAATTTTTAATTAATTCTGCTTGAAACTGTTTGCAATGACAAATGTAACAGAAAGGTCCTTTAACAGAAGGGGGAAATGCTGCTGAGTGCCTCTGTCAGTGTAACACACGTCTGTCTCCTGTATTGTGCAAAGATGCAGGAGCCCCACACATCAAGTCTCTGAGGTTTGCATATGGGCTTCTGCACCTGAGAAGACCAAGTGTGTCTGATTGATGATGGATTTGTGCTTCAGGCTGCTGCTCCACCTGGCTGTGTGTGTGCAGCATTCAGTAGAGCTGGGCAGAGGAATCACCAGAAATGTTGTCAGTAAAAACTAGAAGCAGCTCACTTTTTTTTCCCTAAAAAACAAAAGTAAAAAGACTCTCCATCTTTGCCTGGTAATTTTCAGTGACAAGTGCCCTTTGCATTTGCAATGTGGTTGATTTGTAACTGTAATCTCCCTTCCAAAGTTGATCTAGCCAAGATGCTTGGTGTTTTCATATTATCTTGCCTGGTTCAAAATTGAATGCTTAGTTTTGCTATTTGAGCAGAATGCTGCAAAGCTGGTAAGGCCTGAGATAAGCTCTAACAACTCTCCTTCCTCATCTTTCTGTTTGTGACCAAAGGATGTACTAGATGGCACCACAAAGCTGCTGTTACCAGGTTGTGGAATTTTGTATCCCTTTTCACAGGGATGGGTGATCTGATTTGTGGTCCAGAAATGCATTGCCTCTTATTGGCAGCTGCAAACAGTGTTTTCCATACAGTGGTAGTGGCACCTAAGCCTTAATCTCATCTCTCTTACCTTGTTTAAAGAATATTTTCATGTAAGAAAGAAAAAAAAAGCTGCGTCTCACATTTCTTCTTGCTCTAGAACAACTGGGAAACGAGAGTATGGGGTGCTCTCTGCCATCCTCACTAACTATGCTTTGAGGGGAAAAAAAGGAAATAAAAAACAACTTACACAGCACTACCACAGAACTCTATCACCAGCCAAGAACAAACTACGGCAATACACTATCATGGCGTTATTTACAGTATGATGGAACGTTATGCATATAATAAATTACATTTAATACTTTTCCTCTTAAACTCTGATATATGTAAGCTCATGCTTATTTTATTTCTTTTGTTCAGTCCAATATATTTTTCTCTATGTATCTTAAGTGCATAGGCAAGTATAGGGGGTGACAGTGCTGTTTGCCTATCTTTTCTATGTTTTTAGAAGCCAAATTACTTTCCAAATTTGTAGTACCTCACAGTATGCTACTGTCCTCACTGACATTTATTTTACAGCACATACCTTTCCACAGCAGAAGGAGCAAGGGATTGTCAGCTACGTGTGTGCTTATATTGACATTAAGTCTTACTAAGAGATCTTCTTGTGAGCTCTTTTCAAGTGGATGAGGGAAAAGAAGGAGGTGGGAACTGTATAGTAATGCATGCCTGGGGAATTCTGACAGTGCTCCTGAACTTAACGGAAATTTGCAGAGGAAAGAGCCAGGAAGAAGGTTCACAAAAGCCTAAGGTTGGGGCTCCCAGGGGTAGGTGAAAACTAAGAGTCCTTTGTTGCTCTGCAGGACAGAAAGTTCTACTGCTGTATTTATTTTGCAGCTGTTCAGAGGTCCCAGACTGGTGTATGCAGAAGCCAAGCTTTGTTTTGTTAATAAAGGGAGGCCTGTTTGTGTTTTGGTGGGGTTTTTTTAAACCGTAAGTCAATTGACAGCTACCTTGTGTGGGCTCTGTACCAGAGTGGATGGGATTCATCCCAGTGTAAAAAGCTTTGCTCTCCTGCTTATAAGAAGCAGCCTGGCCTCTGGGAGCTGAAGAGTCCCATGACGGGCAGCTTTGTGTGGAGCCCCAAAGAGCTGCAGAAATACTCTGAGGACACAAAAGGAAGACCATACAAAGTGGTCCCCTGGGGAATCTATGCTGCTCTTCTGCTCTCTGGGTTCTCCCTGGACAGTCAGCAACACAGTTTCTGCAGGGACTAAAGGCTGGCTCCCTCCTAAAGAAAGGATTTGGAGGAAACCAAAGCTGGCATATGAGATACTATAGATGAAGAACAAGCAAACTGCTGGGTCTATAATGAGATAGACCTTGGGGAAGATGCCTGCAGAGAAGGAAACTACCTCCAGCCTGAGCAGAGCAGTGGGAGTGCCCCACCTCTCCCTACCTAATGCTGTTCTACAAAGGGAAAATTCTGCTCTGATTTATGTTCAGATGGCCCCTGCATGCTCTGCATAAATATTCATGTGTGGAGTCGTTAGTTTCCTAGAGTAATTTTAACTACTTAAGCATTATTTCTGTTAATCAAACTATGAAAATGTATCCAGCTGAAGTCACAAGAGTGCACTGTATGAGGATTACTGGTTTATTGCTACAGGCCATGCCCAATGTAAGTCCTTGATTGTGTACACAACCAACACATGCAAACACTTTATTTTTTTTACCTAGGGTCTTACTAATGTAGGTAGCCTACTTCTAACTGTATTCCTTTTAATTTATTTGCATTTCTGCTAGATTAAAAGGAGAATATAATGGTAGCTACCCTACTTTGTGAATGTTAGAATGCATAGAGGGTAAAAACGGAGCTTCTACTCACTGTTTCTACCTACTGGTAATTCATTAGAAATTAATATGTCACTCAATGTGTTCTCCCCAAGATATAATACACCAGGAACTGACACCAAAGCAACTAAGAAAACGAAAATTGAGTACTGAAAACACTTCTAAAACCCATTCAGAAATAATTTTAAACATCTGGCAATGCTTGAAGACTGGAAAGATGTAAATTCATTTGAGTTTCCTTTACACAAGTTGGGAGTCAAGATAAAGGTTCTGTCCCAAAACAAACAATGTCCTGTCTTTTTTAATACAAGTAAAAGTGGAGTGCCTTCCATATTAAAATTATCCCAGGATGTTTCCCAATATAAAAAACTATGTGCAATTTATGTACAGCATTCCCATACACTACTCTGACTGGCAATACTCAAAGCTAATGCTATGATTACAACTGTTAAGTTCATAGAAGAGCACACTCAAGAGGAAATTTGGGGTCTGGTAGCGTTCTAGCTGAGGTAGGTTAAAACAGACCTGCTAATTAGAAAATCTTGCATGAGTTCATATGGTATTGAATGAAACAGAAGATTATAACACAGTTGGTCTCTGATACTCTTTACAAAACCAAGATAAGCATAGCACAGTTATTCCATTGTCTACAAGTTTACTAATACAATCCGTTCCAAACTTTAAGGAAGTACTGTTGCTTTCTCACCTAAAAGCATATGTTATTTTTTCTCCATCGTTGGTTTTATTTCCTGTTTCAGTCCTGACATTGCTGAAGGTGCACTGCTGTTCTGCAGGAGAGGAGGGCTACAGGATGCTTGGTTGGTCAGAGGCAGCAGGATGGCAGGCTGCTTTGTGTCTGTGCAATAGCCCAGCTCTGCTCTGGGCTGCCTTCCCCTTCCCACAATGGTTGTGAGGTGGGATGACCCAAGGGAGGATTCTGGCTGCTTTGCACAGGGAAGCCTTGCCATCACTCAGCTCTACCTGAGTGATGTGCTCCAGACAGAGACCAGAGTGGGCCTGCAGCAGGATATCTGAGGGCTGGCAGGCTGCCCGAAGGCAGGCCTGGGCTGTTTGTCCTGTGGCTGTGCTTTAATGCAAAGCAGTAAGCTGGATTTTGGTAAGAATCCTTGTTTTCAGGTTTAATAATTACATGCCTGATAACAATGTGCGTGTGCGTATATGTATGCTTGAAGAGGAAAATTTGTATAAGCAGCAGGATTTTAAAAAAGGAAATAGTACATTGATAGAATTTGAGAGTTTATGCTTTTCTTGTTTGATAGCACCACACTTCTATAGGGTTAGAGTGACAAGAGTCCAAGATGCCTTGGGCTCACCCAGTCTGCTGCATCTCATCCTCCTGCATTGCTGCTATACACACACACACTTGCACACCTCAACTGGGTTCAGAGGAAACAAAGCACACAGGCAAACCAATGTGTTTGCTGGCAACTGCATACAGGTGGCAGTGCCATGGCTGTGAGAAAAGGTCACTGCCACTCCGACTCCAGTTGTCAACGGGCATCACCTGAAATGGCTGCTTGTTTTCATGGGAGATGCCAGGCACAGGTTAAGTCTTGCAAAAGATTTATGTCCCAATCCTGAAGAATTCTTAGGGATAGTTTTTGCATTACTGCTATTAATCTTCCTCAAGTGTTTCATTAGGATCAAGACATTAATTAGCTCACAGTAATCTAATAGAAAATTAAGGCTTCAGATCTCAAAGCTACATTGGAACTATAGCTGCACAGGGTTTATCAGAATCAAGGTTTATCAGAAAGCGACATTTCTCAATGTGGGAGACTTTGCATGTGCCATATTTAAGTAAGTATCTTACCATTTCAGTTCAAAGGAATCTCCCATGCACTGTTTTCAAGAGTTGTGCTGACAACCACAGTCAGGACTTCTGTAGGTGTCTCTGCAGTCATGTCTAAATAACAGACACTAAAATGTATCAAAGATGTTTTTCTTTTGACTTTCTGTATCTGAGTTCTGCATGTATCATGGTGTTAGCAAAAATGAGCCCAGCTATTTCATGGCAGCGTTTCAGAACCAATCTTGTTCTCACTGCAGATAATAAGTTCTGCCACTGAATTCTAAGGGGATATTATCCTATAGCTTACTGAAGTCTAGAGCCAGAAAGAATAATTCATGGTCATTTGAGCCCCTGAATGTAATAGACAACAATAGGAATTCTTGAGCATATAACCTCCGCTTCAGCTGTCAAAACATACGCTTGCTTAATTTAAGGACATCAGGTGGCAAGGGAATCCAGTTCACCTACTGGTAAACTGCTCCAACATCCATTGTCCTTCAGTCTCACTCATTTTTTCCAGCATCCCTAATATCTGAGCACAAATCCAGCCATGAGAGAGAAAATACACTCGTTTAACCTTTTGCTTTGCAGGCGTGTTCGTGTGTGTGTGCACATGAGTGTACATAGGGATACAACGCTGCGTAGATATGTTCAGGTACCCATCTGCAGTCGAGTGCCAGTCCAGTGGATGTGCTTGCTATGGCTGTTGAATTGAAAATGGAGTGGCCTAGCTCTAACCAGCCGATTATTTGGTGAGCAACATGCTGCACAGTGGTTTAAGTCAGGGAAGAGGATGCTTTTTTACTTACTGAAAAGTGCCAAAACACACTGAGAAAGCTTACAGAATCCAGCACAGTGTCAGACGGGGGCTTCATTAGTTGTTGGGCAGCTTGGGCTGTTTCACAGATTGTGGCACCTCCAGTCCTGTGTGCAGGGTCACCTGCACAAAGAAGAAATAACATTATATTTAAAATAGAGACATCCTCCACAAAGAGCTTTTGTGAAGGCAAAGTGCAGGTAAATGACATGGAAAGGGCTGTGGGTTTGCAGGTCCAAGTTTAAATCAAGACTATTAATGGAGATGATACCTAGTCCCTCAAATAAACAAGTCTCCTTCCCCCTTCTCTCCTGAATACTTTGGGACCTAGAAGCCAGGTGTCTGTATCTTTTCCCAAACCTAGCCACTAGTTGCATATATCCAGAAGTGCTGCTTGCTCAGCACAAGGTGGATGGGGTCTCTGCACGAGGGACCCCAAGTGCTTCAGGACAGAGGTCACTCAGTGGAGCTCATGTACATAATGAGTGCTTCAGCCTGGCTGTCTTGGTCCTGCCTGACCTAAGCTGACATCCTTCAGTCCTCAGGCTCCTGGGTGTTTCCACAGCTTCTCTCTTATAGCATATCCAGTTTCTAGCCATAAGCATTGGTCTTGAAGTAAAATTTATATTATGTTTAAAGATAGTTCCTCCAAGAAGAAAACCCTTTGCACACAGAGCATAAGAATGAGGGGTTGACTGGGTCTTCTCTGTTGGCTAATTCTCTGACCTATGTTGCCTTTGCTCTCCTTACCACTCTGCTGTTCATAGTTAGTCATTTGCCAATGTTAATTATCTCCAAGCATGAGATCTAGGAGGAATTAAAATGGTTTTTAGTCAAACTGGCAGGGGAAAACTTTAGAGACACTGCTTTCCAAGTGGAGTTTCACAGGAAAATCAGAGCAGGAATTAGCATGTGCAGATACTTTTACTTGTTTTACAGCATTACTCTTCTCATTGGTCAGGCAAGGCAGAAGGTCAAATGCAGTCCAAAAAGTGTGAGTAGCCTAAATGTAAGCCTGAGAAGGAAAGAACCTCTGTCTGTAGTGACTACCTGTAGGTGATGCTATCAGCTCCTCTAGGTGGAAAGGCTAAGTGGGGCTGGACTGCAGAAGATTTACCTGGACGTTTCGATTGAGGCTCAGTGCAGGCATGAAGACGCCCTCGATGTTTTCAAATGCTGGAGGCCCCTGCTGCTGCCCATTTATGTAAAAGGTCAGGTTGTGTTTGTTCAGATCCAGGAGAACACCAACGGTGGCACCTTTGGAAACTCCTCCTTCAGTCCTAAGGTACAAAGGGCACATTGTTGGTGAGGGCAGAGGGCTACACTGTGCTGCTCTCTCCAGGACAAGCCAGCCTTCCTAAGCAAAGGGAGAGTGGAGCAGCACAGTGAAATGATCATCCCTGAGGCATTTGGCAATGACTGATCCACACCTTTATCTGAAGTGTATGTACCACATCCATGGGAACCTAATGAAGGGATTCTAAAGAGAAATTAGATCCACCTCTCCTGCCACTGCAATTTAAGAGGTGAAAATGGGGTCCAGAGCTAACAGGTTCCCTCAGCTAATGACAAACTGGGAGGTGAGCCAGTGGAGTCCTGGAGACACATCACCTCTGAGTGTCCCCGTTATAGTGAAGTGATGCATGGCAGGAAATGAAAAAGCAGGAAGCTGTTTTGCAAGCTGTTCATTAATAATCAATATGCCTGCTAACAGCTCGAGAGAGAGACTTCCAGTTCAACGACTCACCTTGGCATGCTCTAAGGGAACCCAGATTTCCAGAGCCCAGGGAGCCAGCACAGGCACGACAGTGGTTTTGGGCAGGAAGGGAAGCTGGGACTGGTTTGGCCTAAGTGTTCTTTTTGACTGACAAGGTGCTCAGCTCTAGGACCGAGAGCTGTCTCCAGTGTGCAGGCACAGTTATTAATACCAGTGACAATTGGTTGTGTCAGGAGCAGCTGCTGAGAGCTACTGTAGTGTCAGAGCTGGCCAGGACAGACTCAGCCAGCCATTACACGCTTGAGCAATTTGACATTAATGCACTTTGACTTGGGGGTTAGTCAAACTCAGTATTACTTTAAAGAACACTGAGCAAAAATATCCACTAGATATGCAGATTGGCCACAGGCACTGCTATTCTGCTAACATCATGGGGCTATGCAATGGATTTACAGCCTGACACAGTTTGTTCAGGGTAAATCAGATTTCAAATAATTTGCAATAGGAAAGGAAGCAGCTGTCTTTTGTCCCAGGCACTCGCCTCAGGCACACAACATTCACAAGATTAATGCTAATTTATCATAAAATTTATCACAATAGGTAGGCAAAACATTAAAAAAAAAAAAAACAAAAAAAAAACCGGGGTGGGATTGGAATATGATTAGGAAGAATATAGTGCAGGGTAAGAAATTTTCCTCTTGTCCACTAGGTGTCATAAACTGTTTTCCCTTGAACTAAATGTGGCACGCAGCACTTCATCAGAAGGTAGACTGTAGAAAACTGAAAACTGTTCTGACTTCTCAATTTAAAGCTCTTCAAACAATAACAGTATAGCTAAGAATCATGGATGGACTCTAAGAGGTGTTAGGTGTGAAAATTCACTGTTCTCAGGTTCCTTTGATTTGATTTCTGATCCTATAAGCATTAATAAGTTTCTCTCTGAGCTCTTCTCCAAAACCACAAAGTAAATTATTTTCCATCAAAACTTAAAATGCTTACCTACCTTGAGTATCTCACTACATAGACTGTTTTTATTAAAAGCTCTCAATTATAAAACTCACTATGAGATTGTGGGAAGCAACAGTACTATGATTTAGAGCTATTTACCTGTAGATTACTTTCTTTTTCTCTTTTGAGGAATGGCTTTGATTGTAGGACACCACATTTTAGGTCCTGCTGTACATTGATTTTATTACATCCTTTTAAAAGATTTTTTGATTCTCTTAGGGGAACGGAACAGCAAATTTGAGTTTTTGAGATTATGATGTTCTTTCCTATATGACAAGCTGATTTGTTTCCTGTGGGCTAATTAGCTGTGTGCTGCACAGTGACATTGAGTGACCCCTCTGCAGCCCCTGGGGACAGCCCCACTGAAGAGAAGATGGATTCTGCTGCAGATTCCAGCCCAGGCAAGGGCAGCACCCAGCTGAGGCCCCTACAGGAGCCACAGGGGTGTGGGGGCAGAGCAGAAGGATGGGAACTGCTCCCTTCCTTCCTGCCCCAAGTCCTGCAGGAATTCAGCAGGTAGGTTGCCCCATTCCTACCCTGCTATCTCCCCACAGTGAGAAAGGGGCTCTGGCAGCATTAAGGGAGGGCAGAAACTGGCAGGAGCTCTTCACCACACTGCCACAAGGGAGGCTGGACTGCTGAGGCTGCACGGCTGCTCTTACTGAAGCTCCCATGCTTCCCTTGAGAACAGTACTTTGAGGACTCCAGCACTTTTTGGACTCTTTTCCTGCTTGCTTTCTCTAGGAGGGGAGGTGGGAGAGTCTGTTTTATGAAAAAACATATGCAAGATATTTCCTCACTCCTATGTACACCATTTAGACAGCATCACAAGATAATTTTTTCTAATAAATGTTTTTGTTGTGGTAGAAGAAGCTAAGTAGCTCAAGAGACTAAACTGATGTTGCCCTCCTGGTACACTTCTGTGGCACCGTGTAAAAAACCTGCTCCTTTACAGAAATGCATTTTTAAGCTACTTAATGGCTCTTACACCACACAACCCCTGTAACCTTTCATATAAAAGGAAAATACAACTTTTTTGTTGCAATGCTCCCTTAGTAAATACTTAGTATTCATTAAGTGACAAGCCAGTTCTGGACATAGGCAACACTGTTTCATTTTTTCGAGTAAATCCCACTTGTCCTGCACATTTTGATTTCTGTGTGCAACAGTAAGTCCTGAGAGTAGAAGTGCTATACGGAAGTCTGGAAGGTCAGAGTACAAAAAGGGGAATTTGGCTACCATGAAAAATGCCATTGCCTATGGCAGTAGAGGCTGTTATTCCAAGATGCTTTCAGTAACAGCTTGGACGATGTGCAGAATACAATTGCATGAATTGGCTTGAGGAATTAAAAAGAGTAGTTTCACTATTATTTAAAAATAAAACTTAATAAACTGAATAATTAGTTCAACTCTCCATTAACAATAGTTTACCTGCTAGCTTTACAGTACCTTAACAACTTTATCTATTGCCAATGATAACATTTTTCATTCAATTGTTGCATTTTTGTGCGATTAAAAAAACCTGCTCTTGAGATGTCTGAAGTCAGTGAAGAGAGTGTCCTGATTGCAAGGGACTTTTCAGACTAAAATGCAAATATTCTAGATTTTAACTTTCTCTTGTTTTTCAGTATAAAGTATTTCAGTTTCATTTACATCTCCTTCTTTCCATAAACATGTAGAGGCTGGAGTATTGCCTGTAGCACCTGGTAGTCCTGCTCGTGGGAACTCTGCCAAGGAACAAATCCATTGCATTGAATGTCAGTGCCTGTTGTTAATGGGCACACGGCACCTCTCAGAATAGTTTGGGTAGGAAAGGACCTTTAAAGTCCATCTAGTCCAACCCCCTGCAAAGAGCAGGGACATCTTCACCTAGCTCAAGCTGCCCAAAAGCCCATCCAATCTGACCTTGAATATTTCTAGGGATGGGACATCCCTGAGCAACCAGTTTCAGTGTTTCACCACCCTCATTGTAAAAAATATCTTCCTTATAGGTAGTCTGAATTTATCCTCTTTCAGTTTAAAACTACTATCCCTTGTCCTTTCCCAACAGGCCGTGCTAAAAAGACTGTCACCATCTTTCTTATAAATCTCTTCTAATTAATGAAAGATCACAGTCAGGTCTCACTGGAGCTTTCCCTTCTCCAGGCTGAACAACCCCATCTCTCTCAGCCTTCCTTCAAAGGAGAGATGTTCCATCCCTCTGACAATTTTTGCCCAGGATACAGCTGTGCACACTGACAGATCATCACCACCCCAAATATCCCCAAGTTGTTCTTGGCAGAGGTGCTGTCAGTCTTTTCATCCTCCACACTGCCCCGATCCAGATGCAGGACTGTGCACTTCGCTTTGTTGAAGCCCATAAGGTTCCCCTGGCCCCACTTCTTGAACTTGTCCAGGCTCCTCTGGATGGCATCTCATCCCTCAGGTGTGTCAGCCACACCACTCAGCGTGGTGTCATCTGTGAACTTGCACTTGATCCCACTCTCAGTTACATTGATGATGACATTAAATAGAACTGGCCCCAGTATGGCCCCTGAGGGACACCACTTGTGACCAACTTCCATCTGAACATGTCACTGTTGACTACTCCCCTCTGGATGTGACTATCCAACCAATTCCTTATCCATCAGACAGTCCATCCATCAAATCCATATGTCTCCAATTTGGAGAGAAGGATATAGTGGGGGGGACCATATCAAGGGCCTTACAGAAGTCCAGATGGATTTTCCCCATAGCTCCTCCCTTGTCCACTGCTGCACTCACTCCATCACAGAAGGCCACGAAGTTGGTAAGGCAGGACTTGTCCTTGTAAATTGTGCTCACTGTCTTGAATTACTTCCCTGTCCTCCATGTGCCTTAGCATAGCTTCTGGAAGGATCTGTTCCATGATTTTCCCAGGCTCAGATTTCTGAGAACGAGAGGACTTAAAAGTGCCTCCCAAACCTTCATATCTCTCTTCCCTAAAGTATTTTCTTAACCCTTTTCCTCAGCCTGTTCTCAAAAGGCTCCCCCTGTTTCTTGATGCATTGGAGTCTTCAGTTCATGCTCCTTCCAGCATTACAGAAATCATGCTAGATCCAATTTTGCATGCTGGGAGCGAAAGGAACAGAAAAGTCCTCTAAATGTGACAGGTCACACAAATTAGTCTTTCAAGCTCTACCTCAGGTTATTCTGGAAACTAGTCATTCATTAATTACCCTAATTTATTCTCATGAAGATTAGGAAGCATGAAACTATTACTAAGGTGTAACTTTCATCACAACAACATCCCAGAGGCTAAAAGTTGACAATGAGTTTGTTTTGCATTGTGATACTGTGCTGTCATGCACTTGTGTCCAGTGGGAAAAAACAAATAGGCAGCAACAACTGTTTCCACAAGACTATTACAGCTAATGAGTTAAAAAACTGACCTAGTTGACTGTCACAGTTAAAAATATAATGCCTAGACCTAATTTCATTGAAGCGCATATGATTTCATAAGACTACATGCCCTTTGCGAATGTACTTCCCTCGAACAGATATTCCATGGGTCTATCCATGCCTTGAACATGCCTTTGTGTTTTATCAGGTAAAAACTGGGAAACTGTCATCAACAGAAAGCACTTTGTTCTCCCCATTAAGCAGGATGATTGGAAATCCTAAGTGTTTCCATTGTTTGGGCTTTCCAGAAAAAAGCTTTTGCTTAGCTTGTGTGTTGCTTGCCGGGAGGAGCATGCCGAAGACCAAATCCATAAAATAGGTTTCTGGGACAGTGGTGCACAGAATGGTTGCCAGCTTTTTTCCAGAAAACATAAGCTGTTCCACAGAGCATTAAAATTAATACAGCTTAACATTACTTCCGCCCTGAATCGAATCAAGATGTTAAAGGGACAGAGAACTTTCTGGTATATTTATTATACTGATGTTGTTTTACTCTGTGTTGGCTGAGGACATGATCTATGGTCGTTGGAGCCATGGAAAACAATCCAGGTGACTTCAGATAGCTTTTGATCCAGTTACAGGGTTCTTCCACCTGTTTGTAATGAACTGCAAAATTCCCATCAATTGCAATGTACTTACTTTAAACACAGGTATGCTGTAGAGTATAAATGACTATTCCATGGGAGACATTACAACCATAACCTTATCTCTTTAAGGACTGTCTGCTTTTCAGTGTTTTAAAAATCACTGCAAAACTTTGCTTTAATCATTTGGTATAACAGAAAAAACACCTGAGACAGTGAGTGTGGAGAGACCTGCTGGAACAGTCAGTAGAAAACTAAACAGAAGTTGATGTCAGCTCTGCCACAGACCTGCTACATACCCTTAGTCACTCACTTTACTCATACATCAATCTCCCATTGTGATAAAATAGGTATACAAATACACCATTTTCCAAAATAAGCAAGGGGCTTAGGATCCTCTTCAGGGATCTTCTCAAGCGTCTCAGTACCCAGCTGACCTTCAGCTAAGGCTGACCCTCTCATGGGACACAGAAAGAGAGCAGTGCAGTTCTGCTGTGATACCTTGAAGCAAAGTTAACAATGTGTCCCCTGCACAGTCTGGCATCACTTCAGTGAAACAGAAGCCAGCACTAGGCAGAGGTAACTATCCTGAGCACTAAAACTGTGTCAGCACAACACAGGATCTGTGCTGACAGTTGTTCTCTCTGTGAGATCCATCCCTGGAGGTACCTGCAGCTAGAACCTGTATCCCCACTGCTCAGTTGCATTGAGAACGCAGAGCCTTGGAGTGGTGGGAGAGAGAGGCTTGGTAACTGTGGCTTGGGGGCATTCTGAAATCTGCCTCTGTCTAACTTGGATGTACTAGTTGAGGTGCTTTCCAAAGCTCTTCAGGACAATGCCTCAGTAGAACAAATGCTGTCACTTAGCCCTCACTGCCAAACTGTCCCTTGTGTTCAGATCTGCCTCAGCATGACCTACAACAAAGCCCTTAAGAGCTGTCAGAATTGGAAACAAACAGCTGCAGCCCAATTATTGTACAAATCTGCAGCCAAGATTTCTCCAAATGAAGAGACTCAACCACCTTTAGCAATGAGAGAAGTTCCTGCATCCCACTGTGTTGTGCTCCTGTCTGCTGATGGGGGTGGGATAGGCAATAATGGGTTTAAATCTCAGCAGGGAGGATTTAGGCAAGATCTCAAGGAAAAACTGATAACAGGGAGGATAACAAACACCAACACAGATGGTTAAGGTGCAATCACTGTCACTAGCGATTTTTAAGAAAGAATAAAATAAGTACATTTAGACGGGAGCTGGACTAGATGGCTTGCTGAGACACCTGCCTCTGACGCACGGCAGAAAAAAAAAGTCTGTGGGGGGAAAAGTGCAGAGGCAGCACTCACCGATTGGTGTGGGAGTTGCAGTGCATGAACCAGCTGCGGTTGTTGTCCACATACATGGCCCACGCCTTGTCGTCCTTGCCCAGCATCATGTCCTTGACCACGTTAATCCTGGCAATGCCAAAGGCCGGGTCTGGGTGGTTGTCGTAGCGGTCCACGTGCAGTTCCCAGTAATGCACGCCCTTGGAGAAGGCTGCGGTGCCCAGAACCACCCGGTCATCATAACTATTGCAGGTGGCAGTCTGGTTGTCATTCGACAGCACGATGTCTCTGTGAGCTGAGGAGGGGTCAAAGGTGAACCACGCCACTGGGGAAGGGGAAAAGGAAAGGCAGGATCAGATCAGGAGGGGACGCTCCAAGTGTTGTCTGCTTTACTTCAGTAAGAAGGTTAAAATTCTGCCTTTTAAAGGCTCCACTGCACTTTGAGGTAATAAAGACAATCTTTGCTTGTTATTGTAGGCAGCTACACAAGATTAATCTGAGCTGGTACCCTGCTGTTCTTCAGCTCAGAAGTGCTTCATATTATTTGCACTTGTTCCCCTGAAATTTAGCTGCTAAGGGTAGTAACACTCTGTGCACACACAGTAACAAGAAAGTCACTGAGAAGACAAAGGCTGTGACATGGAAACTCCACACACCATTGTGTGAATTGGTTCAGGATCACCTTCAATTGAAATGGAAATTAGCTGTGTCCAGGCTGGTTAGGATTGACTTCACTGGTTTATCAAAGTGCAGGATTTTTTTTAAAGAAGAAAAAAAGGCCCCAAAAGCTCTTAAAGTATAAATATTTTATACTGGCCTATTTTGGCAACACAGCATGAAAGTGGAAGCTATAATAGCATGCACTTCTCAATTCATTACAATATCATTAATGAAGATTAACTTTCTGTAATGTCCATATAGATGTCAAGTATAATTACAGAGGAACAAGCCTGAATTCCCATCTCTGTATTATCAAACCTTGCTGGGAAATTGAAGCAGTAGTGAAGAAAAAGGGAAATCCCAAAGATATATGGAGAAAGGGAGACAGAGTGGAAAAAAAATATCCAATGAGTTGCATAACTGCTTCTGCATACTGAAGAAAGTACCTCAGTTAGATCTCAGACTTTTTCTGCCCACTAAAATCACATGACTTGAAGCCTGAAGTGTTACTGATAATGGAAAATGTCAGTAGGTGTCAAATACATTAATGGGTGTAAAGGGATGAAAGTGTCCTGCTACTGAGACCTGCAGCTTTTCATTTAGAAAGTGGCAAAACCCCAGCTCACCATCTGATGTCTGTAAAATGACTGTCTTGCTGTAAGGACCAACGCCCGAGGAGTTGAACGCTTTGACTCTGGCATTGTAAGTGCTGTTGAAATGAAGGCCGTCGATGGTGCAGAGAGTCTCCTTGCCAACATATACTTCCTAAATATTCCAAGAAAAAGGAGAGAGAGAGAGAGAAAGAGAATGTGGGGCATAATTTAACATGGTTAAGACTTTTAAATATAAGCCAAAAGTGAACAGCTTCTCTTTGATTCCCAGGATGTGTGAGTTATGCTGTTACAATACAGACAACCACAGCATGGGAGACATCAAGGATGGTTAGCACTGGAGAAACTAAGGTGAAGATGAAGTTGGAAAGGTAAAGCACTAAAGGGCAACATGAAGATCTTCATGCTCCTCTTATCCTAAATATCTACTCCAAACCACTATTTTGGAGAGCAGTTCCAGTATGTAACACACTGTGGCTGCTATTTTATGTAAGACAGGAAAAGGGGGCATATAAGAATAAAAAAACCAAGTGCAGTTTTATTCTGTTAGAAAAGTTATCTCATGCCTAGGTTAAAATATAATTCTGAAACCTGAAAACACAGATCCAGAAGAAAATTATCTCCTAAAACTTAGGTTTACATGTGCCACACGAGCAAATAGTAACTAGACAACAGAGACATCAAAAAAGTCCTCAAATATTTATCATATTGCAAGTACTTCTGTAATGTGAAATATTTCAGGAGAAATAGCTAAGCAGACCAATGATGAGGATAAGATTATGCAGGCTATGATGAACTGAAAGAAGCCTAGAAAATCCTGTCTTGGCTGCAGGTTGAAAGATAATTCCTTTCCATCTCTGATTTCTCTGATTCTGTGACATCTGTAGGTTTATGGTAGCAGAAGCACCATCATCCTTAAACCTGTCACTACGCAAGCCACTCCAGTCCCAATTCAGTTAAGACTTAAGTAATGCCTAGGAATAGTTCTGATGATTAAGGCTCTCTCATATGAATCCAAAAGGATGTGATGAATAGAAAAGGAATTGCTTTAGTTTACAGCAGGACATGTGTTTGTACTTTTTGCTACTATGGTGGCAGCTACAAACACCTTAATCTCTTGGGTCCTGAGTTAGCTGGTGATGGAGAAAAGAAGAGTTTTAATAAAATAACTTCGTTTACCTCCATGTCATAAGATATGCTGACTGTGAAAAAAAATTGCATTTGTTGAATAACCCTCATATTTGCTAATCCAAACCATCTTTACCACTGTTCACTGCTTCTCTTTATCCAGATTGATGCTCTCTGCTTCAACAAGAAACTAAAGACGTTCTTTAAATCCACCTATCAAATATTGGTAAAATACAGTCAACATCATTGCTTTCAGATATAGAATTCTCCACTTAAAAGGTCAGCAAACCCTTACTGAAATGGCATTGCTGAAAAGCCTACCTTTCATCTTTTAATAGGTAAAACTGAGGATGTTTCTACTAGAGCAAGCAGAGTATTCCCCTTAGAAGTGAACACCTTACATTTCTAAGGATTTAGATGGTTTGTATCTTTTTCAAATCAAAATCTTAACATGCCACCGCTGGCTGTCCTAAAACCTCTAGCAATAACAAAACTCACCCACACAAATGAGCTTGGATACTCACCAGCCTGAAATCTCGTTATTCACAAGACATGTATGCTACTTTAAAAGGTTTCTCCTGGATAAACTGGATAAAAGGTACTGGAATTCTAACACCTTATTCTAACTCTTCATTCATCACAAACTGATAACCTTATGACCTACTAATATTGACAATACTGGCAGCTCTCAGCAGCCATTCACAAAAGTACCTTTTCAGTAGTGGAAACCTGCTCTTCAAATCCCTGTGAAATGTTACTTGGACCAAGGAACTGAGGAGACCTTCCAAAACCACAATGCCCTCTTCAAGATGCCCTGCCAATATTGCTGCCTCTTCTAATGAGGGGTGTCCAAATCAGGTACCTTTGCTGGCTATAGGTGTAGTGGTTTGGCAGTTCCTTAGGTGGATCCATGCCAGGACATTTTCTGCTTGAGAAATCTTTAGGTTTCCAGTGAGGAGCCAGTTTGCAGCTCCCAAAGAAATGCCATCACATGTTTTTGGCAAAATTCCCAGTTTGAGAAAAGAGCATCTGTACTCCACAATGATCTCCAGATGCTTTCAAGGCACCAGCCCCTCAGGAACACACTGGGCCAGCCTGATCCCGAGCAACAGGAGCACAAAACCTGTCCGAGGCAGAAGGGCCACAGCTTCTAGGAGGACATGGCTGGAAGAAAGCAGATTGAATTGTTTCTCTAGTTTATTTATCAGGATGTGTTGAAAAAGTATGGGAGCCCATAAACACCCTGCAGCTGCAACCAGGAGCATCATGTTGTGGCATCACCCAGAGGATTTGGAAGGACAGCACTTGGGAAATATTTCCATATTTATCAATTCCATCACAGCGTGACAATGGAAAAAGCTTCCTCCAGCCTGGTCTCATCTCCTCCCAGGGGAAAGATTTAGAAATCCTGTATTTTTATGCGGGATCGTATTTTTACTCAGAAAATCAGGCAAGACTGAGTTGCATTTCTGGACCAAGAACGACAGCTGTTGAAACAGGGTGCTATGAACAGATGAGAAATTTCTGGTTTGTGCAATGAACCACTTCCAGCTCCTGCAGGCTCATATGGGATTTTCTCCTTTGGAACATAATCTTTGTGGGAGCCTTGAGAATAATCTCAAACAAACTTCCTACCTAAGCCAGTGGCCCTTCTATTAAGCAGCATCTGCACTGCCTCCTCCACCAACACAATGGAATTAGGGATGTTTTGACAACCCACTTCTTCCCTACCCCTCTCCCCACCCTCGGACAGAAACAAATCCGTATCTGGAGGAAACTCACATACAAAGAAACACAAATAAATGCTGAATGAAATTCTCACTCGGAATTGGCCACCATCTCCATCATCAAGTTCCAAGATATAACCCTCCACTGGGTTGTGGGTCAAAGGTGGCATCCTCCAGGCCAATGTCACACTGTTGTTCCTGGTGCAACACTTCTCCAGCTGCAGTAATGGGACGGGTGGCACTGAAACAGGAACTAGGTACAGATTAGTGTAACTCTGCCCACTCTGCCCCACTAGTCTGTGCCATAAGCAGCATGGCAACTCCTCACCTCCTTCCCCTTCCAGGGGAGCCAGTGTTTGTTAGAAAGAGAGTCCACTCTCTTCCTTGAAACCAAAGGCAATAAAAAATATATAACAAAATGTATTTACCCAGCTAGACAAATAATTTCACTGAAATACAAAAACAGAAACATATCTGGACTTGATTGTCGTTTCTCATATGAACTAGAGTCTGGGGAATCCATGTGTGGTTTCCTTCCCAGAAGCCGCTGTCTGGAAGAATTCTTTCTCACACCAGAGGATCCGTTGTCCCCAAAATGAGGGGCAGGGGATGTCTCAGGCCATAGGGTGGCATGTCAGGTGCTATGCTGCCAGGGAGCCCAGAGCAATTAACAAAGAATTGGGCTGTCAACAAGCAGAGCTGCCAGCCCAGCTGAGAGAGAGAGCCTGAATTCTATCAAGAGCAGGAAAACAATTCTTTACTACAGTTATGGGGGGTTTTAAGAATATAATTTATCACCTCTCTCTCTCCCCCTAGTTATTCATCAAAACTACTTTGAATATGTTATGTTTATGGCAACCATACTTAATTAACTGTTGAAGAAAATTGTTCAATTTACAAATGTTGTCTAAATCCCATGGTTCAGGCAGCAAAAGGAAATTCTGCATCACAGGAAACTCCTCATGGAAATTACAAATGCAATATTTTCTACCAATATGCCTTTTCAGTAACTTGGTCAGAAGAAACACCAAGAGGCTGTTTACAAGCATCTCAAAAAAAAAAAAAAAACAAACTAAAAAAAACCAGAGTAAAACATGCAGCTGTGTCTCCATGGGAAAGAGACTTTTATCCCACCTCTCCTAAACACAACTAAACTGTCACTGTTCACTCTTTGCTGGCAATTATAAAGTGAAAATTTAGTCTTCTGGACTGACCTGGCATGCATCTTATGCACTGTTGAAACCATACAGGATAAGTAGGATGCAAGTGATGCACAGAGCCTGCCTGGTCTTCTGCCCAAGGTTAAATTTCTCCATTCAGTATCTCAATATCATTTCTGCTGAACTCAGTCATGTCTTAGAAGAAACTGAATGCTCTGAGAATTCATTTGCTTAAAAATATCAGTTTGCTCTTCTTTCATCTACTCTGCTTTGACCCTCTAGTTTATTTTCCTCCTTCTGTCTGTGTGAGAGCTAAGCCCTTGAGCTGTTCCTTTCGTCCTATTTTATGTCTCTGGATAAAAGAGGACTGTTCATGTTCTGTGTACCAAGCAGACTGTGGGAAAATGGATGCTACTGTGTGACAGGGCTGAGGCTTCACCCCCACTTTGGAAGTGACACGAAAGTCAACATCACACTTGTGATAAACAGTGCAGAAGCTACCACGGCTTTCCGCTGGCATTATCCATCACCACAGTGAACGCAGATGGTTGGTAGCCCAGAAGAATGAAACAAAAGAGCTTTATAAATTAGCTCTTGAAGGTTTTTCTGTGAAAAGGAAGCCTTGTTCCTATTCCATGATATTTAAGGATGATTCAGAGGGTGTCATAAATAAAAACCTGCTTGTTTTCTCACATGGAAAGTTCAGGCTTTTCTGTAGGAGACACTGTGTCTGGAGAAGTCACAGAAATGTGAAAAGAGTCAAAAACCTGAAAATGAGGAATTCAGAGGTAATGGGATTTTTCAAGTGAACCATTTTAAGTTTAGATTTTTGTCTGTGTTTGTTAGCCTAAGTATTCCTGGTGACTGATGAAGCTGAGGGAATATAGGGCTCTATCAGCCATCCTCATTCCTCCACTTTTGCTCGCTGGTTAGCCCTCTCAGGAGGCATTTGTCTGGTCCTCCTCATTTCTGAGACTCCTCCTGGCAAAAATGGATGAAAACCTAATAGCTGAAGTTTATAAGATGCAGAATAGACAATGCCTCTTCACCTCTGAATAAACCACTAACCCTTCCAACCTCTGAAAAAAACCTCTTAACTCCCAGGAACACTGATGGGAGGCTTTCAGGAGCTGTTCATGTAATGCACAATGCTGCAAAAAAAGAGCAGAGTTTTTAGGGAAGGGTGTGTGTTTTACAATTCCCTTTTAATTATGTAAACAGGAGTGCTGTCTAGGAATAAAATATGTTTTCATCCAGCAGAGTGCTGTTGTTCCCACTTCTCAGTGGAAGTGTGAATTTTGGCCCAATGTGTGAGAGTCACACATATTATGGGGAAGTGGCTTCTTGGCTTCTTTAATGTGTTGCTGGATATTCAAGGCTTTGTGAGTAAACTATATCAACCTGTCAAGCAGCTGTGCAGCTTTGCTGGATGATGATGCCCTCCTACTTCCTCCAATGGGTGTGGATGGGCAGAAATTTGCCTTGATCTCAAATTCCCTTTGGGAGAAGAAAAGATGAACACTTGTAAAAATCATAGGAAAGTGCAAAGTGCGTTGAATAATCAGGACACGGGTATGTACTTCACAGCAACAAGCAATGGAATAGGAATAAAAAAAAGAAAAATATAGGCTAAGTGCCCGGGAAAAAAAATGTTAACTAGGATGTTAAATTACAGTGCTGTCCCACTTCTTGACCAATTTAAAGTTCTCAAGAGACTTTTGGAAGGAAAATATTAAAAATATAAAGGGAGACATGATACTGCATTGGCACAGCGGGAGTTATTAATGAGTCTGAATGGTGTCCTGCTATTTTAAAAGTGCTTCATGCAGGTCACTCTTCCGTAAGAAATGTGACACTGACTGATGTCTCCTGCCAAGTGAGCAGTTCCCAAAACACATTGCCCAATGTGTCTCACAGCTGGTCAGGATGGTCCCCTCATAGGGTACAGTAGGGCTGTTCCAAGATGCTGTCTCTTGCCCTCTTGACAAGCAAGTGGTACAAGGATGCCATCCACCTTCACCGACAAGTTTTAGAGGACCAAATGCACAGAATGGATGGGAGCCCCAGAAACACAAAAACTTTTACTTCCTCCAAAACTGCAGTATAGCCCTGGAACAGCCTGAGTCACTGCAGTAGCAAGCGCCTTATAAACAGTGTTACAGAGAGAGAAGGAGAGACCACAAAGAGACAGAAAAAAACCGTGTCACAGAGCAGAAAGACTAGAGGTAAAATCTGTGATAAAACATTTGTCCTTTAATTATCAGGGCTGTACAGCTCATGCCTGGAGAAGCAGAGAAGGTTTGTGGCAGGAGATGTGTCTGGGGAATTTTCATGTTTTGCAAAAAAGTGAGGGAGTCACCTGGGACAAGGTGATGGGGTGTATGAATGAATGTTCACAGGTGGTACAGAAAAGTAGAGTAGCTATATATTTTGTATCTAGTCCTGTTTTGCAACCAATCAAGACTGCATGCCAGTTACAGCTGTGTGAACAAAACAAACCTGAAACATGCATTTGCCTGTGCCAATGGCTTTAGCTGAGGAAATGTGAAACACACATTAAGCCAGACATCAGAGGACAGGAATTTCGTGCCAAGGCACTCAGTGAAAGCAACAGCGAGAAGAAAACATGGACAGAGAAAATGATCTGGGAAAGCTCAAAATGCCAGCAATTACTAGAGCTGTGTGAGTGTCTCTAAGGGCAGCTGGCCCGGGGAGTGTGGGACCCAGTGAGACCCTTTGGTCAACATGACTGCCTAAGAATTACTTCTCCACCTATCACATCTCTGCACATTTAATTTGTTCTCAAATTGCTTCTTCTCTCTGTAAAAAAAAGAACCCTATGATCTTTGTTTTTTGAGATGAGCTTTAGATATGTGCTTTAGAGAGTGCATCAGTAATGTAGATGAACATCTCATCAAAGCAAATTTAATGTGATTTGTTCTCATTTTCATTCTTCTTTGTCTAACACAGTAAATCAATGTTTACTTGCAAGCATGCTTTCATTCTAAATGACCCATGCAAACTCAATGAGGTTGAATGAGGTCAGAGTTTGGAAAAAAAAAAAAAGAAATTCAGTCATGCACTAAGCACTGATAGCAATAATACATATCTTACATTACACAGCTTTTGGAATAAAAACCAACTTGTAGTTGGAAAAGCCATGCTTGCCCTGTTCTCATAGATCTCCCCAGAACTTCCTTTACAGATCATTGACATCTTTAATGCATATGCTCTTGTCAGACCAACCAGTAATATGACTTAACAACTCTCACCTCAACACCAACATTGGCAAAGATTGATGACTTGTTGGTGTGCTGGTGTAGGTAGGATTGAAGAAACAGGAGCAGATGTGAAGAGACACACAGGTTTTTTCTTTGTGAAACTGGATGCTCAGAAATATGTAACTCACAGAATCACAGAATGGGTCAGATGGAAGGGACCACAGTGGGTCATCTGGTCCAATGTCCTTGCTCAAGCAGGGTCATCCTAGAGCACAGGGCAGAGGATTGTGTCCCTGCAGTTCTTGAATATCTCCAGTGAGGCAGACTCCACAACCTCTCTGGACAATCTGTCCCAGTGCTCATGGTAGTAAACAGTAAAGCATGATCATGCAGCTTCTCCTTACAAAGTGATGTCCCCAGTTAGTTTGGGTGCTTGCTCCTATGCTGAGTTGCTTACTCTGTGATACCAATATTTCTAGATGCAAGACCACTCTGCATGAGAAAATGCAAACAGTGTATCTGAAGAAGGGCGAATCATGCCTGGCAAATCTGGCGACCTTCTGACAGAGTAACAGCAGTGGTAGATGAGGGAAGATGATCTGCTCTCACCTACCTGGAACTTGTGTAAAGCATTTGACACTGTCCCACATGATATTCCTGTCTCTAAAACGGAGAGACAGGAATTTTAATGGATGGACCTCTCCGTGGATAAGGAATTGGCTGGATGGCTGCACTGGAAGAGTTGTGGTCAATGGCTCGATGTACTGTGTCCCTCTCCGGGGCCCCCAACACAGGAAGGGCATGGAACTGTTGGAGTAGGTCCAGAAGAGAGCCACAAAGGTGATCAGAGGGATTAAGCCCCTCTCCTATGAACACAGCTGAGGGAGCTGGGGTTGCTCAGCCTGGAGAAGAGAAGGCTCCAAGGAGACCTTATTGTGGCCTTCCAGTACCTAAATGGGCCCTACTAGAGAGCTGGAGAGAGACTTCTTACAAGGGCATGTGGTAATAGGACAAGGGAGAATGGCCTCAAACTGAAAGAGAGTAGGTTTGGATTAGATATCAGGAGGAAAGTCCTTACTGTGAGGATGGTGAAGCTCTGTAACAGGGTGCCCAGAGAAATTGTGGATGCCCCATCCCTGGAAGTGTTCAAGGCCAGGCAGGATGGAGCTCTGAGCAGCCTGGTCCAGTGAAAGGTGTCCCTGTTTGTGACAGGGGTTTGGGATTAGATGATCCTTAAGGTCCCCTTCCAACTCAGATAATTTTATGATTCCAAGACAATGCAGATCTGGTTGAGATCATAGAAGTAAAGTTTCAGGGGAAAAAAAGGCTGAAGTGTCAGACTGAACAGTTCAAATGAAAATAGACTTGCTGTCATAAATGGAGAAAGATAAACACACGTCTGTATACTAAATATCCTTAATACCTATGACTGCTAGTTTGGAACTGGTTGGTGGCTTGTTCTGCTTGGGCACACAGAGGTGTGAAGGGCAACAATGCCATCCCTGAGGCACCTTAAGGAATGGTGGCCAGGTTAACATCCTTTCCACTGTTTTTATGTGGTGTGTGCATGGTGGCACCAGTTGTGCTGACCAACCTGATGAAACATGCAACAGATAATCCCTGGTCTAGATCAAGACAGCCTAAGCAAAAGCCCTTCCTAACCCTGCCTCTGGGAGCAAAGCCCAAGGGTGTTTGGAAGCTCTGCACAGGTTTGGGCTGCAAAAGTCCTGTCTCTTCTCTGCTCCTCAGACTGCGTCTAACTTGGACCAGAGCTGCCCTGCCATCTTATGATAGAGGAGAGCACAGCAGACAACCCTGTCTTTCCTAAAGCACCAGTGAATCTGGCTCAGCTGAAGTTTTGTAAGTCTTCAAGCTCAAACCCAGGTGAATGTCCACAAGCCAAATACCTAAGTTGCTCTCACCTCAGGTAACCTGGGGTTAATTTGCAATCAGTGTGACTAGTTTAACTAATTTTTTCATATGTTTGTAAAGGAGAGTGGTGGGAAATTACTATTAAATATATTTCACAATAAATATGGCTAGAATTAAATATAAACTGATTTTTAAAAGACAGGTGCAGACACCATTCAGAGGAGTTTTATCAGTGATATTCCTTCTCTTGACTCGATTTGCCTGGCTGACAACATTTCAAAGGAGCAGTTCACAGATGTTTATTGAATAACTTTAACACAGCCTGTTCATGCCAAGATGAAAACCAATCTTGGTGAGCAGACTTTGGCCTTTAACTGTTTGTACATTGTTTCTCCACATATCTGCCAATTTATACACCCTAACTACTTCATCTTGGGTATCTAAGATGCAAAATTAGGTCCAGAGAGAACACATAAGCTGAACAAAAATCTCTATGCTTGCTCAGAAAAAAAAAAAAAAGCACATCTGAGATCACCACATTAATATCCCCAACTCATTTACTGACTTTTGGCAGACTGTAGCCTGTCCCCCACATGTATAACTAAGCCTTAAATCACCACTGAGGGAAGCTAATGGCATCATTCCCAGGGACCACAATGGCTTTCAAATCCAACTGTTCTATGGATCTATCTAATTCTGATGCAGTTCTCATCCTGCTCCATATAAACTCATCCATTACAAGCTCATTATGTTAATTTTCTTTTTTTTTCCTTTTTTAAAATTTTTTTTATATCAGTGGCATCTCCTATTCATCAGCTTCTTCTTTTAGATAAATTTTTAAACTTCATTTCCCTTTAGCTTGTCCAGGAGAATTACACAGATACCTGGAACCACGGAATGGTACAGTCATGGAGCTACTTTCCCCTGTGAATCTCTTCATAGTGATTTTTTTATTAAGATGGGCACTTTTCACAGCACAGTCCAGACAAAAGTCAAAGGTCAAAGACCAGGTTTTTTCCCTATTCAAGCATGTGTGTGTGCGTGTGTGTGTGTATTGTATGAGTAATATTTATTTTCTATTTCAGATGTTTCTGACAAAACAAGGGGTAATTGGTATCTTGAACTAACCATGTCAAATCTAGGAATGCTACAAAATGGCATGAAGTTTCATGTAGCTCATGTCATATTAATCTTCAAAGCCCTACTCTGAAGAATTTATCTTTACAATATTTAAGTGCATCTGGTATTTCTATCTGAGCTTGTTCAGCTCACTACATGGGAGGGGAACACACCTTTCCAGCAAACACCCAATAGTCTGAATTTGCCCAAAAACCTATCAAAACTATCCAGCAAATTCAAGTCATTCCTCTTTCCTCACACCTCCCAGCACTGTTTCAACACATGCATGAAAAACAGAAAAAGGAAAATCATAAAAGCTCACCCCTACATTTCATCTGAATAAAATCCAGCTGGTGAATTGACTGCAGTAAAGGTTCACTATCCAGAGTCAAGTCAAATTCAGCAGATACTTTTGGCTCCAAGGCTCCTTTGACCCACTGTTCCTGAGATACCTGAACACGCTTGATTAAAGCATCCGAAATCTGAAAGAGAGCATCAGGTTTATAATGAAATGGCAGATGCACACATTAAAAATTACAGAATGCCTGTGAGATACAGCACAAAGGAAACAGGATTAAGACAGCACAACAGACGAGATGGGATCTGGTTGTTTTGGGATGAGGTCCATTTATGTTGCATCCTTTCATCTGCCTTTTCAAAATAAATCTCATTTTAGGCTAGGAAAGTAAAAACAGCATTTATAAAGCCTGTTAAGATTATGTTGTGTGCCATGCCTTTGAATGCCACATATAATTCTGTACTCTGTTCTCCGATCTGCATGGTCTACTTTTGCTCTCCTGTTTAAAAAGAAGTTGCACAAAGAGAAGCTTAAATTTTTGAGTCTCTCCATTCAGCAGAGATGATTCAGTGGATGAAAGCTAAAGGATTTAAAAAATCAAATGGTAAGGAAGGTGTATATTACTCACAGTGAGGGAGATAAATTGTCAGATAGATTTTCAAAGTGTATGATGGATTTTCTACCATTACATCAAAACTGAATTTAATTTTTAAAGCTTTGTTCTAGCTCAGCCCACAGACAATCAGACTAAAAGTCAGACTAAAATGATCACAACAGATGCTTCTGGAAGTTAAACCTTGGCTCTGTGGAAATCAATGAATTCAACTGTCCCTGAGTTCAGTGAAGCTGCCATTTGGGTCTCTGAAATTCCTGAGAATGACCTTCCTGTAAGTCACAGGGAGTAGAATTTTTTTCTGGGTATGTCAGAGAGAGTTTTCCTTTGTTGCAGGAATTCAGATACTTTTTCTCATTACTTTTACTGTGGAGACTCCTGTCTGAGCCCCTGCATCAACAGCTCCTAACCAGTCTTTGCAGTAGGTGGAGGAGCATCCCATAGCTTCCTGCAGCCTTGGAGTCACTTCCTGGGATGCTGGATCACTTGGCCATGTCTCAATATCCTGGCTGCATGGGTAGTTGCTCAGAGCAATGCAGTGCCTGAGTGCCTGCTGGCTGTCTTGAAAGCATCATTAGATAAACCAGGAAAAAGTAAAAACAAAAATGGTCTGTTTTTTTTTTTTTTTTTATAAAGGGGATCTGCAAAAACTGAAGCCATGAAAGTTACAGGGAAGGTAAGCTGAAAAAAACCATAAAGCATAAAGCATCTAGATAGCATGTAGGTAAGACCTAAAGGTTTTGTTTGTCCTGTAGTGTCCAACCAACAGCCTGTTAAAATCTGTGTAATCTTGAGATTAATCTACACCACACCTTCCCCTCTCTTGCTTGAGACCAGACACCACGGTAAAAACCAGTCTAGAGTGTTAATAGGTTTAAGTTGGCTAATTCTCATCCTGTTTTTTAGGGATGCTCTGACAGACCCCCAACATTCATGTGTGCAGGTAATTTCATTTGATGTGCCTTTCTTTTTAGGCAATTAATAAGGCAACAAAACTAATAGGGCAAAATAAATAATTAATGAACACGTTAGAATAAATTAAACAAAATAATTTATTGGAAAATAACACTGTTATGTTTTTTCTCATCAGTAGACACTTTCACTAAGAAACAATAACGTCCAAATTAAGGCAATGATTGGCTAGGCCATATTTTGCAAAGAAAAGGTACCTTGAGCTGCAACAGGTCTTGAAGCCACAGGAGATGTAACAATTTCAGTGCAGCAAAGCTACATGCAGGTCCCTTCAGACTAGATTTCCTTTCAGGGGAGATGTTGAAAGGACTCTTTCAGATAGGAAAGCAAAGGGAAGAAGCACAACAGGGAGAAGTACTTCTCTGCTGAGTCACTGACCTCTCCAAATTGATCAGAGAGCTCTGTGGGGCCCTGTGTTGGGTTTCTCAGATGAGAATAAAATAATATTCCACCAAAAAAAAGCTATCATTGACTGCATGGCATCTTTCTTCCAGCCCAGAAGGAAGGGCTGGCGAGAGGAAAGACATCAGGAGTTAGGGGAGTGGTGTGACCACTACTGCCCACCTCAGTCAAGGGGCAGCTGTTAAATCCATCTCTTTGCTGGGACACTCATGCAGTCACTAGGCTCTCTGAGTTTTTTGACAGTACTTGTAGGAGTTAAGGTGAACCTACCTTGGAGGTGGAAGGGGCTAATTAACAAAGCCACACATTTTTAGACTTAACTTTAACATATTTTCCTCTCCCCCCCCCCCCCCCACTTCAGAACATTAGGAAGAAAAATACCTGTAAAAACCCAGAGGGATCATTTTCTTTGATAACTTCTAGGCAGTATTCCATAAGCCCTGTTGACTGGCGTAGCTTCAGTGTACAGTGATTTATCTGGTCCCAAACAACCTAGAAAACAAACATCAATACAGTTCTATGACTGCCTCAGCTTCCAATGAATTGTATAAAATTATTTCAGAAGAGACAAGGAATGGGAGAGTGTGTCAGATCTATGCTTAATTTAGCTGCCATATGGCCACTGCTGTATCTCCATCAGCTTCACTCACTTGCTCTGTATTGTAAATACCGATAATTAGCTTGGCAAAATGTTGTGCACAGGGAATCTCAATTTTCAGAGCAGATTAATTGCTCAAAGATTAGGCTTGCTTGGGGCAGAGAGGGCACAGAACATGTTTCTGCATTTGCACTGTTCACATTTCCAGTAACACTTCCACTAACATCTGAGTTTTTTAAAAGTCCTTCACTTTAGAGACAAATTGCTGGAGTGGCTTCTTGCAGATCATATCCTATTATTCTTTTTATAATTTATCACTGAACATGCTCTGCTTAAGAACACTTTGCTGGAGTTAAGAAATAAAAGAGCTGCCATGTTTCCAGATTTTGGCCTTGATTGTGCTGCCACATGGCTGTGGACTTAGTCTAATAGCACTGTGTTCTGTAGGACAACTTGTGAGAGCAATAAACTGCAGGGTTTGCTGTGCTGTCAGCAGTATGTCCTAAGTGTTGGTCCTTGTTAAGCAAGATAAATGCTGATCTCAGGTAGATTTTGTTAACTGATATGTTAGAAAATCCACTTCAGTTTTTTCTTCTGTCTTAGATACTTTTAATGTAAATGGCACTATAGTACCTCAAAATCACATAAAGATCAGCATTTTAAGAAATGTGTCTATTAAAATATTTCTTGACTTTATTCCACCATTTTAGATTTCTTCTTGCCATCTCCTTTTACTGCATTTCTTTAATATATTTTTAGTAGCTCATGTATTTCTGGAGGTGGCTTATCCGAATTTAAAGATTTGAGGAGATATCAAAATCACAAATGTTTACTTGGGCAGAAGGTCTCAAAACACAAACCACACCCAGATTTCACTGATAAGCACCCCTCAAAAGATAGTCCCAAACCATCAGATAAATAAAGGCTGATGGGCTGATTCAACAAACTGCTTGAGTCTGTCCGTCACTTAAAGTGTGCAGACACAGTTCCACTAAACTGCTGAGCTGGGACCTGCTAAAAGGACTTTAGAATTTGGTTACTAGGAGATTTCATGGTGTAAAGGGTTGGAGAACTTGACAAAACACACCAGGTATCTCTCAGCAGCTGTGCTGAGCTGATGAGAGGAGCGCTCACCTTCAGCTTGTGCTCACGCTCCTTGGTGACCTTTGTGAGCAGTTTTGCCTTTTGCCGAGTTAGTGCATCAACCAAGGCATCACACTGAGCCACAAGACAGGCTTCATAATCCAGTCCATTCTCCTAGAACAAGGTGAGAGCCATACTCATTAAAGAAAGCACAGTTTGCAGCTTAAGCCATTGCTCATACCTGCTTTTCTATCCAGAAAAGAATTCCTTTCCAGACCCTCAGGGTTCTTGTTGCATTTCTGATTTCATTACAGCTGTACCAATAATAGCTGCATGCTATAAAATGAAACAGTAAGATGCCATGACACAAATGGGCTTATCCAAAACCTTGATTTACTGGCACTTTCTGGACAACAGATGTAGTACAACATAATGGAAATGCTAAATGTAACATACACAGTGCATACATACGTAAGAGGATTCTGCTCCAATCTGTTTTAATTATCCCACTGTAGCAACTTTGAAATCACTGGCTCTATACCACAGCAATTAGAACAGAATTATGGACCAGAATCTGGTCTACTGGCTTATTACATGGAAATTAATGAGGTACAAAGCACTAAAGTTTGTGTATTGCTTTGAGTACTTTTTTTTAAAAAAGCTAGCACTTGGCAATGGAGCTATGTATTTGATTAGCTTTAAAAAAAAGGGTGGGGAGCTTCTATTCACATTATGGCAAAATTCTTTGCTAGGCAGAAACCAGCATGAGGTATACAACACTGAGCCTTCAGTAAGGTCTGGGTACAACTTAGCATTACATAAATCCCTGGGACTGCTGCTGTAGTACCAATTCAAAGGAAGACTCTCCCTCACCTCCTCTCCTCTTGAGACTAGAAGGAGAAAGCTTTCAAGCTTCTCTTCCAAGAATATGTTTAGGTGTGCTATCAGCTTTCCTCCAAATACCCCAATTAAAAAAAAAAAGAAAGCATCATTAAATGAGAGAAGATTTTAAAGATGTACTGCAGAAGCACCTCTTTGCTAAGCCATTGCACTTCCCTACCTCATTACTATCTCTTATCCCTTTTGTTTTTCTCTTATTTTCTACTCATTTGCTTTGTCTTCTGTATTTTGAGTTGACAATTTTCAGCACTGTACTCCCTTCCCTCACTGTGACCCCTGCACCCCATTCTCCAGCTGATGGATGCAGGGTCAGTGCTCCCAGGGAGGCCCCCCTGCAGTCCTGGACCTGCCAGCGAGAGGTGGGCGGGGGTTTAGCTGGTGCTGGGGAGACACCAGACGGCTCAGTTCCTGCTCACAGGTTTGTCTCAGACTCTTCCTGTTTGCCTCTCTCCCTCCTCGGCTTAAATGACACCCAGCTCCCCCTTAAGCCCATTTCCATCCCCGTTACTCTTGCAGTGCTGGTTTGTGCACAGAGCCTGAATCAGGCGGTGGCTGCAGTGCATCATTTCTCTCCTCATTTTCTGCTCACACATCAAACGGGCTGTTTGGCGATATGCCTCCTTCAAGTGAGAAAGTATGAAATTGTTACAGCAGATGGGAAAATGTGAAAATCAGATCATGACAGCAACAAGGAGAAGAAGCAAGGAAGCAACAGGAGCAATGAGGAACAGGCAGTATCTGAAAAGACCAAGAGATATAAAAGTGACCTCAGAGAAGAGAAAGGAAGGAAAAAAGAGGGGGAGCAACAGATCTGCAAAGCGGGGAAAAGAAAAGTAGATTATGAATTTGCAAACTGCCCCAGGGGAGATAAAAGCACGATTCCTTGTAGCTCTGGCAAACTCAGAGAGGAGATAAAGAGTGTAGATGGCTGTGGTCTGCTGTGCATTGAGACAGGATAATAAAATGTACATATTGCTTGCTCCTTTGTGTAAAAGTATTATTAGAAACCATATTTGCTGAGGGGTAAATGTCCATATGTGAGTGTGGCAACCGGCATAAGATTTCTACTGGAAATAACCTGCTCTGAGATATGTGGGAATGGCTGTAAACCTATGCACAAAGGCTACATCTGCTCCCCCACAAAATAACATACAAGAACTGCTTTTTGGTGCAAATGTCAAAAGGCATGGATTGGCTCATGACCCTTGAAGAGTATGGCTGTACCAAACCTGAGTACCAGGTTTGTGCTGTCATCAAAGGCTGCTCAAACACGGCGTGAGAAGAGTGCAATTTGTCACGGGAGGAAACCATTCCAGGGAGCTCCTTAAGGGTTAAAGTGTGTGGGTGATCATCTTGGAGCCATGCTCCAGCCTTGTTTTACTTAGGAATACATATGCAGCTGATTAGTCCTGCTGTTTTGGTCTGCTGAAATTTGACATTTCACTCAGGCTCAGGATGAAGACTAGTTCAATATGTGAGGATCAGATTCAGTTTTGTGCCCAGACTTGGCTAAATGTTAGAGGGTGCTGCTGGATATAATTTCCTCTTCTGAGCTCTCCTCTAGCATTTTAAGCAATGAGCAGCATCAAATGAACGGCTTGGTCTTTTGATCCAACTGTAGCAGCTCCCTTATGCAGAGCAATTTGGCAGTGATTTTATTGAAACACATTAAAGGATTTTACAGCACAGTCATAAATAGTCATAATAGCCACTTCTAGGTTTCAGGAGGGAAAAATACATTTGCAAAGGAGCTGGATGACTCAAGAAAGATTAGTGATAGACTACTGTTTTGGATGAGTTATCCCATCCTAAAATAGCTGTTCGTACCTATAGGAAGACGTGCTCTCTAGAAGTGCCTGTCTTTTCTCCCTGGATGGTGAAAGAAGTCTCAATGAGCAGACTAGCTGAGAGTAAATGGGTAAGTCAGCTGAGAGAAACCTCACACTATAGCCAAAATGCAGCACATTACAGGTGCCAGTCAGTGCCTTTGCACCAGTTTCTTTCAGTTAAATATCCTTTAATTTTACCAGTTTCTCAGTTTTGGTTTGTTCCCTTCCCCACATGGCCACGAAAAACTGTGAGGATGGGTAGTTAGGCTGCCCTGAGGCAACCCAAGAGCTTGGGCAGCTCTTGTGGTACAAATTCACCCCCTGGGGTTTTCAGTGGAATACTTTAATGATTAAATTATAAGCTTTTTGAACTTTTGCTTTGGTTTTCTGTTACTGAGAAGTGCAGGACTTGTTGGTGAAAGATGAACAAGCAGCAGAGTAGGCTATTGAAGAGCAGATGATGCACATCCCATCACTGCAGAGCACTGCTGCAGCAGAAAACAAGTGCAGCTCAAACCACAGTGGCACATTTCCAGGTACACTCTGCAGGGCGAAAAGGACCTTGAGGATCATCTGACCTCCAGCACCAATGAGTCTAAATTTGATTGAAATTAAGACTTGTTCCATTTTGGGTTTGTGCCCTCAATTACTGCACTCACTATGAGCCATTTTTCTGACTATTAAATCTGGACAATTACAGGCATGAAAATAACTTACGCTCCAATAAATGACACATTGATTTAGCGGCAGTTACTTTTTTTTTAGTAGAATATTCCTGCATTTTTGAGTACGTGTAGGACATTCTCACAAGTACTCTAATAGGCAGGTTGACTGGATTGTGTGCAGAAATTAGTGCATTTTCAGAAAACGTAAGATGAAAAGCCAACAGTAAATTTTGAATGTGTTCAAAAGAGAATTTATCCTAAATGCTGAACTCAAGCAATTGCAGTCAGGGAGGAGCCTAGAAGCATGACTAACGGATTCAATCAAACACTAATCAACACAGCTCAGATGTCCAGTATTGAGTATCAGCTTTCTGCAAAAAACAGCAAACAATCTAGAAGCTAAGAGGGGCTCGCAGGCATTATTTGATGAATAATTTTACCAAGCAAATCCATTCAAGAAAGGTCAGATGATTCCAGGAAAGATGAGAATAGCACAGGGGACAAAGTCATCAGATAAATTATTCACTCAGTTCTATTGATTACTGTATTATCAAAACAGATAATATTCTACAGTTACCTGGATCTGCTGCAATAAATTTTTCAGCTGAACCAAAAATTCTTTAGCTTCCTTTGCTTTGTCTGAAACACCATTTAAAGCCTGAGACAGCTGTGCCTGCAAGGGAGAAAACAGGAGGAGAAAAAAGAAAAAGTTAGTGATAAAATGCAAATGTGTTTTTTACTAATCCTTGGATTTAATGATAAATAATGTGCTAAAAGCCTTATTTGTTGTTGCATGTATTCTTAATCCCACAAAGTGGTTGTGCTAGAAAAGAATAGTTAAGATTTTTACTGTAATAAGATTTAATGAGGGTGAAATATGCATGTGGGGGCAGTCAAGTATTGTGTCTGCACGTTTTACTTTATTGCAGCAACTTGCTAAGTCAAAACACCTTTTTAAAAGACAGCTACCCACATATATAAGGAGGAAGTAGTCTTACACTTACACAGTAGCATCTGTCATGCTGAAAAATCCCCAAGTGCTTTCCAAAATGACACTTTTTTTCATCCAAGCCTGAAATCTTTATAAATGTGGTAGATCCTACCAAACCTGAGATACACTACGACTTTAAAGACAAATCTACCTTCTCAGACTTCACAGTAATGTCCCTTTGGTGCTCCAATTTCTCATGCTTCAGCTCAACAAATGGGTGAATGTTTCTGAAAAGGTTGAAAAAACCCTTCCTCTAACTTCTGACTGGTAAGGCATATGGAGTATTTCTTTTTTAAGTCCACACTGTAGGCCTAACCTTCCTTTTCCTCAGCTAATACCTGAGTTTTCTAAGCTGAACCAGAGTCTTGTTTATGAGCTTTGAGGACAGGAAGCCAGCAGTGGTTTTGCCCCTGGCAGATCCAGTGATGCATTCTGAGGGTCCCATATCCCTGATCTGGAGGACCACAACTGTGAGAATGATAAAATCCCAGTCAACCCCAAATTTGTGCAGGATTTGCTACTCCAAATGGATCCCTGTAAGTCTGTGAGTCCCACTCACTAAGTACTCAAAGAACTGGCGGATGTCACTAAGAGGTTCTGCACCAGGGACGGAGCAACCATGGCTGTATGTAAGACTGGGGAACAAGAGGCTGGAAAGAGGCCCCTTGAAAGCACATTAGTGCTAAATTCTAAATGAAAATATGCTTTACAAAATTCATTTGTAACAAATGTAAAGGGAAGACACATTACTGTGCCTATTTCACAATATTTTGATCTTGTAAAGGTACAAAAAACTAAAATTATGATGTTTGATATTAGCCCTAAAGAAGGTCATAGAAGCAAACTCCAGGTCCATGAAAGAGTCCCTGTTTTCTGCCAGATCAGACAATCAGGACTTGAGGTCAGCTCTGCACAGGCTGATTATGTCTGCCAAAGTTTGAAGTCCACCTTTTTTGATCACACTTCCTGCTTCATTCACAAGGCACACCTGAGCCTTTGGTTTGTTAGGCTGACACAGAATAAGGTGAAAGCAGTATACAACCAAGCAGATGGGGTGCAAACAAGAAAGAAATAGCTGACAAAAGCATTATATCCTCTGTCACTGACTATTCTGACCAAATTGTCCAGGGAAGACAAGGGTACCTCTCTTTCAAATCAAAACCAAAGGTTGGTTCTGACAAAAGTAAAACTTCCACTTTCCCAACATCTGCCCTAGCTCTCAAAACATCTCAAAGTACCTTTCACCAGACAAAAGCTCTATGTAGGCATCACAGCAGCCATAGAAAACCACCCCAGATGAATTGTAAGTAGAATATGTAGCAGTGGCAATCAGCATAGTCACTCCTGGCTCCTGGCATGCTCCCACTGCAAAGAGCTGCAACAGAAACTCAGCCATGTCACTGTCTAAAGGGCTCATAAGCAAATTGATCTGTTCATTAAAACCTGTGGTTGCATTAACTCGACTGCAGCATGAAGCCGACTAGAAGACCAGAATTTCATTTGTGAAACCCACTTAGAGATAATAGCTTTGTTTTTCCAAGCATTTGTAAAAGATACCTTGCAAAGCAATGGAATTTAGTCATGCACTTCTCATTAAAATCAAGTGGAGCTACATGACTAAGCCCTCAGTAAACCAACCACGCCATAAAAAATGCCCTTGTACACCCAGAGCAATCTTTCATACCACAGAAATATTTCTTGTAAGCCAAACTGAGATGCAACAAGCTCCACTGACTGGGACAATTAATAACTTGACAAATGGAATTCTACCTGGTGTTACCTTTACTTTAATACCTTTACTTTAATACCTTTACTTTATTGGTTTTGCAACCAGTAACATGGCAGCTGGAGATGGATACCAAGCTTCTATTTCCATCAATTACAGAAACACAGAGATCACAAGGGAAAGTAATTAAATCCTGATGGGCAGGGAAGACCTTTGATTTCAGAAAATGAACCTGATAATGCCCATGTCCTTTTTCAACCAAACAGTTCTTGCTCATTTAGCTTGCCTTCCATCCTCTTTAGCCGCAGATTAACTATTGATTAGATAAACTTGTCCTGGTGTTGAATTTTCCTAAAGCCCACATGTTTTTGGGAACACAGGAAGTAAAAGCAGGTATGTGGACTCCTACACTTGCCTGCAACTCCCTGCCTGCCCTTCACAGACCTATCCAGCCGTGGGTGTTTCCAGCATTTTGGTACATACATACAGTGAACCCTTTAGAATGGGCAGAGCTGAAATGTGTCCCCCATCGTTCCTCATGAAGTCCTACCTAAATGTGATTACAGAACCAGTGTACTTGCTAAGAAGACATGAAAGGACTAAACTTCAACAGAAGACTGAGAGTTTTACTTAATAACCTTGAACTGCTGCTCCAGATGCAGTTTTTAGGCAAGTGAATATAATGAAGTCCATCTAAACCAGGGGTTTTTCCCAGATTTGTGCCACTGAAGCCTTGTTGTCATTTTACACCAATTTTACTTTTTCTGCAGGAGAAGCTACACACAGCAGTGTAATGGGGAACCTGCACCACCAACAGGGGCCAAGTGGAGCTCTGGTGCCAGCAGCACAGCTGAGGGTAAGTGCACATTTCTTTGCAGGGTCTGCAGCCCTGTCTGGACAAGGTTATGCTCTCTGTGATTTGCCACTGGGTCAGAGGCAAATTACAGAGGCCCAGACAAAGGAGGAGCCAAACAAAGGGCCAGCATAAGGAAGGCTTCTTGGTCCAAGAACAAACCTTTCAGTTGCTCTACCAGCTATGCCTGGAGCATCTGGAGAGAACACATAAACCTTAAATTACGTTTGGCTTACCAGTCAATGTAAGTAATTTGTGGTTTGGCCAAAGTAACAGCAGGTAATAAACTTGTAGAAATTGCTGTAACAGAGAAGTATTTCTAAGCAGAAGCATCTAATTCCCAAACAATTGATCTGAATGAATGTGAGCTGATGATTTAGGCTGCCTGGCTATGTAGTTCCATTATATTTATTTTCTACCAAGCACATTTTTCTGGAAAATATAATATTCACAGGAGTATAACTTTAGAGTCCCCAAATTACTTAATTTTGAGGGTTTCTTTTTGCTAGAATTTTGACATTGATTGAATATGCAGATCAAGAGAAAAATAATGTTCTGTAGTACCTCAGTCACAGAAAAAAAATGCAGTAAGAATACAAGCTGAATGGGGTTTTTTTCAATATTTGACAGTATGAAAGAGAGAAAATCACTCATTCTGAACATTGATTACACTGAACTGTAATTTTCCAAAAGGCATCAAACAGTTTTAACTCAAAGTAGACCATAACACATCACAAGCTGGTCTCTCATGCTCTCCAAAACATTGGCCACATTTGAACTGTGAACTCAGACCCTGCTCATCAAAACAATTCTGCTCAAAAGTACATTCTGACATTGGGATAGGAACAGCAGCTGCAAATGTTTGATCTGCTGCTTCTGGGCCAAGAGAAATTCTCTGCACTGACCCTCATCATGTTAGGGAGTAATGATGGCTGAGCTGCTGGCATAGCATTCAAACTGAAACGCCTCCAGAAGAAGTTTGTCTTTCTTCTTGGATGGATATACAATGCAGATCATCCCAAGGAGCATCTTTTTTGGCTCTTAAAATGTTTTGCCTTGCCAAATACCTTAGCCTAGCTTGTACTCAGCCACTCCATGGCTGAGGGGTGATGACACCAATCTTGATTTTGACCTTTCCTGCAGTGCCTGAAAAAATCTCTCAGCGCTTTCTTTACTGCTAACTGCAAGGAGAGAGTAAAAATAAGGGAATCCTGTGGCCAGCAGAGCTGGTCAAGTGCTCTTTGCACTTGTGAGAGAAGTCCTTTATTCCCAGTACAGCAAGAAGCTCCAAAGGATTGTCCTTAGCTCTCAGGTATTGAAGTCCCCTCTGAAGTCCCCTCATTTTTCTAGGCTCCATCACTCTCAGCAAGGAAGAACTAACTTCATACACAGTTTCAACTTCTAAGGCCACGTCTTGCTCTTTATTCACATGGTTGCAAAGCTTTATTTTTAGCAAGGAAAGCATGACCAAGTGACCCACCAGCTCTACCAGACCTCACTAAACCCCTGTGTAGCCAAGCAGATGGCTCTGACCTCTCC
>JAHLSL010000012.1:7847800-7872561 GCA_025920805.1 Petroica traversi
GGGGGGGCGGAGGGAGGGCAGGAGTAGGAAGGGGCGGGAAGAGCCCTTTCCAGCAAATAAAGTGGTCGCTCTCTCTACGGCTGGGGAAGGCTAAAATATTTTTTAAAGGGTCTCTACACGGCGATGTCTTCGTATCTTTATTTAAAGCCATTGTTTGGGTAGCAGATTGAACGCAGGCGGGGTTTCGTTATCTCTAGTAGCCCTTTCCACCCTCCCCGAATTAAAGGAGGATGCTCACCAACCCCCTGAGCTTGAGCCTCTCCTTCACACGGCTCTCCCCGTGCTGGAGCACAAGCAGGATGCACAAAATGTCAGGCGCTGACGGAGGGAGGGATGAGAAAGGGGTTAAAAGGGAAGCACGAACCCCAGCTACGAGCACTGTGGCTGGCAGGGGCGGCAGAGCGCAGCGAGAGGGGGACGTGCCGCAGCGCCCCAGCTCCCAGCCCTGTGACCCCAACAGGAATCTGCTGCGAAGATAAATCAGGGATGACAGCTGAGAGTTTATGAACTGAAAATAACCACCCTTAGAAGAAAGAAACCAGCAGTGGGAAATCCCCCATCTGTTTTGTTTACATTCGCCTAGCGTGGATGTAACAGTGTTTATTTCTTAGTGAAGAGATTGTATGTAAGAGTGATTTCACTGATTTTTATTATTGTCATTCATCTACCTTGCTTAAAAGCCACTACCATATTATCTTCAATTTCATATGCAGATCCTAATTTTTTGTTTGTTTTAAAATGCTAATGGTCTTTTCAGAGCAGCTACTTAAAAATGAGGAACTAAGTGGTATCAAATGAAAAGAAAAAAGAAAAGAGGAGATAACATATTAAAACCATTGAGGCTCATCATAACGTTTCTCAGTAAATGACAAGGGTTTTTGTGACACTGGTTAGGAAAGGGTTTTCTAGTTTCAGGGTTTGCTTTTGCCAGATTATTAAAACTGTTGATGCACAAAAAAGGACGAATGGGGTCAAAGAGTAGGAATATATTAAAGCTTCAATTTTTTTCAGCCTTCTCTCTCTGCAGTTCCTTTTTGTATCTTGCCCAGCCGCTCTCATGACAAGCTGAGGGGGGAAAAGCCCCGAGGGGTTTAAAGCTTTGTTGTTCCCTATTTCAGGGTGAAAAGCATCAAGTTTGGCCTCTGGCACATAGAAAAACAGCCATGACCCACATAAACCTGCCTGTCATCTGGCTAGGTATCTTCTTCTTTCATGTGACCTCTGTGCTGAGATTGAGAGTTTATAGACTGATTGTGGGTTTGGGCTACCTCCAGCCAGAAACCTCAGCAGTGCAAGGAGTGTTCTGAAACACCATTGATTTCACAGCTACCTTCTGCTACTACATAGTAAGAAAAACCCGTGGGTGAAATACTGTTATCTTCATAGTCGCTGTTCTCTGCTCTACCATCTGTCAGCAGCGGGAGTGGATGTACTCTAAAGATTTCTTGCAGATCTGTAGGGGAATCCAAGTCATAAATTTAAAGTCTGTGTTGGAAGCCATAATCCTAAAGGTAATTACAAAGGCATGGAAGGTTTCTCATGGACTTTTGTCTCCTTTCTTCACTTGTTCTGTGTGTAAGGTGACAGTGATCGTAACATGCACAATAGTAGCATCAGCTCTGGAACATCAGAGAAAAAATGAACAAACAGGTAAATGGTGGAAATGTAAAAGTATGAACACAAAACCTGACCAACTACTTTCTATAGCTCCTTTTTAGCTGGGGTGTGCAACTTCCCAAGTTCTAATACACTGAATTTTAAATTTCCATTTCCAAATCAACTCTAGAGTTTGTGTAAAATCCTAAAATTGTTGGCACTTAACATGGGAAATGGCAAGAAAGAAACCATCTCAGAAGTACACTCTCTTTCAAACCCAGCTTTTCTTCTCTCCACAACCCTGACTTGACCTGACAGCATATCACTAGAGTAGGTGACATTTGAAATGGAGATTAAACAGATCTGTTCTTCTCTGTTCTGTGGTATGACTTTTGCATCATTCAGGGTCTTTTTTAACCTACTGAGTGAGTCTGTAATGTTAATGCCCAGGAGAGCTATGGCTTTGGGAGCAGGGAGAGCTACACTTGTTTACCTGCCCTACTGGTCCCAGAACAGCCCTTGTTGCCAAGGAGTTGTGGAGTTTCAGTGCAGAAACCTTCTCCCCCATGGCACCAAGACTGCTGCTGGAGCTAGCTCCTACTTTAACAATACTCAATGCTCTGATGAGTTTAAATTGCAGAGCACAGATTCTTCTTCTTATGAAAAGTATTTCTCTACAGAAGTGCGCTGTTGCTGATGGAACAGACAAAACATCAATGTCACTCTTACTACTCCAGAGGTCAGAATGGAAACTGGTCTAAGAGTTGAAAAATGTCACTGAGCTTGAGCAAACTGACCTTGGACACCCTACTCTTGATGAGGAACAGATCCCACCAATTTTAATGGAACTATTCATAAAGAACTGTTTGGTCTGTGCCAGAAAGAACTGGGTCTTTACTCTGTTTTGTAACCAAGGCATTATTATAATGGCCATGATCCCTATGATTTTTCATCTTTTTAAGTTCAAATGAGTCTTTAATCTGTTAGAGCTAAAGCAGTGTATGGATAACCTAGAAACCCCATACCAGCAGTCGTAGCTTTGATCTTAATTTTAATACTTCAGTATCACCAGTACCATCCCCTTAAACTATTTACCCTTTGTAAATTGTAGGAACTTGTTAGCATCTTTTATATCCCCCCAATGGGGAAAAAACCCGACAAGGTTTATTTATAGCTTTGCATTTAAAAAAACATAAGGCAGGTTGTGGTACAACCCTGCAGTAAGGAGAAATTTGATTAATCCTTTTACCTCTCTTGCTGTATTGCTTATGCCTTCTCATTCTGCTTGTTGTGACATTTCTGTTGACTTTCCATTCCTTTTCTTGTACTTTTTAATGTTTTGTATTGTCCTCACATATTAACCGGTTTCCAGATAGTTTTCCTTCTTTCTTTTCTCATTTTTTTCCTTCCAATAGCTGTCCACCAAGGTCACTTCAGTTTTCCTCTTTTACCATTGCTGTTTCTCCACAGGGAATTTTTTTTTATTCCAGTATTCCAACATTGCTTCCGCTAATGGGCATCACTCCAAGTGCACATCCTCTCATTTGAAGGGCAACAGGGAAGAAAAAGGATCTTATCTCCACAGGTTCTAATTCCATTGTGAGAAGGAGAACAGAGAAACAGTTCACAAGAGAAGAGAAGATAAAATGCACTTGTGCTAAAGCCAGCAGCTTGTGTGGTAGTGTGAGCTGAAGAGTTTCTCTGCCTCGTTAAAAATGCAGGGTGCTCAGTTGTCAGCAGAGGATGCCCTCAGAAACAACAGTGGACAACACAGCTGCACCTGCTGGTCATCTCTGAATTTTGGGCTGGATTCTAACCAGTGCCTGTACACACACCCCACACACCTCAGCTTTGCTCCTGTGCGTAAAAACACAACACAGTGTAATCTCTCCTGTCTTCTTCGTGTTCTTCACCTAGACTCGTGTTCTCAACCTCAGGGGCTCTGGTGGAAGCTGGGATTGCATGTTCTGTTTGAGGGGTGATGTGGCACAGAGTTTTCCACTGTGGCTTAGAGGAAAAACTGATCTATATGGTCCATGGGTCAGGGAACTTTGGAAATGGTATCTGTGTGCCACCCCTTTCCTTTCTCACCTTGTTTCGTAGATTTGCATTAGGTACATTATATAGGTATAACGGTTTTGAAATTTATTTTGTTCTGTGTTGTTTTGGTTGGGGTTTTTTTTTGTTTATTTCTTTTTTGGGGTTTTTTTCAAGCATACATCCAAGTAGCTATTATATTATTTAGGGTTTTCAAATATTTGCACATTGATTTGTTCATTAAAAGAAGGATGGCAAAGCCTGGCAGCAGCCCAAAAGAGTGCCACAGAAGCACAGCTGCTGATAAAAAGCTTATCTGTTGGCTAGCAGAAGACTATCTGTAATAGAAATGCAGCTACATATTGAATTTTCTCTGTCAGAGGAGTAAATCTGCCATAAAAAACAGAATTCACAACTGAGGATAATTTCATACAAAGGAATTTTATTCTGCTGAGTATATGCTTGTTATGAGGGTTAAATGGCAAAAAATGGTGCTTGATCCTAAACATTGCTCAACAAATACTCACACTTCTAAATCTATTTCAGCTATCTAAGAATGAAATTCAATACAGAGGAAAATAGTGCTTTACACATATTTGCCAACAAAAACTGGTAGGTTGGCACAGACAAATTTCAGTAAGAGGTCAATTCTTAACAAATTCATATTGAAAAGAAAGCACAAAGAAAGCACAAAAGGCACTAACCTATAATCAGGACTCTTGAAAAATAAGATCTCATGTTTCTGTGATGCTGTAAAAATACATCAGCCTGCAAACCCTTGGAATTACTCCAGGGACATCTTGGCTTTCCTGCTGTGCCAGGAATCCTCTCTTTCTTGCTGTCTTTGTGCAGTGGAGTGAGATACTTTTCCTTCAGTGCTACAGTTCAGCTTGCAAGCAGCATCCTCAGGGGTGCTGCTCTTGTGAGAGGTGAGAGGATGAGAGTGCTGGACCCCGAGCAGCTGCGTGTGATGGACAGCAGGAATGGTGCCCTGCTTTGGACCCATTTCAGAGCACCAAAGGGTTAACTTCCTCACAGGATGATTGTTATAGAGCACTCCTGTCAGTTTGCTGTGTAAATTTCTCATAGAGGTGATTTGCTTTCAGTGGTGTTACAGCAGAGACTTGGTTATGGCTCCTCATTTGTTCCCTGGGTCAACTTTAGGAGAGAGGGTCATGGAAAGCTGTTCTGAGCACAGGTTTGCAGTCTCTGCACCTGTCCTGACCTGGTTCCCTGCTCCCTCAGCTGTCCCTATGGTCGTTCCATTCATGCCTGTAAAGAAAAGTTTACATGGCTTTTTAAGAGAGTAATCAAGGATTACATAAAATCCAAACCCATCCCAATATCTTCTTTTGATAGGAAGGAAAAAGTAATGGCATCCTAAGCATTGTGGAGTGGGAGGGATTAGACAAGAGGGACAAACACCTCCACAAAACCAAACAAGGAGTAATTAATTTCAACACTGAAGCACCAGTGTTTCCTAAAAGCAAAGGAAGGGCTGAAGGAAAACATATTTGGAAAAGAATCCAGTCTGGGTTAGGCACTTGTATATACAACTGTAAAGTGTAGGTAAAATGCCACCATGTGGCAATCTCTTCACATGTAAAGAAAATACTTACACAAAGTGGGGTAGTGAAGTTTTGTCCCTGAGGGGTTGGCAGTGTTCAGTGAACAGGGATAGGGAACTGATTCAAGAGCGACTCACTGAGAAAAGTCTCTTAAAAAGAAGAGAGGCCCAAGTAGCTTTTCTGCTTTATTATATGTAAGAAAAGACAAAAAGTGCAATCCATATCTAGCAAAAGGAAAATCCCCTGCTGGCGAGGAAATCTCCCTGAGCAATGAAGGATCTATAAATACCCTAAGAGATGGGCTTTGCTTTTATATCTGCAAGTAGCTCAAGTGAGCCCTGAATGTGTATTTGGAAGACCAAGAGACCTGTGAAACCTGACTTTGCTGAAGGTACTGGGACAAAATTTGCATGGAGTTCTAGTGGGTTTGACCAAAGCCTCCTCTATGTACTGCAATGCCATGCAGAAGCATCAAAAATGAGGAGCCTTGGAAGCCTCACAGAGAAAAGAGTGGTAGGAGCCAAGAAAAATGCAGGAGATTATAACTGTGAGTGGGGCCAGATTGACAGGTTGCAGAAACAGAGGCTGCCTTGAGCTTCCTCTTCTCTTTTCAGCTTTGTTTCTGATAAGTAAACAAGAACTCCCACATTGCTGTGCACCAGAGAATCAGGACAGGAGAGGCCTCTTATGTGCACGGAGACTCCTGTCCTGCCAATAGGTGATGAGATGAGCACTATAATCTGGCATAAATCTGTGTCACCGCTTTACAGGGAGGCTCTTTCTGACACCACCCCCAGCTGCCCATTCCCATCACCTCTCCTGCACTTACAGCAGCTTTCAGACAGCCACAAGCATTAATCCAGACCAGGACAATCAGCTTTCAGCACCAGCATCTTGATTCAGAGGTGCCTGTGCCTACGCAAGGACAGGAGTGGGGAGGAATGGCCCCTTGCAGCACCACTGAGAATTTGTACAAGATCCAAAAAGCAATGTCTGTGGTCTGAGACATCAGCATCAGCCAGTGGGGAGGCAAGTCCACGAGATGCCAAGCTTTTTTCATCAACACACCTCAGCTACTTGAGATTTATGTATCCTTCTCTTCAGCAGCCCACTGAGCTGCCCAGTAGGAGGGAGCAAGCAGACGTCAGCCAAATCAATCACACTCACGCCAGCAATGTATTTTTTTGCCTCATTTAGTATTACATTTCCTGATTTGAAAAACATCTTCATTCTGTTTTTGTCCTCTCTTTCCCTTTTGTCCCGCTCTTCCCTAAAAGACAGCATCCTTTAACATTCTTATATAAGTACAGAGATTCTGCTTCCCTCTTCCTTATGTTGCTTTCCCTTACTACTCTTCACTCCTCCTTGATGCATAGAAATTCCTTTGATCCTTCCCCTCCTGACTCCTTTGCAGCCTTTCTGCCCATCTCCCACTACTCACCCCACAAACAGAGGCCTCCTCCTTCCAAAGCTCTGCTTGTTCCCCACCTCACATTGAATCCAGCCCTAGGCATATCTTTGTCAGTCCCATGGACAAAAGGGAAGTGATCTGGAGAACATGAATCCTGCAGAGAGGTGGGGTTTATCTGTACTGGCTATGGTAAGAAACCCTTATTCAAGAGAAGGAAGATGTGCCTATCTGCCCCACGGGCACAAAGGATTGTCCTTTTCCTGCCCTCACTGCAGAAGGGCCAGCCTGCTGATGGGGTATGATGCTGAGCATGAGGTTTCCTTTGTCACATCACTGTGATACAAGAGGCAGGGGATCCTCCCTGGGGAGGACCCCTTACATAAGAGATTTTGTCAGTGTGCATTGCCAAATGCCAGCCCAAAACAGAAGCACAGCAGAGAGGTTTGCATAAACATAAAGAAAGCAGCATCACTCAACTCCTGTGCAGCTCCAGAAATCTGGGTCGTGGAGGGATGTAGGAAGCTCTCACCATTTAGCCTACTGAGACATACTAATGCAGAAGAAATGCAAGGCCCTCCCTGGCCCAGAATCAAAAGGTACAAAGAGAACTATAAATCCCACAGACTCTCCAGACAGTCTGGTCCATCATTTTCTAATTCTTATTCACATCAAATTTTGCACCATTGCAACCACTGATTTCAAGTGCTTGAGCTGCCTTTACATCATAGCCTGTACATAACATGAAGCATGCACAGAATCAAGTATAAACACTGGCTAGTCCCTCTATATGCTTCTGCTATCATCCTGTAGAAATGGCTAATCTACTCTTAAGTCTCCTGTTTATTCCTCAAGCCTCATAATTTCCCAGTACACACCACATGGGAAACCAGAATTCCATAAATGCCACTCCTCAAAAAAAAACCCCCAAACCATTACCAATGTGATTTCAGTTTTCTTCTTGTACTTGCTTTGATACCCAGTAAGATAAATGAAATGGCAGGATTTGTGAAATACCCAATCTACTGCATGTGTATTTAAAATCAAATCCATCAGCATATTACCCCAGCTGTAGAGAGATTAGTCAGTCTCCCTCCTCAACTTTTCCCTCCCAAGTCTCTTGCTGGGCTCTTGCTTCCTATGAGTTGGTTCCACTTTTAATTTTATGTTTCCATCAATATCAGAGGAGTAAAACAGCTGAAGGGAACAGATAAGGGACTTAGTCCACTACAGCCACCATCCAACTCCAAATTGGATTGACTGGCTGAGTGCCCCCAAATCCTCCATGGATAGGCAATTTAATAGAAAGAAAAAGACTCCACGCACAAAGAAAAATATGCAGAAAATAATAAGACCACTTTATGAAACATAATAGTTTCAGCAATGTGCATATGATTATATCCTTAATTCAAATGAAATGCAACAGACTTCCTTTTATGTTACCCATGGAAAAAAGAACCCGGCTGATGATTTAATTTGTCCTTTTACTAAATGATTTAATTTTAGCAAGCTGTTATCCAAGGAAGAACATTTAAAAGGGCCATATCTCATCAGCCTAACAATGAACCTGGGTCCACCTTATCTTTGACAGCAGCCAATAAAGAGAACAGGGGGAAGTGCAAAATAGAAGCACAAAAAAAAAAACAGATGGGGAAAAAATGCTAGGGAGAATTTGAGGAAGATGAAAAATAGGTTAAAGCAGGTGGAGGAACTAAAATAATTCCCTTAGTTAGAGCGAGGCTTTATTCCCATGGATGAGCACACATGGATTTCTGGAGAGGCAGCTCCAAGCAGGATCAGGGCTCACAGGGAGCAGCGCTCTGGGCTGTGCATGAGTGCTCCCTTACCTGATGGCAGCAGTGGAGATCAGCTGTCCTGCCTGCACAGGCAGAGCCACAGGGATTTGGCCAAACATTCATTTTTAATTTGTTTTCCCTTTTAACTTGAGATACGGCCCCTAGGATTCAACAGTTCTAATTTCAAGCTGAAATTATGTATCTTCAAAGTATGTGTTGGTACCTTTTGTAATTGCTCAGTTAATGGGAAAATTAGGATTGTAATCGTCCAACCAAATTCCTTTGTCCCAAACCAGGCAGGTCTCTGACCTAATAGTATGCTGTGCTGTCCCCATCTCTCACTAACCTCCTTTAAATTATTCCATTTGGCTTCACTACTTGCCTTCCCTTGATCTCCTAGTAGGATGATGAACCCCTGACCTCCTTCCAGGAGCTCTTCTTGAAACCTAACCTTTCCAGACTGCCAAACCTCCATTCATTTGCTCCTCATCTCCCTCCTGCTATGCCTTCAGTCTCATCGGTTCTTTCCAAAACTTGGGATTTCAATTTTCTTTCATTATTTTTCTGATAGGAAAACTCAGTTTAGCCTATTCACTGCTCAGCCACCACAGCAGAGTTGCTGAGTAACAAAGAATCAGTGGAACATTACAGCATTTGCAGCGGCTCATTTAACAGCACCACAAATGTTTTGTACGAGGAGAGCGCTGTGATTTCTATTTGTTCCTAATATTTGGAATATCTCCAGCTCAAACGCTGCTGTGTTGGGTTTAGGTTTTTCTGATTTAGTAAAACCGAGTTTCCATTCACGGTCTGTGCAAGGCATAGAAATGGAGGGGGGGATTATTTCCACCTGGAGAGCGTGGCTCATCCCTCCACGGTGCCTATGGCTGCAGAGACCTGCTGCCCAGTGCCTGCCATGCCCAAGCTGCTCCAGGCAGCTGGCAAGGTTACACCTGAAACTCATCCTTCAGGTGAGGCAAGCTGCGTGTGGGAAATGCTGCCTCCAGGGACTTTGCCTCCTGAAGTGACAGCAGCACCCGCAGTGAGGGGCTGGAGATGTACTGCAGATGTCAACACTGGAGGAGAAGGGAGGGACATTACGCCAGAGGAGAAGGGATGAACATCACTCTTCTGGCAAAAGGCCAGATTGCACAGCAGCTCCTCAACCCCACTCACTGCCCTGCCTGCTTCTGGGTGTCAGGTTATTTCTGGCCTTGCTGACAGCCCTCTCTGTTCCTACGATGACTGTGGGTAGCGATGTTAGTTCTGACATTCAGCCGTAATTGACCCTCATCCCTCAAGGACACAGAGCAGAACAAAGGAAGGCCAGGCTATAAATACACCAAAATAGGCCACACACACTTGTCTGGAGAGCCCTTCAGCTCCCCTGTCACCATCTTGCCCATGGTTCAGTGAGACTGTACGTTCTCCATGGTGCCTATCCCAGGAGCAGCCTTCCTCCTGCACATGGAGATGGTCCAGCACTGGCCCCATGGAGGACACTGCTCCTCTCTATTGCCTCTTGCATGCTGAGGAACATTCCCCTGGTCTTCCTTATCGTCTCAGTAACTCCCTAATTCTAGATGGATCACCTTGTGGGTTGTTGGGCAGGGCAGTGCATTCAACCATTTCTTCAGTGGAAGAATTACCAATTCTTCAGTGGAAGAATTACCATTACACAATTACCAATATTCTAATCTCAAGTGGAAGTGTCCGTGACAAACATCCCCTGCTCAGGCAAAAGACTGGACATTCTAAGCTTAAACTTGGCTGATACACAGGTTGGCCTGTATTTACTATCTGCGGGTAGTGACATCATCAATGAAATAATTATTTGAGGTCTCAAAATAATAGTAGAAATTCTCTTTTGTGCATGTAGATATGTTGTGTGGATGTATAAGACACACCTGTGGATCAGCTCTGAGTAATTACACCCTGCTTTCCTGTATTTCAATCACAACCCACAGAGGGTGTATGGGAATTAGGGGTGAATGAAGTCTGCAGAAGTTCTGGAAGAGGTTTCTGAGGTGACCCCAGTGAGATGAGATAGGCACTCACCTTCTGCCTGCCTCTTCCTCTTTAATATTTAAAATTTCAAATATTTTTACTGAGTCATTTGTCAATCCACCGATTATAATTACAGTGATAATTACAAGATCACTGTAAGCATTAAACTGTGGGTTATTGAAGTTCTAATACTCCATTAGTTGAATGATATTATAAAATAAGAAATTAAATTATTTTTCTGTGCATTAATTTTTTAAAATTTTGCATCTGTGTAAAAAATAAAGTATGCCTTGAATCTGTAATATAAAAAAAGTAGCTGCCTTAACCTTCCAGCACTACAAATACAGCACAACAAGCTACATACATATGCAGCCCACCCTCAATCTGCACAGCTGTTAATAAATATGTATTTCACATTTAGCCAGTAACTGTTTAGCCTTGAACTGCTGTTCCATGTTTCTCTCTAGATGCTCAGGGACGAGCTAAACATTACTTTGATTACAGAGTGATGCATTCCCCATATCAAAAGCTAACAAAAGTAGTTCTTTTGATAGCAAAAGAAACAGCCAGTGGTGATTAAAACAAGCAAATGTCCTGGGGAAGTGTTTGAAGTGAACTGCAGGCCCTGATCAAAGCACAGATAATGTAAGCACACAAGGCTAGCAAGAAGAAATCCTGTCTTTTATTAGACCAGCACACACTACCAGAGAAAACAGGCAACTTTTCATACAAAGGCCTTTCTTCAGCTCTGTCATTTGGTCTAATAAAAGGTGTTGTGTCTCCCTACCTATGTTGCTTCTCTCTTGTTCACAGATCACTGCTGAGCCTCTGCTACAGCAGAGGAAAGTCTTGCTGGCAGAGATGATTGATGCCACATGGTCTAACACTTTAGGGGACTAATCTCAGAGTTTAATTATTTAATTTAATTATTACAGTACAGAAAAGCAAAGAGAATTTATCTGATTTATTGGAAAAGAGCTCTGTCAGAGGAAGAAGAAACATGCAGTTGAAAGACATATTTGTCAAAACCCAAGAATTCCATTGGAATAATAGCAAAAACCTATTTTTTAATATGATTCAGGTTACTATAGAGCAAAACTGTCTAAAGTCTGTCTTTTACAATCACTCTCTGGCTTTGTTCAACACTATTCCAATGTCTTCAGACACTTTTTTTTTTTTAATCTGAAGCTATGCACCCCTCTGCCCTACCTGACTGTCTGTTAGCCAAACTGAGACAAAAAGAGCTCTTCTGCCACTTTCTCTCAAGAGCTGTGAGACTGACAAGAAGCTTGTCTGAGAGCAAGCAGAAAGCTGAGAAGAGCCCTCTCCAGCTCCCGTTTGCAAGGGGTTCACTGCTTCTCAGCTCTTCCTCATCTTTCAGCAGCAGCTTTCCCCATCCTGAGGACTTGAAATCTCTGCAGGGAAGGAGACTGAATTGCTGATAAGAGCCTGAGCCACACGTGGCATGGCAGAGAGACAAAAGTGAGACAGGAAGGAGGAAGGGAAAGGTGATGAACTGGGGTGAGAATTTCTGCAAAGGCAGTATTTAACATCGAGGTAGGCAACAACTTGCAGAAACGCAAGCCTCAAGTTCATGTTTTGGCTTCAGAAAGACATAAAACAGATTTTGGAACTGGAATTGATTTACCCTGAACAGAGAGTTGGATGCCCTGGAGAACTGTGTAATGGGACTGGACAGGGGGAGGCAGGCACTAGTCCTGGGAAGGGTATGGCCCTTTATTAAGTTGCTTATTGAAACAACCTCCCCTTCAGTGGGGGCTGTGTGTGAGGTTCATCCTGGGGAAAAAGCAAGACAAGGACAAGGACAAAATGTTAAGACAAGCCTTTATTTTTTGTGCCACTAAACTGAATCCTTTAGTGAAACATTTTATGGAAGGTAATGCTGATACACGCTCCAGCTGTAGATCTGCCAGTTTGCTTCCAAGCCGTCTGTGATCAGAGGAACATTTTCCCCGGCCTGCTCTGCTGCCAAACAGGCAGGCAAGCAGGAGTGAGACAGGAGTGGCTGACTAATTTCCAAATGTCAAGGTTTGCCTTTAACTGCCTCCCTGCCCCCCACAATTTTAGAGAGGTTGAGCTACCTGTCTGGGATGGCTGTGCCTTGGGCAAAAGAACTGTTGTTACTGCTCTTGAGACACTGGCTACCAGGGCTGACCACTGTTCCTCAACTCTCATCACACAGTAAATCCCTGAGGAATGCACCTTCAGTCATTTCTTCAGGGGATGTTTTTTCTCATTTTGTGTAATATTTTGTGAGCAGCTACTGTGAAGTTCTGAGTAAATGTCACTTGCACTTTCCTTGTCAATGAAGAGTGGAGTTCTTGCTACAGATCCTGACTTTGTAGTATATACCTATTTATTCCTCTTACAGACAAACACAGCGCCCTGTGTGCAAAACTCTCTCCGGAGAGCATGTAAATAGTTTAACAATATCACATCTCCAAATGTATTCCCTCTCAGCCCTGAGGCAGAAGAGACAGTATTTCCCCAAATAAACACAGTACCCATCAATCCAATCCTTCCATATTTCTGCAGACAAACACCTGGGGAAAGAGATGAAATTGTAACCTTTCCCTGAAAGCCGCCAGAAGTCCTTGCCTGTCTAGGGCATGGCACAGTGGAGGTCTTCACTGGAAATGTTGCATAGCTGTGGCACATCAGAGCTAGGCCATGGTTTGTAAATCCCCAAAAGCTCTTAATGAAAGATTTGAGTCTGTAACAGCCAAAAATCAAATGCTGAGGTTTATGCTGAAGAAAACAAGAAAGCTCTCCAATAGCTGAGAATCTGTGGTGGAAATGTCCATCAGCTACTGCCCATCACCAGGTCACACTGCAAGTCATGAGATGAATGAGATGCAGCTATGCTCTGCTGAGGCTGTAACTACTCTGGAAACTCTCAGGGTTGATGTAAAATGGGACAACACCATCTGTAAGTAACACCAAAATATAAGAAAGATATTTAGCTATTAAAGGAGGGCAATGAAGATGGTGAAGGGTCTTGAGGAGCAGCCATGTGAGGAGCAGCTGAGAGTTCAGCCTGGAGAAGAGGCTGAGGGGAGACCTCATTGCAGTTACACCTTCCTCATGAGGGAAGAGGAGGCACAGACACTGATCTCTTCTCTGTGGTCATCTGTGACAGGACCTGAGGGAATGGCCTGAAGTTGCTTCAGGGGAGATTTAGGTTGAATATTAAAAAAAGGTTCTTCACCCAGAGCATGGTTGGGCACTGGAACAGGCTCCATAGGGCAATGGTCACAGCACCAGCCTGGCAGAGTTCAAGAAGCATTTGGACAATGCTCTCAGGCATGTGGTGTGACTCTTGGGAATGTCCTGGCACAGCCAGGAGCTGGACTTGATAATCTTTGTGGGTTGATCTTTGTGGGTTCCTTCTAACTTGGCATATTCTGTGATTCTGGTGATTCTGTGATACACATCAATAAACATAGAAAAGTTATGTGGAAAGGTGCTAAGAAATATGTGAAGGGAAAAATAAGAGCTCTTCACTACATTAACAGAAGCTTAAGAAAAAAACAGGAAGCAGAGCCTCCTCTCCCCTACATGCATTTCAGCATAGATGTTCTTCTTTTTCTCTTTTTCCACTTCTTTTGACTTCTCCTTTCCTCTTTGCTGACAATTTTACCAACTATTTTAAGGGTGCTGTTTTTCTCAGCCGTGTTTCCAGGAAACATCTATTTCCTTTTGCCACATTTTTCTTTTATTTCTTTCTTTATTGTCCCACTGGTTACACACCTCACCATACCACTGGGGCAGTGTCTCCCAAATATACACTTCAAATTTGCCTATTCCTCCTCATTATTTTTGCTCCAGCAAAAGCCCCAATGACCTTTAAACTGAGCTCCTCCTTCCCTGCTGAGGTCCTAACCTAAAAAGAGGCTTTTTTTCTCTCTTTTCCTTTTTCTTATTTCACTGCTTCTTTTTCAATGTCATTATCTCTCTTTTCCATAACCAAAACAACACCCTCCAGGCTGCCCCTATATTTATCATCTTCCAACATCTCCCACAACCCTCTTCATTGAATTTCCCACAAGGAACCCTGCAATGATCACAAGACCCACAGAAACCCCTGCCAAAGTGATGAAAAATGCATTGGCTCTACCTGTGCTGATAGTGGGAGCACATTTGAGCCTCTCACGTCAGTCGTGAACCCTGCTGCTCACGTGGTCTCCTCCAAAGACAGTAAACTAAGCACAGAATCCTGCAGAGAAAATAAAAGCTGGAAGGGCTCCCCTGGTGCTTCACATTACACTGAAGCTTCAAAAAGGAAGGAAAAAAATACATTCAAATAGATTCAACCTTTGCAAGACAAGGAAGCACAGCAAAATGTTGCAGAATGACTCATTTAAAAGAGTTTCAGAAATGTGAAGGAAATAGACAACGCTGGGTTAAGATGCAAGTGTGGTACAGAGCAGAGTGGTAAAAAACTGAGGAAACTTCAAGGAAAAAGAAGGGGACTGGGAGGATTTGGAGTCTGTGAATACAAAGTTAACCCAACTGTTGCATATATGGAAAATCAGGACCAAGTTGGCTTAGAAAGGCTTCAATCTGTCTCAGCACTTTGCTGCTCCAGGTTCTCTAAAAGTAAGTGTTTGTCCCTGGACAATACAGAATTTGACAACCTAAACTCTCTGTAGCTTTATCAGTTCTTTGGCCCATTTTGCTGTCATCCTAAACTAGGTCTTGCACAATTTAAGTCACAGAGGACGTACATAAGGGAATATTCTTGCACATGGGGACGTAGCCTTCTTGAAAATTGTAAAAGCCTAAAGTATTTAGCAATTTCCCAAGCATTGACATCAATAAATTATATGAGGAAAGAAGGCTGGAAGTGAGCTGAATCCTTGGATGAAGAACAAGAAGAAAAAGAGGACAGCACTTCTGTTGCCTTATCAGAGCAAGGGCAGGAGAAAAGTCTAATCTTCCCATGGCTCTTTGGGCAGGGTCTGAGGTAGAACCGTGGCTTGCTCTGGGACAAGGGTACTAAACAGACTTGAGCTCTGCCTGCTGCTTGTTTGTGAGGCAGCATGAATAAGCAGCACCTCTGGCCAGATCATGGATGTGTCCCTCCTTCACTGAATAGCTGACCTGGTACTTATAAACCTCTGACACAACCTCTGACATTTATGTATGCAATTAATTTCACATGAAAATATTTTCCAGGTAAAGCTTTTGCTCAAAACCAGTGGATTCTGTTACAGCTGTCTTAACATGGAGCCTGCTTTGTCTAAAGGCCCATTAAAACAGTCAGTTCTAACTTGATTTTTATATTCATTTATATATATATATATATATATTATATATATATATATATATATATATATATATATATATATATATATATAATATATAACAATTTCCTTCTACACCAGAGAACATCTAAACAGAAATGCCAGCTAAATACAAATTCATTACTTCAGTGATTACAGTGAGGTTGAATGGAGTGATGCCTTTAGCCTCGCTTGGTAGTGTTCCTTCTGTTTTAGATAAATTAGCCAGTGGTGATCATGGAGTTTTAATAAACCGGCAAGGTTTAATTTCTTCACACAGCTGTGAGCTTCCTACGTGATAAGTATAAAAAAAGACTTATTAATGCCACTATTTTTCATCACCTTTTAACCTATATTGTTCTTGTTTATATCTCATTTAATTTTTTATTTATCTTTATTTATCTTCTCTCTTCTATCTTATCTTCTTCTCTTTTGCCTAAATACCAGTAGAAATGAAGCAATGAGTGATAAGTGAGAAAAAAATACCATACAAGCAATATTTAAGTGTGTAGCTGTACAGGGCTCCCAGTGTAACTGGGAGGAGAGGAAGAGCCAGGGGGAATAAATCTTCATCAGGCTAGGCTGCCTCTGACCTTCAAGAGGACAAAATAAAGACAGTGGGGCATTGCCAGGCTGCACTTCCACTGCCATCTGAAAAGGGCCCAAGGGGAGTTGTGCTGTGCTAGCTCAAGCTATTTTCCTTCCCATCTGCTCAAGCTGATTTAGAGAAGTGCATTATGCAACCTAACTGCTACACTGAGGTTCAAATGAGTGTGGCAGTGCACTTAACACTTCCAGGAGATGCTTTGAGGAAAGTGATTATATAGAACCAGGCCTGTCAGTCTGTGATGGTAAATATATAGCTATATGGCTGTTAGAAGAAAAAAAACAAAAACCTAGCAGGAAACCCCCACAAAACAAACCAGAAAGCCAAAACCAACCCAAAACAAACTCCTGAGAAGATGAAGATTAAAAGTGAGAAAGGCTGAACCACATTGAAGTGTATCAGCAAGATGGAGCAAGAGTGTGAAAACCAGTGAGGACAAGAGTAAAAACAGCTTACATGCACAACTTGGGCATTTGGCAGCAAAATACTGATGTTGTTGTACATCAGTAATCCAGGACATGGACACCTGCAGCTCCTCAGATCGTCTCATATCACTGCCAGTATCAAAAGCAGCATTTGTAAATCACATATTAACTTCTTGCCCACAGTTAAAAGAAAATCTGTTTGTGAAATGTGATGAAACTTCGCTATTAATACTGCTTAATAAAAGCTTCTTCAAGTTCCCTACATTTTCTCTAACAAAACTGAATGTGTCCTTTACACAGGCCAGTATTACAAATAACATCATCTTTCTTGATCCTTGTTTATGTGATTATTGTGCAACTCCCAGGTCTTTTTAATAAATCAGTATTGCTCTGAAGACCAAGGTCCTCTCAGGAAAAGCTTGACAGCAAGATTCTTTGTCACTTCTCCTCTGAAACACCCAACATTCAAACACCGCTGGCCTCCCGTTGTTTCAGACATCAGATCTTACCCAATTCTCTCTACAGCTCAAGCCAGTGGACAGACTGACACTGAATTCCCTGATCTGGATCAAGTTCATGGGGCTTATTCTAGGAATAAGGTCAGAGGTCTCCAGAACATACCAGGAAGCATCTTCCTACTAAAATTTTGGAAAATATATTAAATTGCATACTTCTTGCAGTTTTAGCTAGCTATGGCTTTGTTGATATTTCATTAAATGAATGAGAATTAAAAGTAATTAATTTTCAGAATAAAGTCTACAGCAGAGACAGCAAGGTATTTCAGTTCTGAAATTATTAAAAAATCATGGTATTTATGAGTTACTGTTCATCTTCTGATCTATGATAGTTCACCAAAGTGATATAAATTTATCATTTTACTTCTTTCTCTCTCTACCTCAAAGAAATATCAGAGCAAAGCATGACTTGACAAGAATGAAGTTGGTAAATATAAATGTCTTCATCAAAAGAGTGAGTGCCACAGGACGCAAGTAACCTATTTTCAAATCACTGACAAAATTACGTTCATTCTATTCTAAAAATTTTCATAATAATTGAAACATAAAAGAGATGGTTCTTGATATTTTTTTTTCCTTAGAGCTGAAATTGACAATAATTGTGAGATATCTAAAAGTTATTCCAGGTCACTGGTATTCCAGAAAGTTCTGAAAACTCATAATTAACTAAAGAGCAGCTGCACTCTGAAAGTGATGTAAAACCAGTAAGTTGAATTCACATGCACACCTACACTCCATATCTTATTTCTCAAAGTATAGGGGTTTGTGGTCTTGTATAAATTATATTTTCGTTATCCTGTCACAGTTTTTAAAAATAAGCTAAGAGAGAAAGGAGACTTAGAAGGAACAAGTTGCTTTTGCCTGTCCAACCTGTAAACTCAAGATCTTCAAAACGTCTCCACCACTTCTATTTCCTTAGCATTCTTTATGGATGCGAGTGGAAATAAAATGATTGATGTGCCTTTATACTGACTTTTATTTTCACAGCAAGTGTTGGACTTGATAGCAATCATATTTTTGATGGTTCCTATTAAGGCAGTCTGTAGGCTTCCATCTTCCCTGGACAACTCAAAAGAGAAAAGCAAAGAAGACTTTAGATTACATTTGCCATATGGAATGACTCTTATTTTTCCAGACTTGCCAAAAATAGTTCATAAATCCTTGTTTTTCCTTCCAACTCATTTGTATACCTGTTTGTTCCTGTCAGTGACTGATTAGGGATCAGCTTGATCTGATCTCATTTCCAGCACTGATGTTTGGACTTAGCAGCTTCCCTTCTTTGCGGATATTTGCTGTCGCATTTCCCCCTGCAGGGGTTTTAATCTTTTGTTTTACTTTAAGTTTTCATTTCCTTTTGCAACCTCAACATTTACTGTAGATTGCTTTTTGTTAGGCTCTCTCTGTTGGCACCAAGTTGTAAAATGACAAAGAATTGACTGGATTATTATATGGTTTGATCCTGTCACATGTGAGTTGTCTCCAGTGTTGTAGCAGATGCCTCTAAGGTGTGTGCAGGAATTGTTGCACTCCAGCACAATTCCCACCTGGCAATGACAGCTGTTGGCATTCCAGTTATTCCCCAATGTTTCTACCATTGAACAATTGTGAAAAGCTGGAGGAACTTCAAGGAGAGAAGACACACAGAGCCTTTGGATTCCCCAGTGAGCTGGATGGGTTTGTCTCAGTCCACATGTCAGTCTGGGGCAATCATGTCTGTCTGCAATAAATTGAAAAGCATGATTGTGTTGAGAGGCACATGAGCTCAGCACAGGCTGGTGAGGATCACCCTCCCTCCTGGCAGGCATATACAGATCTTGGGAACAACCACACAGTCTGCACTGCCTGAGAAGGGCTTTTCTAATAGAGAAGAAGGGGGAAAAAGAGGGGTGAATTTTTTTCGCACTGTTTGAAATGTGAACTACTTTTGGTACAATTTCTCTGCAAGGTTCATATCAGGTAAAAATCTGGTATCATACCTATACCAAAAAGTTATTTTCAAACATTATGTTTGCTGCATAGAATGTATTTAATTTTTAAATACCGAAAGTATTTCAAAGTTATTATTTTGTCTGTACCATGACAAAAGTAGGTTGCCCATATGAAAAGCCAAAACTTGTTGCTGTTTGAGTGGTACATACTAAAATGCTGCAAGAAGCAATGATCATAGTTCAGCTAGTAGAACATCTGCCTCTGAGTCAGTAATTGCTGAGTGTCCCTGCTCTGAATTTAGGGGTCACTCAGGCTGCTGAATGTGCTGTTCTTGTGTGAAATATGAAACAAAAATTCTAGTTACTTGTTGGCCATTAAACAACTGATGACAGCTTTTATCAGAGACTCACAATAGCTTTGCTCCTCTAACAGTGCCAGGTAATTACATTCTCTTTACCTAAATGAACTTTCAATTACAGAGAGTACCTTTCTCCTCTAAAGTGATTAGAAATAATGTTATGCACTGCTAAATGATTTCCGCCACCCCACCTCAGAGGTGGCTCAATTTCAGCACAAGACAAGGAGAACCAGGTCCACACAAGGATGCTCCCCTCAAGCACTGGCCTGGCCTCAATTCAGCTGGCTGCTCTGCTCTCAGGCACCGCCATAGCCTCATCCATCCTGTGCAGCCCCAGCTGCTGCAAGGAAGAGGCCCTGCTGACATTTGCTCATCACTTTTCCTTCTGAGGACCTGCAGGAGTGCAGCCTTTGTGCCTCGAGGCAGGCGGAGGGCAGTGTGGGGCAAGGGCATTTGGCACAGCTGAACTGAAGTGTATGAACTGGGGGTTTTTTAAGGCATCAGTTTTGAATTTAGTTATTCAGCAACTCAGGCACAAATCTTTCCACTTGCATTGTGGGAGAGGAAAGGTCATTTTACAAGAAGACAGGTAGATCTGAATATAAAATATGCCCCCCACCCCCGCCAGCATTATAGCCCTTTACAGCTGAAGAGAAGTATTTATTTCCTGAGCACTGTAATCTACATCTATCTTGTAAAAAATTGTTATTGAACAGATTTCCATATTCAGCCTGGAAAAAAAAAATCTCATATACACATTTGCTACGGAAGAGCACAGAAGAAAGACGCAAGAAATGTGATCTCTTTGCTAACATCAGCTGACATAATAGTACATAGGAAGTTCCATGTTTGTTTCCAAATGACCATTTTTCAGAGAAATAAATAAGTCTTTTAAAAAAATTACCAATGACCATTCCTCACTCAAAAAGGCTTTGAGGCAGATACAAATTGCTAGAGAATCTGCAATATACTGCACTCTGCAAGCACAAGTCTTTCCTACTTCTGTGCACCCGCAGCCATTCCTGCTCAGCAGCTTGGTCTCTGCTGGGCCATTCTGCCTGCAGATTTAGAACTTCCATCATTTTCACCTCAGATGACCTCGACCCAGCTTAGACAGCATCCTCCAGATCTGACCCCAATGCAGATCTCACCAAAGGAAAGGGTGCTGCTCAGTGTCACTGGGATAATAAGACAAATACCCTTAAAGCCTGTAGCTCTGATCCCCTGGCGATCTGCTTTCAGTAATCAGATTCTGGAAAGCTGTTACTGTAAGTCAAGTCAGACTGTTGAGAGTAAGAAATGGGTTGTTGTGAGGTTAACAAATGAACTACCCACACAGACTGGCAATAAATGTCCCCCCAAAACACCAGAACTATTCTGAACTCATGAGAAAGAGGGGAAAAATCTCCCACACCTTCTTTTCTTTGCTGAAGTCCTTCAGCAAAAGGAGATGTAGGGAAGGTGTTCAGAGACATTAAGAGCTGTGGGCATGAGGCTAGTTTGTCACACAGTTATCTCACAAACTCTGCTGGATTCTATCATGGCAATGAATTATCACATAATACTGAAATTCTAAATTTCTACAGCCTAGCACTGTTTCTCGTTTCATTTTGGGGGATTTACTTTTACCAGCTGATAAGAAATACTGAAATGGCTTGCTTTCTTAATTACAACAGAAATCCTGAAAACAAGGATACATTATAGGATCATGAATTTGGTGTGGTCTAAATGACAACTATTTTTTTTTTTTCCTGGAGTGTACATAATGGGGAAGAATCTATGAGGCTGGTGAAGTAGGGGGAAAAAAGACGGATACCACTACATCTAATTTAATAAAGTGAGAGGACAGAATAAGGAGATTTTAAAACCAGTGTTCTAGTGCACTGAGTGACATAATGTGGAGAGTACTTATAATTTGATCTAAGGTTAAACAGAGATATGAACAAACCATATTTTGGCATTATCAGGAAAACAAACAGTTGGTGACCTCAACTGGAGGTCCCATCAACTTTATTTTCAGATCCAGTCCTTAACTCTCCTCAGCATTATCCTTCTTATAATCCCAAAATAGAATTTTTGATATGAAACTACAGACTTTGAATTTTTTTTTCTCTTCACAACACAAAACAGCAGCACTTGGAACTGACTAGAGCGTAAAAAAATACAGGGAGAAAGAGGAATTAAACCACTCATCATTGCAGAAATGTAACTGCCTATTTTCTATATGCACATGCTCTTCGGATTTCCATACTGCTTCTCACTACTCTAACTGTTGGGCATAACTTAGTTCAAAAATCCATACCATCCTCATTGTGAAAAGGAGAGAGGAAAGAGAGCTCTGCTTTGAGTTGCTGCCACTTAAAAAAACCAAACCAAACCAAACCAAACCAAACCAAACCAAACCAAACCAAACCAAACCAAACCAAACCAAACCAAACCAAACCAAACCAAACCAAACCAAACCAAACCAAACCAAACCAAACCAAACCAAACCAAACCCCCAACAACAAAAAACCAAATCCCACAAGAAAAACAAAACCCCACATGTGCATTATTGCTGGCTGGGAGTTGCCATCAGTGATGAATGAGTTACTAACAAACACTATTAGATCTCTACAGATCAGTCACTCCGTGTAATCTCCGATTCCTGCTGAATCTACTGCCCTTGCTTTACCCAGTTCTAACCACCTTTCTGTCATACCTACCCTCCACGTCCTAGATACATTCTCTCTTTTGTTGTCAAAGTTCACTTTTTTTTTTGTTTGTTTCTCCATGAAAAAGGAAGAATTAGCAGTCTGACTTCACTGCAGCAGGCTAAAGGGCAGCATTAGATATGACAGAGAAGCTGAGGAAGGCAACAGCATCCAAGAGTGCTGAAGAATAAAATAAGTTTTCTTATAAAATATTAGAAATTAATTGTGTAGGCATAATTTTAACTGTAACTTGCTTACAGTTTAGCATGAGTGGGTCCTGCTCAAAACTTAGCATAGGTGAACTCTAATTAAACTCTGTTAACATGAATGGCCAAGCCGAGGATAAACAAAGACTGGTTATCTTCAGATAAGGACTGAGACGCACGAGGGCCCCAAGGCTGGCCCAAGCTGTAAGATAAGAACTGCCGTGTGGGCATGGGAAAGACTTCAGTGAGGTGTTGGTGGACTCCATAAATTGGCAATGGACCCAGAGGTGCAGGGCGGGTGAAGATCTGGTGCACAGACTGTGAGGGTATAAAGGGCCAGGGATTTCTTTGTCCAGGATCCCTGTCCAGAGACACACAGATTGAGCATCCATGTGTGGCAGCTGAAGCAAGAAAAGGCAGGGATAGCAACTACAGCACTGGAGATTATAGCTAGGGGAATGGCTTTGGAACAGGGCTTATGCCAGGACAAGGAGAGGATCTGGTAAAAAACCAACAACAAAGGCTTAGAGAGCAAGTGGTGCATACCACAGTTTACAGCCACAATAATACATTTCATCAAGAGCTTTAAACTGGAGCCTGGATCCCTAAACCTCCATATTTATGTTTTTAGCACTTTGTTCTGAACACTGCAAAGGCTGGAGTGGTTTTCTTGGGTATCTATGAAGTAGGAGACCTATAAAAAAGGTAAGAACCCTTTATTGTTCCTGTTTACTCACGTAGCTTAAATAGAAGGATCTCTACTCTAGATCTAAGGATACCACTTTGCTAAGGTTCTAGTTGGAAGCCCCGGTGATGTGTGTTAGAAAACACTTGGGGTTTCACCTTTTAGGCAGAGATATAAAGATATACCTGAGAAAAGTGTCAAAATTAAGACCTAACCATTTTTATTTAAAACTGATGAAAAATTATGCCTAGTAATTGAATTTAGCTGAAAATCTAATTTCTGTTTGGATATACTACAATATGGAATCATATATCAGGTTCCAGTTATACCCAGCATATTTTAACTTCTCTTCTGCCAAGTGACTGAGTCTTGCATCATTCCCAAAGCACCACAGAACAGTCTGATCTCTGTTCCTCTACATCAGTGATGAAAGCCATGGGCCTCATGAGAAACAGAGTGTGTTCAGGCATTTTAACTACAGGAGCAAATGGAAGCATAAAGCATGTGTAACTAATTATTAATTTGTCTTGCTTATGCCCAGTCTGTGATGCCTGAATCCTGACTGGTCCTTGACAAGTAATTCTGACTGCAAGTTAACCCAGTGAGAGACATCTTCCCAATACAAAAAGGATACTGACAGATGAGCTCTGGTGCATCTTGTTTAGCAAGTTTTAGGATATCCCTGATGCACAGCTGACAAAATGTGACACGTGACACATTCCTGCAAACTCTGCAGTATTCCTTTAAATTTCTAATTAAGGTAGTGTTAAGCAAAGGTGCTGCTCTGTGCAGGGTAGCTGGAAGCAGAGGCACATGTCCTCTTTCCAGTTCTATTGGGTGGAAAATGATTCCCAGGAATCACGAACCAGGCACTTAAAATTAGTTGATGCTTTTTACCATGACCTACCTTCAGCTCCCCGTGTCCTCGTGTCCTCATGTCCTCGTTCCATTGTGGATAACAAAACTACCTTCTAACACAGGGCTGTCATCACGAGGAATTCCATTAACATCTGTGGGTAACTCAGTTATTAGAGAGGAAAGCATCACAGAAAAGGCTGTAGGGAATAGTCTTAATGTATCAATGCAAGGTATACTATAATGCATACAGATGACCACATTTGGAAACCACATTGTTCGTAAATGATGCACAAATGATGCACAGGCATTGTGTATCCTCCTAATGAATAAGGAAAAGAAAAACATCACATGAACATGTAAATTAAATCCATGCTGTAATGCATTTCTGTAAGGAGATGTTATGGGACACCACTCTTCTGGAACTTCCTAATTCTTTATGACATAGCGTCATGTATTTTTAATGTGGGGTTTTTTGAGGTAACGTCCTTAGCAAAGATCAGTTTTGACAAGTAACATGTTTCTCTAGTTCAATTCTGGGAACCAACAAAGACCAAGAGGTCTATACAGCTAACAAAAGCTTGCTTCATAACCAAAAGACGTAACTGCAAAAGACTCCAGCTTTCATTATGACCATGTTATAACTAGGTCAGAATAAATAAAGCAGTAGATTTAGATTTTAAAGGATAGTTATGAATTTAGTATGAATGAAGGCTAGAAAAGGGTGCCAGTTGAGAGAAAGGTCATGGAAAACACGTTGTTTTTTTTTT